>ML778568.1:352006-448902 GCA_009831015.1 Picea engelmannii
TAGGTTGAGGTGTTTTAGAAGAAGGAGCATTATTCTCTCTATAGATGTTAGGATTGTTCCTTCTAGTAGCCATAGCCATATTTTTACTTTCAACATTTCTTGCCACCTTAAATGCATTCTCCAATGATTTGGGTTCCCAAAGGGGAACCTCATGTTGAATGTTATCTCTTAAAGTTTCTATCAGTACATCAATCAAGTGTACATCTGGAATATATGTTACCTTTATATTCAATCTTTGGAAGTTCTCAATGTGCTCTGTAACCGAACCCTTTTCCTTGAGATTTATCAATTGGCTAAAGAAGGTATTGCTCCTTGTATCCTCATAGTGTGCTATCATTTTTTCCGTGAAAATTGTCCAAGTGACGAGTGATATGCGAGAACAAAGCCATCAATACCATACAAATTGATTGGGTTCTAAATATAAAGAAGCAATTTGTACCTTTTGTGTATATGGCACATTATGTAGATCAAAGAATTGCTCCATCTGAAATATCCATGTGATAGGGTCCTTGCCATCAAACTTCCTCATATCGATTTTAGGAACGTGGTTGGTCTTCAACCCAAAGTTGGATTTTCTCCATTATTGATTCACCTTCCTTGTGTGCTCATCATGAATTTCATGGGATACATTTTCACTTTCAGGTGCCCTCTCTATTACGAAATTTTTCAATCCTTCCATTATCTCCTCTTTTAAACCATCCATCTTTGCCTCCAACTTAGCTTCCATCTCTTGTAGTTCATCTTTTGTTACTGTCTTATTTTGTAAATCATTTATGTCCCTACGCATTTCTTCACCTTCATCAAGAGTCCAAGTAGGATTGTCTGGAGGCTTATTTGGTGTAGAAGTTCCCTTCTTTGGTGGCATGTTGGCCAAGTATCACTTTAAACCTTGATTTTGAGGTGGTTCTGCTAGAAAATCTTCCTTTTATTGTATCTCCAAAATTTTGGCCCTTCTAAGTATGAATTTTTTTTTTTGTAGGTCTCTTATATTTCTTCTCTGTAATGCCACAAGTCTGATCAAAATTGGATATGCAAAGTGGAATTTACAGTAACTTCCCCAAAACTTGTTGATTTTCTTCCTTTCCAGGAGATTTTAGTTGTATAGCGTGCCCCGCACAAAATAATTGATATAAAATTTTGAAACTCGTACCCGAACTACTACGGTTTGTCCACTATCCAATGCAACTGGTCTCACTCAATTTAGATACTCTAGGAAGAAGTTATGATTCTTTTACCCATAACACCTGCTTGAGACTAGTCAGATACCATATATTCCACAGGGTGTATATACAAATTTAAGATGACCCAGAAGATGAAATTGTTACCACAAATACCTTACTAAGTTTTGTGAATAGCCTCCGGAGTTCAGGTTCTGAAACGTTACAGAAATTTTTTTATAGCGAAAATTCCTCAGTGACTCGATTCAGGATGATTCCAGAACCCTATCTTAGAAAGGTTGTATCTCCGAAAGTATAAGGCCTCAGAAGCTGAAATTTTAATCCAACGTACCTTGATCTGTCTACTAAATATCCTCTGAGTTGTTCCTTCTAAATCGTTGTAGAAAAAAAGTTATAGCGAAAATTCCAAGGTGTCTCAGATGTAGCAGCGAAACCCCAAGACTTTGAGCTTTGATACCATATGTTAGGAACCAAATATCAATATAGCATAGAAAAACCTCAGAATAAGTACTCAACGCCTTGAAAAGAGAGAGAAATTTAGATAATAAGCCTCTTCGAGGGGGCAACCTCCTTATGCCCACATAAATGTTCAATTACAAGATGATTCTAAATGAAAATGTCTCCTTGGTATATATAGGAGACTAGGAGGTATAATTACAACTAATGAACTAAAGCAGACATAAATAAAATAACATTACTAATGTAATATGCCCCAATTAAGGGGTAATGAGCCATTATTTAGGGCTTAGCAAGTTCTTTCTTCTTCAACTCCAATGTCATGAACAATGGAACTATTACGCCCATCACTAATATTGGTTCCTTGCAGCTTCTATAGAGTTCCAAACCAAACTCCCTTCAACAACACCATTGCTCCTCGAACCATCCTACAGGTTTCCTTTTCAAATATTGTTTTTACCCCTACATCATCCATTTTTCTTATAGAAATAAAATTTGTGGCCGACCCTAGGCTGTGCAGAACCTCAGGTAGTCTTCTAGTCCTTCCATCTATGAGCCTCAACTTGACTTTTCCTCGTCCTATGTTCTGGTTGTTCAATCATCACCTAAGAAAACATTACCTCCATCATACCTTTCATATTCACATAACCACTCCATGTGGGGAGTCATATGAAAGGATGCACCTGAGTCAACCAACCATACCTCATTATCTGCACGTGTGCTTGAAAAAACCAAGTACACATCCCCTCCTTCTTCCTTGGAGGTCTTTTCTTCTGTAGAAGGAGGTTCTTCAGATCCCTTCTTTTTCTTAATTTTGGATCTACATTGCTTCTTGTAGTGCCCTTCTTTTCCACGTCTCCAACATACCTTTACAAACTTTTTGGGAGACTTAGATCTTCCCTTAGACTTAGATCTCCCACTTGAGGACTTATATCTATTTCTTTCCTGGGAGCGTTCTCTTGCAAATAATGCATCTATGCTCTGTCCTTCCATGTTCTTTCGTCTCATATCCTCCAACAACAAGGATGAGACCACTTCATCAAACTTCAAGGCAGTTGTATTACTACCTATGGCCCCAACCAGACTATCCCACAAGTCTGGTAAAGAGAATGGTAAACTGATACACTTATCTTAATCTAAAATTTTAATCTCAACAAATAGTAACTGACTTACCACAATATTGAAGGCGTTCAAATGCTCTGCTATCGAGTCTCCATCTCTCATCCTCAAGTTATACAACTTCTTTCTCAGGAATAGTTTATTTACTGGGGACTTAAACTGATACAACTTCCCCAACTTATCCCGTAAATCTTTGGTTGTAGCTTCCTTTGACACATTTAGTAATATTGAATCTGAGAGACACAGTCGGATTGTGCTCTTCGCCTTCTGATCCAACTTTTTCCAGTAATTTTTTTAAGTTCATGTAGGTGCAGTACCTGGATCTGCCACAATCCACTGATCTTTGTCCAACAAGAAATCTTCCATATTGAGCTTCCACAACTCAAAACTTTGCCCATTAAATTTCTCGATCTCCATTTTCAAACTGCTCGCCATTTCTTTTCACCTGAAAAATCAATACCACATATCTCCCACTATAACAAGGCTCAATTATTTACTGCAAAAAAGATTTTCAGTAATAGAAAAGATACAACGGAAAATACAAACATTCCACTGAGATTTTTCCCCTAGAAACCCAAGCGGGGAAAACCAACATATTTTATATTCATTCATAGTGATACATTGTTTACAATACAATATACATATAGGAGCCAGCGACATCCAAAACCCTAACCCAATGACCTGGATTAGTAAACAACCTTAATTCCTTAATCTGAAATAGAAAACCATCGGCCAAAATAATGTTCTGAAAAACTGCCCAACAATGAACATGAAAGTCAAGGCAACACGAAAAACGAGGCTAAAAATGTGACACGTTTCCCAAGGCAAAAAAAAATTATGCACGCCCGACGCAACGTAATAGACATTAGGGCTTGTCGTGCAAAGAATATAACACATAGCTAACAATCCTTACCTATCGAATATGTAGGAATTCTCATACGTATCCATTTTTTGTTAATTTTGAAGGCATACTAAGCATTGTTGATCATGTAAAATACATGGAAATTAAATTAGTTGTACATACCCTCCAAGCAAAGTACTTTGATAAACTTGAACTTATCTGCATAGATATATTCCTTAACATAATTTTAGAATCTAGCCTAATAATCTATGATAACATTGGTTTGCGGATTGTTGACACTGGCCTAGGGGTTATAGTGGCAACCAACCGGATTTAAACCCAGACCTCGCCTAGATAATCCCAGTTGAGTTATCGATTCCTCTAAACCTAAAAAATAATAATCTATGATAACATCGTTATGCATATATTCCATCACATTACATTATAGCTTCCGAAAATCATCTTCGAGAACATCATTGCTTATGCAAAATGTTAGTATTATGATAACGATATAATAAATCAATGTACACATATTATGAGAAGAAAAAATATGCAACAAACGAACTAAGGAATGGGAGATATATTTGGGAGAATAGACCTTTTATTAAACAAATAAAATAAACCCACGAAATTGGGGTATTTCAAAACCATTATATTATATTTCTAAAGGTTTAGATAACGAAGGTCTACCATCTCGAACTAAATGAGAGAACATTAAAATATTGGTAAAATTTCATATGGATAAGAGGGGTTTATATTTAATACAATGAAGGTAAAGATAATATTATGGGCATGCCTACCTTACTTCATCAAAATTACGGAAAAAATATTGATTATGTAAAGTTGATTGAAGTGTTAATGCATATTTAAAAAATAGAGTAGTTTAAACGTTCTACCTTTTGGGGTTTTTTGGCCACTTTTTTCGTTTGATTTTGCCTGAAATCCAGTGATGAATGGTTGGATCTGCAGATTTGAGTGGTTAAGTTTGTATAATCCGAGTGCCCCAGGGGTTTTCCAGCACGCTGAATCCATTTATACATTCAGAAAGGCAATTTAAACAACAAAAAATAGAGATTTTATCCAAATTTATATCGTTGGATTCTAGTTAATTCCTACCAGAAAACTTAAAAGGTAGAACGTTTAACCAACGCCTTAAAAAACTATTATTAATTTGTATTTACTTGCTTGATGCTCGTGGTTTAACCTGTGAATAGCCAACAAACCACCATCTACATAGACTCCAACGTTGTTTTTGTTTCAACTAATAAATATGAACTCTAGCTAGCAAAGTCCACTCACTATTGCCATGCTTCCTTTGCTCTCCACGGATTTTAAACCTCTCTAAATTCCAGTTAAGAGAATACTCGGTATGTTCAAGGTACATTGTATAGATTTGTTTTTTTTTTCTTTGCTCATTTGGCATTTCAAGAAATCTTTGGTGAAGGTCATATAACATAACTTCAATGGCGATTTCTTCACCTAAAAGTTGTAGTGGATATCCTACTTGAAGAGATTACATCAGAGAGAAAATGTACCGGATAAAATGTAGGCTTGGATCGCCTGATCATCGCCTCTATCATTTTTGTTTTGCGGTAGCTTATTGCAGATGTATGTTTGTGTCTGGAGCATTTTTAGGTTTCTTGGACAATAAAATTTGACCTATTTTCCTTACTATTTTCTTATTTCGCGGATCACACATAAGTGGTCCAACTATTTTGTCGTTTCTTGCACATTTTGATGTATTAATTAAAAGGTTTGAGTCATTTTTTGTGTTGCTTTCTGGTTGCTCCTATAATGTGTGTATGATTAATTTTTATGTGTTGTTTTTTCACTAGTTTCATTTTATGTGTTGTGTTTTCTTCTATGGATGATGACAGGCCTCACAATTTCATGAAGCCAATTGCAACTATAAAGAAGTTATTCGTGTTAATGATCCAGGTTTCAAAACTGCCAGAATATATTGTTGGTGATGACAAATGTCCTACGTGAATTGTGTTATGTGAACAATGTTAAATATACCAGGGAATGTTGTGAAGATTTCCACTGAATGGAGACTTTCAATGACACTGCTATTAGAGAGGTCGGAATCCTTGCGAGATCCACGTGGAGGGTGATCACCATTTCTATTTCTATTTGAGACTACATGTATTATTTATGATTTATTGTGGCTTTCAATGGTTACAAATTTCAAATACAAAAGTGTAGCATAAGGCATATGGATTGTAAATTATTGCACCTTGAGTTCTTTTCTATTTCCATAATCTAATGTTGGACATTGTTGTTTATCTCTTCCTATTATTTGTGATTTTCACATATTCTTTTGTGTTTCAAATTGTGGGTTCAACACCAACCCATCTAAACAACATAATGGATTCTGGTGTCATGTACAATGTTCAGTGGTATGTTACAAAAATGGATGGCCTAGGAGTAGGCTCAAGTTGATGGCATGGGAGGTCGAGGACAAGTGAATAGGAAGGCATGGGAGGTTGAATCCCGATGAACATGGAAACAAAGATAGGTGGACAAGAGGTTGGGACAACTTGAGTGGTATTAATGTTCAATGGTAAGCTACAATAGCGGATGGCCTAGGAGCAGGCTCAAGCCGATTTCACTGGAGGTTGGGGATGGGTGGATAGGAAGGCACGGGAGGTCGAATCTCGATGGATAGGGATATGGGGACATGTGGACGAGAGGTAGGGACAACTGGAGTGATATTTGGGAGGTCAATCCAACTTACAACAAAGGAGGCAAGGGATGTGTGGGGGTGAATCCAACGGACAACAAAGGGTGCAGGGGACAGTTGGAGAGCAAAGGAGGTAGTGACATTAGTTGACAGGTTTTTCCAAGTAGATAAGTTTCGGGCAAAATCTCTCCCTAAGTACATGCCTTTGGCATAATTTTTTATTAAATTTTTATTCAAAAATAAATTAAAATTAAAATCCCTTTTAAACTTTATAATTAATATATATATATATATATATATATATTTAATATTGTTTCTTTAAACACAATTTTAAATAGAACATTGCATATTGGGGTTCAGAGTCGACGAAAATTTAATGTTGTTAAAAGGGGAATTTTGGTGCAACCTAACTTGACTTCAAAGATCTACAATGAAGTCCGATTGAGATGTTGTTTTTTGCGATGTAGAGAGCAAAGGGAGAGAACTCGTCGATTCATTCATGCATTATAGCAGATCCACAATTAACGAGGGTCGCTAGATAGGGAATTTTTGATGATCATTTTGGCACTTCTGGACCTTGTATTTCGATTCCATCAGTGGTGTTGGATTCATAATCTTGCAAAACATACAATTGGCCTATTTTGGAGATGAAAATTTTACTTTGACCAGTACCCAAAATTACGATCAAAAGCATTTTTTAATAAACGTTTGGGCCACGTTCTCGCTACTGCTTCACTCGAATTCAGTTCCATCAATTCCTGCAACATTTGTGTTATATAGGCTCTCAATCTATCCATTGGAACCAAGGTCATCCATCAGTAGCTAAGAAATATTATCTCTTGAAAACAACTAACTAACGTTTGGAGCATCTAATACTGAGGATGTGATAGGAGAACCAATTATTTTCTGATATGTAATTTGAAGCTAGCCTACGCCTTGTAGATCCTGCAATAAACCCACATGACGATAAATGACACTTTCATGGTTTGGGTTAGTCAAAGAATCAAGAGGCATAGAACATACATGTAGATATGATAAGCATAATAAAACTTGCTTGTGACACAAACAAACTTGCCAAGATTATTATCACACTCAATCGAGATTGTAACATGACATAGTTCAAAACCAATAGGCAATTAGCCATCATTCATCCAGTCACATGGCAAATGTTTAACCATTGAAAATCAGAAGAACCTAGCTAATGTGTGTAACGATCAAAGGATCTGAGTATGAAAATTTTAGGAGGGGCCCCAAGCCTGCTAGCGTGGGAAAGGTGTCAAGGCCTCAACAGAGGGGAAGTTCCTTCTCTACAAAACAAGACTATCCACTTAATATTTCATACAAAGAAAAAAAATTGAATAGAATGCCACCATATTTCAAGAATAAAGCATTTTGGCTTCCTAAAACTAGTACCATAGCATAAAAAAAACATGAGAAGGGATAATAAATGACAACAGAAGAACCATCTTTGATGTCTATCGAGGTCATCTGGCCTTCATTTAAATGTTGACCCTTTTTGGAAAGTGTCTCAGCCATTGTATTGAGGTCCCTACAATCATGAGTGAATGGGATGAAATCAAACCTAAAGATATTTTGTTTAAATTGTCTCCCAAAGGTCTGAGTAAAGCATTGTGAAGTTGGGAGGTTCCAGCCATCAATTATACCGTCAATGCAAAATCTCCATAACTTCGGGTCCTTGAAATATTTCTATCCAATGCACGTTTCATTAGTAATTTTAAAGCCATTAGTTTATATGAGTTGTTTGTTCCAACACTTAGTTCTGATTTAAGTATTATATAATGATTGTTTGGGAAGTATAAGATTCCTCTAACACCACTAAATTTTCCATTGCTTTGAAACCCACATCAAAAGGATTTGCATATTTAAACCTCTTAGATCTACCTTGGAATATTTTCAAATTCTCGTCGAATGCACTTCTAACCCAAAGCATAAATATGCAAATAAATTTGAAAATATGGAATAAACATGTCCTAAAAAATGGTCGAGTTTTGTACTAGCCAGATAACCCACGGGACCAAGCATAGGATAACTCTAAAATTGGATAATTGTTTTTTCATATACCATGCTCACAAACATGCTTCAATTGAATTTCCATAATGCACGTTATCCATTCTTCTAAGATTTTTCACTTCCTTCCACAAGGCCTCTCAGTATGGGCAATGTATGAAGACGTGGCTAATTGTTTCACAATCATTCCTACACAACATACAAATGTTTGGACCTTGTATGTTCCTTGGTTGCAACATATACCAAGTCAAAACATTGTTCTTCAAGGCTAGCAAAAGGAGAATTTTGTATTTTTTTGGTGCCCTCGACTTCCATACATGCTTTTGTTGAAATAATGTAACTGCAAAGTGTATTCTAATTATTATTGTGGTATTAATCATTAGATCAATCCCCTATTGCGGATTGATCATGTCGGCTATTGTAAAATACCGAATCCTCTTTTGTGGATTGGTCAAAATATAATTGTAATAGGCAGAAGAAGAAGTCGGCCCCATAATATATTAAAGAGGCCCCATAATATATTAAAGGTGGTTATAACCACCCAGATTGAGAAGTCGACCCTGCCAGTGAAGAGACACTTCCACATGTGCTAGACTTGTATAAATAAGGGGGCTAGCACCTCACTTAGACACACACTCACTTATTCATTGAGAGACAAGTTTCGGAGCTGCAGTTGGGGAAGAGAGAAAGAGAGGGTACATCTTTGGGAGAGGACTTTCTGTATTTGTTTAAGTTATCTCTTGGCATTGCATTGGCTATCTATAATAAGGAAGTTTTGTTGGGTTTTCTGCCCCATGAGGGTTTCCCAGGATAAATGATGTGTCTCTTGTGATTGTGTATTTCTCACTGATCCTATCTTATGCTATTGTTATGTATTGAAATGCAAAGAACTCTAATAATAGCTTAAACCTTAACATGGTGTCAGAGTTAAGCTGAAGAGAGCATCTTTCACAAGAGAAAATGAAAAACGTCATTGTTGTCATACATGCAAATTAGGGCTTTTTATTGAAGAAGTATTTCAGCCCCAAAACCATCTAGAAAAGTGTGCCCTTCCTCAAGGATCACTTTGGCATCCTCAGCACAACTTTTCAGTGGCTAGATCTCCTGAAAAGTGAAACCATAGTTTTCACAAAGTACCAAAAAACCAGAGTACCAGAAGTACGAGAGTACCAGAAAACCAAAAGCACCAGTCCAGAAATCCATTGGTCAAATTTGAGGGGGTAAAAGTTGGATTTTCATAAATCTGACTGCACCAGCTTACTCACCTCAGCTCAACGCATCTATCCCCTGGATCGGAATTTCAAAATTTGAAGTTTGAAAAGTTAGGGTTTCCTCATAAAACCCTAAGTTGCAATTGCAGTTACAGTATCAGTTGCAGTTGCAGACATAGTACCAGTTGCAGTCACCCTTGAAGTTCTTAAGAGTTGGTGATAATTATCGCTACTACTAGATGGTGCCACTACCTGCAAATGCTATCAGAGGTATGTACTCACATATGTTTAAATGGTTAAACTTTAAAGAGTATTTGTAGGAGAAGGGATCTCTTGCCATTGATCCAGAAGGATCTCAAGATCCAACACATTCAGAAGAATAATGCAACTCAGGTTTGATTCTATTTGTTATGACATTATCTTGATCAGTGTTGCATGTTGAATCCATTATCAAATTATTAGATGGATTAAATTAGAGATCATAGAGTTTATTCTCTAACCTAACCTTTTGTCAAGATAGCATATTGTCCTAGTACAAAAGATAGGTTGAAGAAAACACATGTCATCTTCAGTGAAGGAGACTTGGAAGGAAAGTAGCAGCACACTCATCCTCAAGGACAAGACTCCATGTTCTAGGAGAAATCTCTTGTGTTAGTTCCAGGTTGCCATGGAGGAATGTTTGCTCACAACACTATGAGAGTGTTGACTTCATTTCGTATTGTATTCCCTACCTTTAATCTTTGCTTCAGAAAAGTTACAAGTGATAGCTCTAAAGGAGCTACTGTGATGATTGTTCGTGCTATTGTTTTATATTATCAAAAGGATATTACTCTTGCTTGTTGTTTTGTTGACCTTGTTCCAGGTCACAGGTAATAACCCTGAGGAAGCTATAGTGAAGGTTGCAGAAGGCAACATACTAAAGGAGAAACCATAAATGAAGCAATCATCATTGGAAAAGAAGAAAATGGCTTGTATAAGCTAAAGGGTCACTCAGAAGCTGCCATCGCCCACGCCATTGAGAATCCATGTGAACTTTGGCATAGAAGATTAGCTCACATCAACTACAAGACACTACCATACGTATGCAAAGTTGTCACGGGTCTACTAGAACTCAAAGTTGACCATGAAGGCCTATGCAATGGATGTGCACAAGGGAATAACATCAAGAATCCTTTTCCAAAGAGAGACAACAAAGCAGAAGGAGTCCTAGAACTCATTCATTCATATGTGTGTGGCCCAATGCAATCGTCCTCCATTAGTGGGTATATACACTATGTATCGTTTATTGATGATTATTCTCGTAAGACCTGGGTGTATTTCTTGAAATCTAAAGATGAAGTGTTCAACAAATTCAAGGAATTCAAAGCCTTGATAGAGAATCTTTCTAAAAGAAAGATCAAGATACTCGTGTCAGATAATGGAGGAGAATACACCTCAAAAGAGTTTGTGAACTTCTACAAAGATGTTGGGATCAAGAGGGAACTCTCTACTCCCTATAATCCTCAACAAAACGGTGTAGCTGAAAGAAAGAACAAAACGATAATGGAAGCAGTGAAGACCATGATCCATGATCAAGAACTTCCTATGTGCTTATGGGCAGAAGCAACAATGGCAGTTGTATATGTGCAAAACCGATTGTCCCATAGTGAACTTGGGTTCAAGACCTCGGAAGAGATGTTGAGAGGTAAGCCATCTCAAAATATTTGGTTGCCCAGTATTTATACATATTCCAAAAGAGAAGAGAAACAAACTGGAACCCTCAGGAAAGAAGGGAAAATTTGTGGGATACTGTGAGGTCTCCAAGGCCTTCAGGATTTATATACTAGGTCACCCTCACATTGAGATCATCATGGATGTGACCTTCGATGAAGTTGCAATGCTCAAGAAATCGAGAAGATGCTAGCATGAAGAAGTATATGAAGAGGAACCCGTAATCCCTAGAGTTGCAGAATCAGCGAGGGAGGTTTCTAGAGCTATTGAACTAGTGAGGGAAGTCGTAACTTCCCCTGATGAGGAAATTCTAGAAGATCATGCATAGTAGAGTTTCAAGAACCTCCTCAGATGACGACCTCCCATAAAAGAAAGCCAGCTTGGGCTAGAGAGATTATTCAAGATGGAGAGAAGTATGGTGTTCCCGAAGGAATCACGAGACAAGTGAAGAAACCTAAGCCATTCTCCAGTTATATGGCTTTGATGTGTGATCTCCTAGAGAAAGAGCCTACCTGTTTTGAAGAAGCCATTCAGAAGAAAGAATGGGCAGATGCCATGATAGAGGAATACCAATCCATAATAAAGAACGATTAATGGTAAATAGTTCCCAGACTGAAGAGGAAGGATGTGGTATCATCCAAATGGCTCTTCAAAATAAAACATGTTGTTGATGGAAATATTGAGAAGTATAAAGCAAGATTTGTCGCTCATGGCTTTTCTCAAAAGGAAGGCATTGACTATGAAGAGACATTCGCTCCTATAGCTAGATACAGTTCGATCAGAACCATCATAGCCCTTGCAGCTAAGATGAAGTGGAAGTTACACCAGATGGATGTAAAGACAACTTTCCTAAATGGTGTCATCAAAGAAGAAGTGTATATAGAGCAACCTCAAGGATTTGAAGTTGAAGACATGAAGTCTCATGTCTTCAAGCCGAAGAAGGCTCTATACAGATTGAAGCAAGCTCCTACAGCTTGGTATGGCTGGATAGACAGTTTCCTGACGAGCTTGGGCTTTACCAAGAACAAAGCAGATTCTAACCTTTACTTCAAGGTTATGGACGATGAGCCAGTAATATTATTATGGTATGTGGATGACTTATTCTTAACTGGAGAAGAAAAACTCATCATTCAATGTAAGAAGAGGCTCGCCTCAGAATTTGAGATGAAAGACCTTGTCCTAATGCATTATTTCTCAGGTCTTGAGGTATGGTAGAGTCCAGAGAGGATCTTCCTTAACCAAGGGAAGTATGCAGTCGAAATCTTGAAGAGATTCGACATGTTAGAGTGCAAGTCCATAAATACACTCATGGAAACGAAGCTGAAGCTGCTAGTCGACAGTTCGTCTGAATTGATTGATGCCACGTTGTATAGACAGATCATTGGATCGTTGATGTACCCATCGAACACCAAACCAAATATTTGTTTTGCCATGAACACCTTAAGTCAGTTTCTGGTATAACCAAGACATGTTCACCTAGTGGCTACAAAACATGTGATGAAGTAACTTAAGGGTACATTAGATTGTGGTCTCAGTTACAATGGAGATCATGATTTCACATTGAGTGGGTACACTGATTCAGATTGGGTTGGAAGTGTTTCTGATAGGAAGAGCACCTTAGGATGTTGTTTCAGTTTGGGATCAGCTATGATCTCATGGCAGAGTAGGAAGCAATCCAACATTGCTCTCAGTACAGCGGAAGCAAAATAAATTGTTGCGTGTTCTGCCAGCTGCGAAGCTATATGGCTTCGAAAGTTGTTAACCGATCTATTTGACCTAGAGATGGAAGCAAACACGATTCTATGTGACAACCAGAGCTGCATAAAGATCACACAAAATAATGTATTCCCTGACAGGTCGAAGCACATAGAGATCCGATATCATTACATCTGTGACATGGAGCAGAGAGGAGCCATAAAACTCTAGTACATTAGCACGGATGAACATATTGTTGATGTGTTGACCAAGCCTCTATCTCGTGTAAAGTTTGAGCACTTTCGAGATAAGCTTGGTATAGTCCGAAAGGAACTTCCTCGAAAGGGGGAGTAGTGTTGTGTTGAGATATGACTATGCTTCCAACTTAATTGTTGTGTTGTAAAGCAAAGTCTACTAGTGTTGTGATATAACTGTGCTTCCAGCTTAATTGTTTTGACGTAAAGAAAGTCCACTATTGTGCTTCATTACTGTGACGTAAAGCCAGTTTTGTATTGTGTCGAGATGTGCCTAGTACTGTGCTTCCAGCCTAATAGTTGTGACGTAAATCCAGTCTAGTATCTTATTTCCAGCTTTATTATTGTGACGTAAAGCAAGACGATGAGATGAGATGTGACTAGTACTGTGCTTCTAGCTTGATAGTTGTGACGTAAAGCCAGTCTAGTATCTTATTTCCAGCTTGATTGTTGTGACGTAAAGCAAGACGATGAGATGAGATTCGACTAGTACTTTGCTTCAAGCTTGATAGTTGTGACGTAAAGCCAGTCTAGTATCTTTCTTCCAGCTTGATTGTTGTGACGTAAAGCAAGACGAGTATCTTGCTTCCAACTTGATTGTTGTGACGTAAAGAAAGATGATTAGATGAGATGAGACCAGTACTATGCTTCTAGCTCGATAGTTGTGACGTAAAGCTAGTCTAGCATCTTGTTTCCAACTTAATTGTTGTGACGTAAAGTAAGACGGGTATCTTGCTTCCAGCTTGATTGTTGTGATGTAAAGCAATACGAGTATCTTACTTCCAGCTTGATTATTGTGACGTAAAGCAAGACGAGTACTATGCTTCCAGCTTGATAGCTGTGACGTAAAGCCAGTCCAGTATTGTGATGATGAGCCAGCCTCATGCTATGATGATGATGTATTAGTTTTATACTAATCCATATTGATGCAGATGATGATTGCATTCCTTTGAGAATGACGATGTTGCCGATGAGAAAACTTCCGATGATTTATAGATACATCAGTCAATGTTCCAAGATGATATTGGTGATGATGTCCTCCTGATATTGTTGATGATGTAGTTCTCTCTCTCGCCTGATGTTGTTGAAGAATACCCTTCTTGTTAAGGGGGAGTGTTGAAATAATGTAATTGTAAAGTGTATTCTAATTATTATTGTGGTATTGTTCATTAGATCAATCCCCTATTGCGGATTGATCATGTCGACTATTGTAAAAGACCAAATCCCCTTTTGCGGATTGGTCAAAATATAATTGTAATAGGCAGAAGAAGAAGTCGGCCCCATAATATATTAAAGAGGCCCCGTAATATACTAAAGGTGGTTATAACCGCCCAGATTGATAAGTCGGCCCTGCGAATGACGAGACACTTCCACACATGCCAGACTTGTATAAATAAGGAGGCTAGTGCCTCACTTAGACACACACTCACTTGTTCATTGAGAGACAAGTTTCAGAGCTGTAGTTGGAGAAGAGAGAAAGAGAGAGGCACATCTTTGGGAGAGGACTTTTTGTAGTTGTTTCAGTTATCTCTTGGCATTGTATTGGCTATCTATAATAAGGAAGTTTTGTTGGGTTTTCTGCCCCATGAGGGTTTCCCAGGATAAATGATGTGTCTCTTGTGATTGTGTATTTCTCAGTGATCCTATCTTATGTTATTGTTATCTATTGAAATGCAAAGAACTCTAATAATAGCTTAAACCTTAACAACGTCCACCACCAATAGTCTTCATTGTTTATTTATTCAAACATTATTTTATAGCCCAATTTTGTAGCGAATCCTCCCCCTATTTTATTCTTGGCCCAAGAGCATCAAGTCATAATTTAATCTAATATTTCATTTCCCAAGACAATTGATATAATTAGTTTAGTCATTTGTCTCATTACCTCTTGTCCCCAAAGATTCAACATAGCACTATCCTTGGCTCCATGTGCTTTTGTTTACTACGTTTGTTGTTTGACTCAATGTAAAGAAACTCCTTTGATGTAGTGACTTGATAGAATATTTGATCGGGAGAAACCTATCCCTAAAACCCATAACAACATCAATACCAAGTCTCACTTTTTCCCCTGATCCAACCTTCCAAGGTAGGTAATCTCTAATCACTGGAAAAGATCTTACTAATGCTTTCCATTGATTGGACACACTATTTTTCCTTGGGTTCTTTATCAAATTCATAAAAAAACCCAAATTAATGTATTTTTGTTCTAAAATATCTCTCCATAAATCATCTTTTGTCAAAACCATCCAATTATTTTTACCCACAAAGGACAAACTAAATACATGCAAAAATTTTAAACCCCCATCTCCCATTTTCTTTAGGCATAACAATCTTCTTCCATTTGGCTAATTGAATGCAATCATTATCACATTTTCTAAACCAAAGGAAATTAAAACGTAACTTCTTTATGGCCTCTAAAACAACTTTAGGGATGAAAGCTAGGGAATGCCAACAAACAAGGATTGACTCTAGAACATATTTTACCAAAATCAAATGACCATCGACTGAAAGCTACTTGTTATGCCAATGGTTGATTTGAGCTTCTATCATCTCTAATAACGAACCAACCCCAATCCCTTTTACCATATCCATTATATTTCAACAAGAATCCTAAATATCTAAACTCCTCTTGAAGGAAAGTCTTGTAGTAACCTCTGCACATCATCAACCTCCAAACCATTGGAGCAAATATAATTTTTTTTACATATTGATCTCCATTCTAGTGGCCTTTCCATACAACTTGAGATTTCCTTCAACTTACAACATTCTCTAAAACTACCATTTAAAAATAACTAGACATCATCAACAAGCATAAGATGAGTGGGGGGACATGATCTCCCTATATTCACCCTTGAAATAACTCCAATTTTTTTGGCCTCCCTTATTGCTCTGATAAGACCATTCACTAATAGCAAGAGGAGTAGTACGTACAAAACATCTCCTTGGCATAGGCATCAAGAGGGTTGGAAAAAAATTGCATTTGACCCATTAATCAAGAGAGTATACAACCCATTATCCATTGTACTACTGCGTAACTAAATCCAACGTGAAGAAGCAAAAGCTTTAAATACAAACAAATGATCCAATCATATGCCTTCGATAAATCCAATGTGAGGACTACAACTAGACAGTTTTCACTTTAATTGTTGAATACATTCTTGTGCAACCCCAATTGCTTCATAAATTTGTCTATTTTCTAGGAAACCAAATTGATCTTGTGAAATTACATTTGAAAATAAATTTTTGACACTAACTACTAGTACCTTTGAAATTATTTTATATAAACAATTACACAGGGAGGTAGGCCTAAACTCATCAAAGGATTATGACTTATTCTTTTTAAAGATTGAGGCTAAGAATATTGCATTGAGTGAGCTTGAAAACTTGCAGGAACTTTTGACCTCCTCGATCACTCTAAGCAAATCTTCCCCCAATAACTAATAGGAACCAATAAAGAACTCAACTATCCACCCATTCGGCCCTAGGCTTTTGTCATTTTTGAAGGACATTAGGATAGTCTATAATTCATCCTTTGTTACATCTCCCATCAACATTTGAATGTTTTCCTCTGTGACAAAGCAAGGAAAGTATGAAGCAATTTTTAAGATTTTTATCTTATTTGTTTACTTGGGCTCCTTGCAGATATTCTAAAAGTAAGTAGATCTCAATTCAAACATTTTAGATAATTTGTGATCCATGAGGCCCTTAGTGTTCCTCATTTTCAAAACAATATTTATGTTTTTTATTTGATGGGTAAAATTATGAGCACATTTTGTATTTTCATCTCCTTTCTCGATCTAAATAGCTCTAATTTTCCTTTCTCATCCCTCTTCCCTTCAAGCCAAAATTCTTTGTTTTTTACTTTCCAACTCTTTTAGCCGCAATCTTTCCTCCTCATTGAAAATTATATACACATTTCCTTCAAATAGAACCATTAAATCCTTTTCTACAATCTTCAACTCCTTATACATCTCTTTTCTTTTTTTGGAAACCCACTTGATAGTCGCCTTTTCCACCCTTTTTAGAGTAGAGATGAGTTGATAGTAGTTTGACTCATTGGAAATTGGATCAAATATAGTCCACTCATTTGCAACTAGACTACTATAATATTTTTCTTCTAGACATAATGGATTAAATTTGTATGGGCTAGGTGGTTTATCATTTTTCTTGTCAATTTTTAGAAGAATTGCACTATGATTAAAGAAGCCAACTAGGACCACCCATGATTTGATTTGATCCACCTCATTCATAGTGCTTTCATAGACTAAGATTTTTTCAAGTCTCTTAGATACCCCTTATGATCCCCATTGTTATTCCTCTTCTCGGGCACCAATTTTAGGGGTTCAACATCAATATATATTAATTCTTTTATCTTATGTTTGAAGAATACAACATCTCTATCTAGTCTAGCATTAAAACCCCAAATCTCAACTCTAGAAGCAAGAATATTTAAATATGCACCTATGATAACCTTCTCCCTTCTTACACACTGGATATAAAAAAGGCATCCTAGAAAATTTGTCTATCCTCGTAAGGACCATAGCAGTTGATTACAAATAAGGTTTGGCCCAAATTCTTGAATATGAACTTGGTCCAGATTCTTGAATCAATGACAAAATAATTTATTAGAGTGATGATTTTATTCTCCTTGTTAAACATCTCTACAATTCCCAACAACATCTAATGACATAAAATCCCAATGTTTCAACAATTTTCCTAATTCCATGACTAATTTATGATCTTTGTCCATTGTTTCTTCTATGATCAGAACATCAGGCTTTTGAATTTCAATCAATTTGACCAACAAAATTCTTTTTGAGGGACTTCTTAGACCTTGAATATTTAAGGAGAGTAAAATCATTTTTGAACCCTACGAGGGGTTGTCCTACTCTAAAGTGTATATTTTAACCTTGTGCAATAAATTACTACAAATGGATTCTTAATAAAAATAGAAAAAATGCAATGGCACACACACAAATTACACAAAGATTTTACCCTAGAAACCCAAAACGGGGAAACTAAAAACTTGTTTAGAACTGCACCTTTGATTTTTTATTCATCATATTCTTCATTGTTTACAATACAATATATATAATATCTCGCAACATCTAAAACCCTTAATCCATTGACCTGGATTAGTCAACAACCCTAATTCCTTAACTAGAATTAGAAAACCGTCGCTGAAAACCATGTGTCGAAAACCACTAAAAACGGACACAAAAAATGCCGATATTTTTTTCTCGGCGTCTCCCACCCCCCTATAACCCCCCGAGTAGGGGGGCTTTGCCCCTCGGGTGTCCTACTCTAAAGTGTATATTTTAACTTTGTACAATCAATTACTACAAATCGATTCTTGATAAAAATAGAAAAGATACAATGGCACACACACAAATTACACAGAGATTTTACCCGGGAAAACAAACAACTTATTTGGAGCTACACCTATGATATGTTATTCATCATATTCTTCATTGTTTACAATAGAATATATATAATATCTCACAACATATAAAACCCCTAATCCATTGACCCGGATTAGTTAACAACCATATTTCCTTAACCAAAATTAGAAAACCATCGATGAAAACCATGTGTCGAAAAACTGCTAAAAATGTACACAAAAAAATGCCAATTTTTTTTCTCAGGGTTTCTTGCCCCCATACAATCCCCCAGACAAGGGGGCTTCGCCCCTCATGTGGCCACCTCAGGCAGGGGGGGCTACGCCCCCCCTACAACCCCCTCCCTGTGCATCCAATGCATTGCAGACACCACATTTGGTCATGCAAATAATATAACACATACCCAACATTCTCCCACTTGTTGTTTTCTTGGCACACATGGATTTATAGGATTACATAGTCAACAATTTAGGGAAACAATTCTCATTGTTTATTTACACCAGGAGAACTTCTCGGTGCTCACAGACTTTGTTAATGAATCTGCAACATTCTTCAATGCGTCCACCTTCATCAACAACACCTTCTTGTCTTCAACCATGTCTCTCACAAAGTGATATTGAACATCAATATGCATTGTCTTTGAATGATAAGGCAGGTTCTTCACCAAGAAGATTGCACTCTCACTGCCATAATCTATCCTTACAGCATGTTGTACCAACCCAATACCTGGACATAATCTCTATAACCATACTAATTCCTTGCTTGCATGAGTGGCTACCATGTATTCAACTTCTATAGTTGAGAGTGCCACTACATCATGTATTTTTCTCATCTAACTGATTGCTCCTCCAAATAGGTTAAACACATACCCACTTGTAGATCTTTTGTGATCCCGATCTCCAGCTCAGTATGCATCAAAAAACCCATGTATGTCAAACACTTTGTCCAATCCTAGTCTTCATTGGTAGCACAATCCAAAACTAGTAGTGCCACACAAATACTTGAAAACCCTCTTTAGTGTTGTCCAATGCTCCTTCTTTGGTTTTGACATATACCTGCTCAAAACTCCCACTGCACGTGCCATGTCCGGTCTAGTATAGATCATTGCAAACATCAAACTACCAACCATACTAGCATACAAAACATAAGACATGTCTTCTTCCTCTTCTTGTGTCTTGGGACACTGATCCCCAAATAACTTTACACCTAAAGGAATAGGAACCCTCACCGGTTTACATTCTTGCATATAAACCTCTACAATATTGTCTGGACAAATTTCCTCTGATTTAACCAAAGTTTATTGTTTGCCCAATCTCTTTTAATTTCCATGCCCAAAATGAAATTTGCAGCACCGAGATCCTTCATGTAAAATTTAGAGGACAACTGAGTTTTCACATCCTGTATAATCTCCTTGTTGTTTCCTATCAACAACATATCATCCACATACAAGACCAAATAAATAAGACGATCACCGATTAATTTGAAATATACACATTGATCAGTTTTTCTCCTTGTGAAGCCAAGTCCCAACATATAAGTATCAAAATTTTTATATCACGTCCTTGGTGATTGCTTTAACCCGTACATGGACTTTTTCAACTTGCATACCAACTCTTTCCTTCCCTTTGTTAGCACTCTGTAAATTTGTTTTGGCTGAGAAAACAAATGACAAAGGTAACCTACAAACCACTTTGGAGCTCGGTACTAGCCTACTCATCTCAAAGAGGGCTCTCTCCTGTCACTTGGTCTCTAACAGATAAGTTTTCTTTAACAAGTCGATGGCTAGGTTTTGTTGCTTTTAAAGGGTGTTTTATGATTTCATTGGTAAGAAAGGGAGGGATACTTAGGGCTATGGAGTCAAACTTCTAAAAACAAATGAAAGCACTGACTGGTATGTAGAACTTTCCAGAGGATAAAGGCTAAATGAGGTAACGAGTCTGAGTTATAATTGAAATTTTCATGGTGTAAGAAGAAAGGAGAACAGATAACTACACCAGAACATCAAATAAGATGAATTCCAACCTAGTTAGGAAGAACTTAACACAGTTTAAATTGCTTAGGTCGAGAGCATCACAAGATGAATTCTGGACCTTTAAATATCCAATTTAAATAGGAGATAGTGAAAATGAAATCAAGAACACAGGAAGTACATACGAAGAAAGAAGACGAATATCAGGCCACCACCATTAGAATCTTTTCGTAGAAAGTTCAGGACATCTGCATGTGCATTCCATTCAAATTCAGAAAATTACATTTAGGTTCCAAATAACTATATTTCATGCCCTTGCACTTCTTCCAACCCCCATACATTCATAACTCCTAACATTTATACAAACTCAGTTCCTTCGGTTTGAAATCATTACAATAAAATTGGAAAGAAAACGTTTTGTTTTGAAACCGATTAATATAGAAAAGAAACTGTTTCGGTTTGAAACCGATTACAAAAATAGGAAAGAATCATTTCGGTTTGAAATCGATTATGAAAATAGGAAAGAAACCGTTCACAAAATGCGAGGTTCGACTCTTTCGGTAGTTCAGTCCTTTTCTTCGCCCTTTGACTCTGCTTCGATCTTTCATATGATTTGTTGTCCTTTATTGACATCTGGACATCATCTACTAAGCCCTGGAAAACTGCATTTTGTCTTACCCATCCAAACTATTTCCTTCCATTGCAAATCGAAAGGAATTTCGTAATTCGTCATGTCCTTTATCAGAATCTCCAAGTCAATGCAAAAAGCATATGACATGATTGGCAGTCCAAGCTTGATTGTTTTGAACTAATTCAAAATCTCAAAGTTGGTATTAGTTGGTCAACTAAAGTGGCTCCTTTCAAACTCTCCTCCAGGGTTTCAAACTTAGAATGATCCATTATGGATCGAGTCAAATGAGTATTGTATTCTTCTTGGTCATACAATTTTCCCTTGCCATCCCAAAATGGTGGAAGACCTTTGATAAAAAATTCTTCAAATAAAATTTTAAACTCATGTACACTTTGCTCCATCTTTGTTGCTTTAGTTTGAACTGATTTCAAAGGTTATGTTTGGAGAGAACCCTCCTCGCCCAAATAATCAATGTAGTTTTGTCCTTAACTCCAATGGTTTGAAGGTCTACAGTAGGAACATAGCTGAGTAAATTTATGGCATTCTGGGCCCATTCTGATGGCTTTTTAGCTAAGGTTTCATTCACAAAAGTACACTTATGTCTACTTGTAATGGTTATGTCGTCTTTATCCTTAATGAAATTCAAAATATGATCTGAATTTGGCAGCTTCAACAGCTATAGAGTCCCAAATGATATGCTTGGCCCCCTGTAACAAACCTTTTCCTCTTAACCCCAGTTCCAATTTATTTATTCTCTCTTGCAAGACTGCAGTCTCCTTTTGAAATTGAGCTATCCTTTCATATTTTTCATGCATCTCCTGCTTCAATTTCTCTATGCTTTCCTTCGGTCCTTGATTTCACCTTCCTTCAGGCTAACTTGTGACATAGCCTAAACAATTTCTTCAGTATTTGATCCAATTTCTGTTGTAGGAGATGAAACCATAGCCTTATTTAGCAATTCTGTCTTTTCCTGTGACCATTTCACCTTTTCTTGTTCCTACTGCAACACGTTAGCTTTTTAATCTAGTGTCTCTTGATGAAGTGTTGTCTTTTCTTGTTCCAGAACTACCAATTATGTTGTTTGTGGATGCTTCGTAGCAGGCATTTTCAATCTCTTCTTCAAACTTTGAATTATTTTGTTTTTCTCATCTAATGAAGACTTCACCCCTTGGGAACCTTCAGACTCCAGCCTCTTAACCTGAGTTTTCCAAGCTTTGTTAGATGCCCTTTCTTGCCTCAATTGTCTTTCCAATTTGTCTGCATAAGATGACAATTTTGAATTCTTTAAGTTCAAACTCAAGTGATCAGAATATAACATGTCACTAGTTTGCTGATGGAATTTGACCTTGTCTAGGGCACTTATGTTGTCTTATTTTATCTTTATCTCATAAACTTTGTCTTCTTCTGCAACTACAGTGTTAAAGGTCTTCTTTTCAACATCTCTTACGGTGAACAGAGAAGATTTATGTTGAGAGACTGTTTCCACTTCAGGGAATAAATCCTTAATCTCACCCAAAGCTATATTTCCCTTCTCGATATATCGTTTTGCCAAATCTTCCCTAGAATGATAAACTGACCCCGATGTTTTATCAAAAAGATATTTCTTACTGCGAAAGGTTCTTGAGCTGCCCTCACTTTGGAGTTTATTTCCTTCTTCAATCTCTACAGTGCTAGTACATCTTTCCACCATATTTAGATTTGCTTGATCCCTAGACTCTTCATCTTCTAAGTCCACAATCTGTGCTAGTTGTGTAACCTTCACCTTCTTTTTGATATTCTGTTGGTCAGCAATGTCCATAGCCTCTGAAATGCTTCTCTTGTTGTAAACACTTGTTTTAGGAACTTTAATCATCAATTTATGAGGAGCTTGTTGTGTTTGAATTGGTTGCAGGGTTACTTCCACTTGATGTGTTTGAATTGGCTTCAGGGCTGCTTCCACATCAACACAGACTTCTAGATTCACTAACCTATCAAAACCTTGAACCTGTTCATGCTCATAAGGAGCATTTTTGTTCATATGTCTTCTTTTGGATATGCTCTAGTGTGGATCATACATTTTTCCTTGTAACTGTGCAAAACCAAACTCTTTGAGATTTGCTTGAACCGGAATTAGAAAACCATCGGTGAAAACCATGTGTCGAAAACCACTAAAAACGGACACAAAAAAATGCCGAGTTTTTTTACTCGGGGTCTCCCACCCCCCTGCAACCCCCCAGACAGGTGGGCTCCACCCCTCGGGTGTCCTACTCTAAAGTGTAAATTTTAACCTTTTACAATCAATTACTACAAATGGATTCTTGATAAAAATAGAAAATATATAATGACACACACATAAACTACACAGAGATTTTACCTGGGAAAACCAACAACTTGTTTGGAGCCGTACCTATGATATTTCATTCATCATATTCTTCATTGTTTACAATACAATATATATAAGATCTCACAACATATAAAACCCCTAATCCATTGAACCGGATTAGTCAACAACCCTAATTCCTTAACAAAAATTAGAAAACCGTCAATGAAAACCATGTGTCGAAAAACGCTAAAAAAGTACACAAAAAAATGCTAATATTTTTTCTCGGGGTCTCCTTCCCCCATACAACCCCCCATATAGGGGGGCTCCTCCCCTCACGTGACCACCTCAGGCAGGGGGGGCTACGCCCCCCTATAACCCCCTCCTTGTGCATCCAATGCAATGCAGACACCAGGTTTGTTCATGTAAAGAATATAACACATACCCAACATTCTCCCACTTGTTGTTTTCTTTGCACACATGGGGTTACAGTGGTACATAGTCAACAATCTAGGGAAACAATTCCCATTGTTTCTTTACACCAGAAGAACTTCTCAGTGCTCACGGACTTTGTCAATGAATCTGCAACATTCTTCAAGGTGTCCACCTTCATCAACAACACCTTCTTGTCTTCAACCATGTCTCTCACAAAGTGATATTGAACATCAATGTGCATTGTCTTTGAATGATAAGTCAAGTTATTCGCCAAGAAGATTGCACTCTCACTGTCATAATCTATCCTTACAACATGTTGTACCAACCTAATACCTGGACACAATCTTTATAACCATACTAATTTCTTGCTTGCATGAGTGGTTGCCATGTATTCAACTTCTATAGTCAAGAGTGCCACTACAACCTGTCTTTTTCTCATCTAATTGATTGCTCCTCCAAATAGGTTAAACACATACCCACTTGTAGATATTTTGTGATCCATATCTCCAGCTCAGTCTGCATCAAAAAACCCATGTATGTCAAACACTTTGTCCAATCCTGGTCTTCCTTGGTAGCACAATCCATAACTAGTATTGCCACACAAATACTTGAAAACCCTCTTTAGTGTTGTCCAATGCTCCTTCTCTGGTTTTGACATATACCTGCTCAAAACTCCCACTGCACATGCAATGTCCGGTCTAGTACAGATCATTGCATACATCAAAATACCAATCGCACTAGCATACAAAACATAAGACATGTCTTCTTCCTCTTCTCATGTCTTGGGACAATGATCCACAAATAATTTTACACCTACGGGAATAGGAACCTTGACCGGTTTACATTCTTGCATATTAAACCTCTACAATATTGTCTTGATAAATTTCCTCTAATTTTACCAGAGTTTATTGTTTGCCCAGTCTCTTTTAATTTCCATGCCCAAAATGAAATTTGTAGCACCGAGATCCTTTGTGTAAAATTTAGAGGACAACTGAGTTTTCACATCCTGTATAATCTCCTTGTTGTTTCCTATCAACAACATATCATCCACATACAAGACCAAATAAATAAGACGATCACTGATTAATTTGAAATACACACATTGATCAGTTTTTCTCCTTGTGAAGTCAAGTTCCAACATATAAATATCAAATTTTTGATATCACATCCTTGGTGATTGCTTTAACCCATACATGGACTTTTTCAACTTGCATACCAACTCTTTCTCTCCCTTCACAACAAATCCTTTCGGTTGCTTCATCTAGATTTATTCTTCCATTTCCCCATGCAGGAATGTTGTCTTCAAATCCATCTATTCTACTTCAAAATCAAAAGAAACCGCAACAAATAAAAGAAATATGAAAGAAGTTAGCTTGGCAGCATGAGAAAATTTTTCACCGAAGTCAATTCCCTCTACCTAGGAATAACCTTTTGCTACTAACCAAGCTTTGTATTTCTCCACTTTACCTTTTGCATTCAACTTTGTCTTAAACACCCATTTGTTCCCAGTGAGATTTCTTCCAAACGACAACTCCACTAGATCCCAAGCCTCATTCTTGTCCAAGGCTGCTATTTCTTCAACCATGGCCTTTTTCCATAGTTTTCCATGCTCTGAATTCATTGCCTCCCTAACAATTATAGGATCATCATTGATAATAGACAAAGCAAAATTTGAATGGAAATCAGGGGGAGTATACGTTTTTGGTTGCCTTCTTGGCTGAACCAATCTCCTCATTACCGGAGTATGAGGATCTTCTTCTTATTATTCAAGTTCTTCTGTAGAGTATGATTCATTATCCTTCAACTCAAACTCTATTTTCTTTGGTTATTCCTCCCTTGGTAGAACTTCTTGTTTGACAACATCTTTGATTTCTCTAAATACCACAACTAAAATATACACTACCTTATTAGTTTATGGGTTCTAAAGCTTATGACTTTTTAGACCATCTTTATACCCAACAAAGATACACTTTTCATCCTTTTTATCTAGCTTACTCCTATTTTCCTTTGGAACATGAACATGGGCATCACAACCAAATACCCTGAGATGTGTAAGAGAGGGTTTCTTACCAATACATACCTCATGTGGAGTCTTGTCATCCAACGCGGATGAGGGTGATAGATTGACCAAGTAAGATGCAATACCCACTACCTCTGCCCAAAAATCGTGTCCTAACCGGACACCACTAAGAATGGACCTTCATTTTTCCATCAACATCATGTTCATCCTTTCTACAACTCCATTTTGTTGAGGTGTGTATGGATTAGTCTTTTGCCTTGCTATACTGCACTTCTTATAGAACTAGTTGGATTCATTTCCATAAAATTCTCCACCATTATCCATCCTCAACACCTTGATTCTCTTCTCTATTTGATTCTCCACAAGAGCCTTAAACTTTTTGAATCTATCAAAGACTTTATATTTCTTCCCAATGAAATAAATCCATGTATTCCTCAAGAAGTCATCTATAAATGAGACACAATACACAATTTTTCCCAATGATGGAACCGACGTTGGTCCAAACACATCACTATGCACCAACTGTAAAATTCGCTCTGCCCTCGTTGCACTAGAACGCAATCTTACCTAATTTTGCTTCCCATGTACGCAATGTTCACATAAATCAAAATCTAGAGAGCAGTTAGACATTCCTTCAACTATACCTTTTTTGTGTAGCGCTTGAAGGCCCTTCTCTCCGATATGTCCTAGTCTTTGATGCCACAACATAGTATTTTCTCTAGAGACTGTAGGATTTTTTTCTTCTTCAGCTCCAATATCAGGAACAATAGAATTGTTACACCTATCACTAATAGTGCTTCCATGCAACTTATACAGGTTTCAAACCCAAACTCCCTTCAACAACACCATTGCCCTTGGAACCATCCTGCAGGTTTCTTTCTCAAACACTGTTTTTACCCCTACATCATCCATTTTGCTTAAATAAATCAAATTTAACCCTGGGATGTGTAGATCACCATGGAGTGTTCTAATCCTTCTATCCATGAACTTCAACTTTAATTTTCCTCTTCCTATGATTTTGGTTGTCAAGTTATCTACTTGGAAAACGTCACCTCCATCATACATTTCATATTCGCATAACCACTCCCTATGGGGAGTCATATGAAAGGATGCACCTGAGTCAACCAACCATGCCTCATGATTTGCATGTGTACTTGAAGAAGCCAGGTACACATCCCCTCCTTCGTCCAGGAAGGTTTTTTCTTCCATAGAAGGAGCATCTTCAGATCCCTTCCCTCTCTTAACACTTTTTGATCTACATTTTTTCTTGCAGTGCCCTTCTTTTCCACATCTCCAACATACCTTTACAAATTTTGTGGGAGATTTAGATCTCCCACTTTAGGACTTAGATCAGTTTCTTTCCTGGGAGTGTCCTCTTGCAAATAAGGCATATGTGCTTTGGCTTTCCATATTTTTCCACCTCTTATCTTCCGACAACAAGGATGAGACCACGTCATCAAAAGTTAAAGCAATTGCATTACGACCTATGGCCACAACTAGACTATCCCATGAATCTGGTAAGAGAAAAATAAATTGATACACCTATCTTCATCGAAAATCTTAATATCAATATATAATAACCGACTTAACACAATATTGAAGGTGTTTAGATGCTCATATGTCACTGAGTGTCCATCTTTCATCCTCAAGTTGTACAACGACTTCTGCATGAACAATTTGTTTATAAAAGACTTCAACTGATACAAAGCCCTTAAGTTATCCCATAATGCCTTGGTTGTAGTTTCCCTTGACAACATTCAATAATACTAAATCTGAGAGACACAATCAAATTGTGCTCTTCACCTTTCGATCCAACTTTTCCCTGTCTTCTGTTGACATTCCTATAGGTGCAGTACCTGGATCCACAACGATCCACTGATCTTTTTCCACCAACATATCTTCCACAACTCAAAACTTTGCCCATTAAATTTCTCGATCTCTATTTTTGAACTACTCACCATTTTTTTTCATCATAAGAAGCGATACCACAGAGCTCCCACTGTATCAAGGTTTACCAAAGACCCAAGCCAAACCCTTCACCACAAATGTGTCCCCTCGAAGACAATAAATAATCTGATACCAAATGTAGATTTTAACCTTATGCACTAAATTACTGCAAATGGATTCTTAATAAAAACATAAAAGATACAATGGCACACACACAAATTACACAAAGATTTTACACTGGCAACCCAAACAGGGAAAACGAACAACTTGTCTAGAGTCGCACCTCTAATATTTTATTTATTATATTCTTCATTGTTTACAATACAATATATAAGATCCCACAACATCCAAAATCCTAATCCATTAACCCAAATTAGTCAACAACCCTAATTCCTTAACCTGAATTAGAAGATTGTCGGTGAAAACCATGTGTCGAAAAACCACTAAACATGGACGCAAAAAACCGCCAATTTTTTTTCGAGGGTGTTGCCTCTGGAAAAGGGGGCTTCACCCCCTATGACCCCCTCACACGCCCAACACAATGCAGACACTAGATTTGGTCATGCAAAGAATATAACACATACCCAACATAAGGACCCCCTCAAGAGATTTGTGTTTCCCTTGTTTAATGATCCATGATTAATTAAATAGACAAGGCATCGATTTTAGGCTACACTATCAAGTACGTGAACAAGCTCAAATAACAAGTGGATAAATTAATCCAATGTTCAGTGCATGGTCTTTTCAACCGCCCTCGTGTCCTTGAAAAAACAAGAATAAAATAGTTACAAATTGTGGTTTCAACTTTTAAGGTTGAGGCCAACGTAGTGGAAGAAACCATTGTAAAGCTATGTATCAAATGCAAGAATGAATGCAAATTTTTTTCTCATCTTACTACGACATTGAATTCTCTTCCTTTCCAACTTAGAAATGTGAGATTTAACACTTTGGATAGGTATCTTCTTCTCCTCAATGTTGTGTTGCAAGGATGTAAAGCCATTATGTTTTTGTACTTTTGTTTCCATTCATGGGTTTCCATACGATTTGGTTACTTACTTTTATTGTTAGGTATTTGTAAGATGCCAAGGTCAAGGTCAAGTGTTTTCCTACTATGAGTGAATAGGAAGCAAGAAAATAAATTAAAGATTCTTTTGGAAAGCAGGGCTTCATTCTCACTTCTAAAAAGTCAAAATGGGCATTTGTAGCATGAGTTGAAATAAACCCTATTAGAGGGTACTTAACAAATCCAACCAAAGTAACACTGTAGATGTCTAGCTTATGTGAAGTTACGAGGAAACTCTTATCATATTAGTCAATGTGGTGCTATGGTATATTGGAGGAGCCAATCTCACAAAGAAATCCAACAATGTACTCGGATATGCACTTTTCTATGCATTTATTGATATTATTTTCTATTTGTTTTATTCTCTTCTTTGAGAGATGAGATGTGGATTTGTGGTGCCTCCCTCAATTAGGAGTGTTACCCCCCCATGCGTAGGGGTAACTAAAGGAGATCATGTCTCATGGCCCGCAATGAAGATATTGATCTCGACCATGATGATGAGCAACATGTCCACAGATAGCTGCCAATAACCCCCCTAAGATTGCCTCTTCTACCACATATCAACCAAGCTGATCAAATCTAGTTAAATCAGTGTATGGAAGATGGTAAGCTAGTGTCACCATGAGGTATGTTAGTCCTTCTTTCATGCGTAGTGTCGTGCTTAATTTACTAGACATATGGATGAGGATAATTAGTTGAAGTTGGATAATGTATCACTAGCTCAAGAAGTTATGTTTGTTTCCTTGTTTCACCTTGGTGGCCAACATATGTGCCTTGATCCTGTGTTGCAACTGCCCATGGAAAAGAGGTACTACTAGGGGGCCCTAACAAGGGTAATGTTCCATTCCCCACCATACTTAACACTTTCCATCCTGAAGCCTATTGCAATGTACTACACTTTGGTAATGGGTCATGGTCCATTCTCTCGTGAGAAGAGGGGCTGAAAGGCCCAGAGGTTGATTGCAGCTACTACTAAAATAGTAAAAGAATGATGCTAAAAAAAAAGGACATTCAAATTCCATTTCAAACTTGAGCTCTACCCTTTCCGCATTTTCCCCATTCCCAAGCAGTGACGCTTTAGCTTGAAACCTTATCAAGGGGGACTTGCAAATATGATAAGAGGACAAATTAAAAATCATATAAAGGGGTTTGGAAAAACATAATGCTTATAAAGTAGTAACTCAAGAGCAAGCACACCCTCCACAAAGGCGCGTATAGAAATGGACTCAATGACACCATAAGTCATGAAGTGAGTCCAACACGTACCACTATCACACTTACTCGTGAAAGGTTTTTTTCTTTTATTGCTTCCCTCGGGACATATCCCTCTACTTGTGTCTTTTCTTTCATTGTTTTGGTTGGCACACCTAATAGGGTCAGATGAAGATCCTCCCATATTCAAACTTGCCAACTTACATAAAGTCCTGAGCTGGTGTGATATTAGAAGAGGATACCGAAGTGAATTGTTCATGTGGCTTATATCTTAAGTAGAAACTTCTTTTGTGTGCTTTAAGGACCAATATATCTTATGAACATTGGCTTACTTGATATTATATTTTGTTTTGATCTGGATGCACCTGACATGGTTCTTTGAAGGATGCCCCCGGCTTTCACCCAGGATGTTGTGCCTCTGTTGGAGGATATGACGCGTGTGATGCAGAGCAGTGAGTTACCCAATGACTTGATGCATTATGACACTAGCTCTCACGTCTTCAAGACCTTGGACGATGGATATTTGGGCTTGATTTTTGACATATTTGGTCATGGTGGCATAGAGATGGGTAAAAATACCACACCTTGGGCTCTACAGTAAAGAGGCTATATTTGATTGGATGGAAGACATTGCACAAAGAGATGATTGGAGGACACACAAAGATGATATACAACCATCTCCTCTTTAGATGCCACCCTTTGCACCTTGGACATTGGGCATTTGGATGATGACGTCGTGATAGGGTTTGATAGAGATGATGGGGTTTGTTGCCACTTGGATGCTAGTGATGACTTTGCGATGTGGCATAGCATTCTTTCACCACACTTGTACCTCAAACGATGACACATGGCCCTTAAGAGGCCCTCCTAGCCATTGGAGGCATGACGTCACCACACATGTGAACATTTATGTATTTTTTTCATATTTTGATATTTGTAAAGGCAAATATGAGGGGTCGTCCCCACTAAGAGACGTGTCTTTTCACTTTTTGTGACTTTTGGAGCGCCAAGGTTTCCTTATAAATAAGGCTAGTGCTCCTCTCATTTAGATCATGACTTCCTCTCACATTTATGGGAATGCATCTTTAGAAAAGTTTGCTCTACCTCTTTTTGTCTCTTGGATCTCATGTGCTACTCTTTGAGGATGCTTTTGCTTTTCTTGGATGATGTATTGTTGCAACTAAGGTTTTTCTAGCCTAGAAACTTGGATAAGTAAGTAATTGTTGTCATTTTTAAGTCACTGCTAATGTTTAAAGGTGTTAAATACTATCTCATTCATGTTACTTTGTCTTGGTGAAACCCTAGGGAACAGACATAAGTATTTCTCTCCCCCACATGCCTTGTTTGTCCAAGTTTTGTAAGATCATTCTTTTCCGGGGTTAAGAACCTAAGGTCCAAGAGGCTTTGCACCTTAGGGTTTTGATCATAGTCTTTGATACTTGACCTAGGTTATCTACAAGAGAGAAAACAACACCTAGGGCCCAAGAATCTTTTCACCCTAGGGATCATTTTCTTGGAGGTTTAGTCCTAAGGCCCAAGATGCTTTGCACCTTAGGGTTTAAGCCTCATTCTTCTTTATCATCTAGCTCAATATTAAGGGTTTTGCATGCTTGACTCCATAAGCCCTAAAACAAAATGGTGTTAGTATAAAGCTCTTTTTGTGGTGAAAATTGCATTTAGAATTAGCATTCTCTCTGTTGGTCCTAAAGTCTGCACCTGACTCCTAAACGACAGAGCTAGGCCACCTCAAGTTTGGAATGGTTGCTTTTGTGATAATTTGATTTTGTTAGTCAGTTGGAGGGTTGGTTTTACCAAGACAAAAGCATGGTTGGGTTAGCAAGATGATATGGTTGTAGGTTCTCCTTGTCTAGTGGCACACAAATGATAGACAAGTGATAAAATAGAGCGATGAACAAAGGAAGAACAACAAACAACTCAATGAATTATTTGTTGTAAGAAGTTTAAGTCTTAAAATAATATTTCAAGGCACTAAACAAGTATCCAAATACAATTACTCCCACAGATTGCAATAAAAGCAAATATTTACTAAAGCATTAGTTGTTTTACAGGTTGCATATTAGTAAAATATGAGTTATACAATAGTTGAAAGGAAAATGAAATGTACTTTGCACACGTCAAAAATTGCATTCAAGATAAGAGAAAAACACATATAGATTTGGACAAAACACATTGTCATCAAGAGTATATTCACTGGGTAGAGAGCTTTAATCCATTCATAGAACAGGTTCAACTAGTTTGATGTATTGATTTCCTTCCCAAAAAACTGAACCCCCAAAAAATCGAACACCCAAAACACCGAACCCCCAAAACATACAAAAATTGCATATTTATCAAAGTTGTAGAGGCTCTCGTCCATTTGGATCTGAGGCTTAACTCTACACTATCAGTTGGAGAACAAATTATTGACTTAACTAAATACTACTGGAGTATAGTAATGTATACTTCAAACTTGACTTAACAAAAATAAGTGGTTCACATCAAACACAAAAGACCACTTATTATGCCTTAATCTAAAAAGTCTTGCACTTAAATAACTAAAAATGCTACTAGTGATCAACTTAAACTGGTGCATTTGCTGAAGTAAACTGAGCTTTGACAAAAACTGACTAGGCCTAACAAAATTAAGTTTTGTATCGAGCACTGGTATCCATGTGCGTTTTTGGAGGCCAACTAGGAGATAATTGGATGTGTTAGCAACTTCTTTAGTTACTCCTTCAAATTATCTCCTTTAGAAAGCAACAAGTTTTCCAGTGTTTCTTCTGGAGTCTTTGATACTTATTTTGCAGTCTGGAGTAAAGTTTTTCCAATTCCTGGTTTTGGTGTTGCAAGGTTTGGACTTGAAGTTTCAGTTCTTGCACTTGTTGGCTGTCATCAACCCTCTCTGTTTTGACCTCAACATGTTTCTTATTTTTGTATTACTCTATGATAGATTTGTTGTCGTCAACCAGTGTTCTGCTCCTTGTTCTCATATTGTATTTGTGTACAACCTCTGGTTCCTTCCCTTTTATTCCTTTAATGGACCCCTGTACTCCCAAAGCATTAGTTTCAATCTATGGTTTAATGTCTTGTAAATTGTGGTAAGGATCCCCTACATGTGGTGAAGTGCCAATAGAATCTTCCTCAGGATCAAGTCCATAATCATGTATTCCCTATTGCCTAGAGTCTGTAGGATACTCCTTTTTCACTGTCACAAATGGTGTTTCTGCAATTTCATCCTCATTAGACTTTGATTTATCCTTTTTCACCATTATTCCCTTCAAAACATTGACTGTCATTTCTTTCATGCTGGAAAATTTGGGACTATCATCATCCTCGATCACAATTGGCTGGGGCTAATTTAATGATGCCTTGAACAAAGCCTTGGAGTTCAGCCTCAATTGATTTGTAATTCTAGTTTTTCTGTTTGGCTTGCTTGGAACTTCAATGTTTTTCTCACCCTTCCTCTTCCCGTCTTGTCTAGCTGCAGGGGATGCTTTAGGCAAGGCTTCTACAGGAACACCCTTTTCCTTTACCACTTCCTTGTTGAGTGAACCAGGTCCAATTTCCCCCCGCATACGAGTCACATGTTTATCAGTTTGCTACTCAATGGGGGTTTTCTGCTCCTCGTCTGAATGGTTGGAGATCTTTGTGGTGTTTCCAGTGCAGGTGGGTGCATGATGGAAATTTTACCACTTTTGTTTTCATTCCCCTTTTTCGTAGAAGACCTCAATTGCATGTGAGGGGACTCCTCCTTCATGGAGGTCTCTAGCTTGTTTGATTTCGAGGGCATGCTCATTGTTTTAGGGCATTTTCCCTTATTTGATGCTAGTTGGACAGGCTTCATTGAGCTCGAGGCTCTGGAGAAACCTTGACCTCTGTCTTATCTTCACTAGAATCACCTTCATTCTGCGAATCGGGCACCTAGTCTTGCTCTTTCAATCCCACAAAATTCAAGAAATAATCCCAAGGCATTTCAAGTTCCTCGAAAGAGAAAGTTACCAACAATTTAATAAAGCCCCGATAGTACAAGATCATGTGAGAAGATTCAGGGTGACCTTGAACCCTCCTAACCATTTTGGTAAGGCTCTTAAGCAGGTAATATGTTAAATTAAGATCGTTGTATCCACTTATGTGCATGAGGAAACAAAGGTGATAACAATGTTCAATGTTGAATCAACCATCACCTGTGATATACCTCTATACTTCTGTTAGGGATCCTTTCTAGTCGCCTTTCTTAAACCATCTTTCCCCGTAGACAGGGAGAGTGTGGGCTACTCCGATGAAGAGTTCTGTAACATGAATCCAGGTATCCCAAAGTAGGGTCTGGAAGCCATCAAACCTTTGCGTGAACAACATAGCTAGGCTTATGTGGTGTCCTTCAAATGCACACAGGAAATCATACCACTTGGCCTTTATGAAAATGTCTTTGACTTCGGGTATGGCTTAAAACAACTCCATGCCTTGTGGCTCAGTCCCGTTCAACTGCCATCATTCTTGAGGATGAACCATAGTGGACAGAGTTGCTCTGATGTCGATGATGCAGTGAATGCGGGTTTCTTCATATTGAAACTGATACATGTGTGTTGTTAACCCTCCGTTCAAGCTATAGTGGCCATGATGAACCAATACAGTTCTCACGATCATGATTGATGTTGTGTAATGATGGAACTGCATGTAATCTGGTGTGGAGGTGATTGTTTATGATCGGGCACGTATGCAGGTGCCATTCAAACGGTTCAAACATTTAATATAACAAATTAAATTATAAAATAATTTCAAAATTAGCATGCCAGTCCTCGTTTGCAATAATAGCTTGGTCCTTGCAATCAACTTTGTTCTGCATATAAAACACTGTCAAACATGCTATGAGCTCAACCAATGGAAAATTTGATGACAAGTACTTCAAAATCAAACCATGACATGTAATTATAATTCAAGAAAAAAAAAATTGGTGCAAAGAATCAATCAAGAAAGGTAATGATGAAAAACTGAGTCATTTAGTAATGGGGAGTAAACTTAACCAATAAAAAAGGAACGATTTTTGATGGAGGTATAGGGCAATGAGAGAGGAGGGGCAGTGGTGCAGACTTAGGTCTCAATACTATCTCTCTCAATGATCTTACTCATGTCTTGTTGAGATCAATTCCCGGTTCTGAATTTTCCCTCTCCTTTCCATTTTCCCAACTTATTTTTTCCATTTCTTTTCCCTCTTATATACCTACCCTCATTCCCCTTTTCTTTTCTCCCTTCTCTTTTCCCTTTCTAGTTACTATACTTAGTCGTTTTTCAAAAAATCGCGGGTTCGCAGGTTGGTAGACTCACAAATCTTCACGTCCATCCATGTTCCCATATCATGAGTTCGACTGACTGCTTTGTTATAAGATACTTAACCATTCTCGCAACCGCAGGTTGACAGGTTCAAGTTTTTTTCTTCCAAGTTCTACAATCTCCATTTTGCACCTGAATACTCATGATCTGCATTGTGACCATCAGACTTGTCGTGGATACCGAGCCCCTAAGAAATTCATTTCTCCTGTAGTCAAGTCTGACTGACCATTATGCAATACTTAGTCTATTTTCGATCGTTTGCAATCGTGGGTTGGCGGGTTCTCGGGTTCACAAAAAAACCCAAATTCAAAATGCTCTCGTCCGTCCCCGCCATCTTTTTGCTTTTCCCAATACAAATTTAGTATGGTTTAATGCTAATAGTTGATCATGCAAGCTCCGTAAATATCGTCATTAATAAGCGAAGGGATCGAGAAGATTTTTCATTAGATCGCATTAAAGAACAATTTTCCAAGGATTATATTATTGTTATCTCTATGTAAGATTTCATTCCAAGTTATTATCCAATCGAAAGAACACTCTCGTCCAGAAGACCATAACTTTCAATGGTCCAGATCATACTTGTATTACTCATTGCTTCCTGCACAAAACGATATAATCTGGACTTTCAAAATTGCTTGCGCACGGTGTGTCCCCGAGGTATTCGAATACAAATAACTGGTTGCATGGTGCGTTGAAAAATATGCAACGAGTGAGCGAATCATACAATTCCACGATTGTCCCTCCATCTCTCTTTCACTGCAATTGTTTCGTAAGATGTTCAAGCTCCCTGGGCTAACACTTAACTCTAAGGGAGAGGATTGCATATATTTTATGGAAAAAAAACATGACAATGGTATGGACCTCTTGCCTGAGTATTTGGAGAATCTCGCGATTGTCCTAGAGGACATAACCAGTATCTAGGTCGACTCGTTCAAAAACCCCTTTAGGGAAATCACTTGGTTGTTTACCATGCTGACAGGCCAAGAAAGCATTGCCACCATTTCCTGCATGATTCTTTATATTTTACAATTAAAGAGCAAGCTATTTTCGATTGGGGAAAGTTGATTTCCATTGAAATCTCCTCCCAATTCTCACATTACAAAAGAGACAAGAAATTATTTATGGATACTTATTGGGTATTTGCAATAGCTTATTGTTGTTAGTTTTTGAAATTGACTATCTATAAGAGAGTGAACTGTGAAGTTCATCTAGTCACCTTCTGGTATCAAGCATTGTGGAGACACAAGACTTCTTTGCATTTTTACGAGGTGTACAATGATTTTGTTTCAATCTTTAAGGAACCGTTGTCTGGTAAAAATACCCCAAGGATATCAAACCATGCAAATAAATTCTTGGAGAAAAAGGGGATGTTAGAGCAGAGGGAAAAACACAGTGTTATCAGGGTCTTCTATTCTAAGGAGAATCCCTCTATTCTTCCATACCATGTATCTGAAAAAATATTTATTACAGAAGTCGCAAAGCAATATAATTTATGGCTGCACTTCTTCCATGAGAAACGAAAACGACAATTCATACCCTTGCCTTGGAAAATTGGAGACTTTATATTCACGAATATAAATAAAATTGATGAGTTTGCTAACCACTTCCACAATGTGAATATGAAATATGCTGAAAAGATAAACGGGTTTGACCTTGACCATTTTTTCGTAGAACATATGTTGGAAGTCGGATTCAACAATTCATTTATTCATACTATTCTGAGTGAAGAAAAAGATAACAACTTAGGCACTCCTGCTCACAACGTTGGTGACTTGGAAACAATACTTAGTACTAATGATTTTTACAAGAAAAAAGGAAAGGGTCCCAATGATAAGAGCACCCAGTCTCCAGTTGTTACCCCTAAAACAACCACATCTCGGAGCAGTGCTCCAATGGTCCACCCAACTAGGAAAGTTACCAACAATATTTCAAGTGGCGGAGGAGAAAAGAATCCCCCTCTAGGAAAAATCGAGAGCTCACACAAGATTCCGTTGAGAAAGAAGAGGAGGAACGTTGTGCAAAAGGAAGAAGACCATTGCATAGAAAATGAGATCAACAACTTCTCTCTTGAAGACATGGAGCTCGAGGCGGATATCGAGAAACTGTTTCCCACAATTGATCAGTCAGGAAACACGTCCCCTAAAAAATCATCATTAGAAATCATTGAGAATGAGACTTTCAGTGAAGAAGAGTCGTTCACTTTTCAAAGCGCGGTCTTTGACAAGGAGTCTAAGAAATTGATTATGGAAAAAAGTGATATGAAAAATAAGAAAGGAAAATCTCGTTCAGAGGTTGACCTAAAGGATTTGCCACCTTCCCAAATTTCTATAATTTACAGAGCAAACCAAAGATGCTTTGGATGACTCCATTGGTGGTTTAGAAGCAGAAAACACGAAGTTGAAAGAAAGGATCGAGGAACTGGAAAACGCTTTAATGCCTCTTCCACTTCTTGCCATTCCTTTATCAATAGTCAGACCCACCACACCTGTTGTTAAATTAAAAGGATCTTCAAGCCTACTTATATTAGCCAGGACTTATGTGGAAATAAATATTGATCCAGGTGGATATTGGTGGCCACCCACCTTTTCCAACTGGCTCAAAACAGTTTTCTGACAATTTTCGTAATTTACTATTTTTAGTAGTTTTTAACTTCCGGGGCCATTTTGAGGCCCTAAACGACGTTTTTGGGAAAACGGGGAGCTATATCTAAGTTTGTTCGAGAATGACTCCAAAATAAATCTTCTCGACGATACCTTTCCAACTGGCTATCATGCGCCTAAAATGGAGATCGTATGCAAAAGTTATGACCCCGGAAAGTTGATGTACTAACTTACCCAAACAAGGCCCACATGACTTTTGGCGCTTCATCTCCTAAGGTTAGGTTTTTGGATGTCTAGGGTCTTTGGAATTTCTGTTTATTGTAAAAAGGCCTTTAGAGCCTCATTGTAATCATCTTCTTGCGAATGCGAATAGCCGTCACATCTCTTCTCATAGATAAGTTGCCACCATTCTAGCGAGTCTTTCACTCTGTATTTTTACAGTCTCTATACCTTTATTTCATTAATAGAAATCGTGTATTACTGTATATCTGTGACTCTTGTTATATTTCCAATATATCTCTGTTATATTCTTGTCTCTCTTGCAATATCTCTGAATATTTCTATGTTATATCTTTGCTCTCATTTCGTGCCAAAAATAATACGGATCAAATATTAAGAAAAGAATGGCATTGATCACACAGGCATGGGAAGTTTCGAAAAACATTGTTTCTTTTGATTAGAGGGTGAATGCCTTCCATGAATATTTGAAAGCCGACCTTAAAAATGAAGAAGGTTTTACCTTTATGTTGTACTAACCTTTGAAATCAAGGTCTTCATTGTGACGAAACTTAGGAGAAGAGAGGAGGATATGTCCTCCCTGAGCCGGATAAAACATTTGAACATGTGCTAGAAAGAAAAGATTAAAAATTTGCATAATATCATTCAAACGTGCGGCCAAGCTATATCAAGGAGGGAAGAACTATTCAAAAGGCTCACGGAGGTAGACCTAGTCGGAAGCACCAACGAAGTTCAAGAACCTAAATTAATCATCAACTCAATGTTCCTAACAAAGCAACAGTTTGACGAACAAGTTGAGATTTTTAAAGGGTTATCAGTGGAAAAGTTTTATGGTATACTTGAATATAATGAAGACGACATAAACAACTAGCTAGTGGACTACTCCGTAAAGAATCGAGATATCAAAGAAGCATTACATGGTATTTCCCTTGATTTACATGACTTTGAGGGCGAGTTGTTCATCATCAAAATTTGGCATGAGATAAATGTGGCACCAATGAAACATTATATTGAGGAATGGTTCAAGAAATCAATTGACAAATTGATCGATGAGGGGTAATAAAGAGTTGAGACGGTTCCTGTAACCGTTAATGAAGAAAATAAAAGGACACCAACAAGCAAGTAAAGCAACGAGAGACCATCATAGTAAATTTATGTTGATCACATCTTTGTTTCTTTATCAGTTCCTTCGTCCAGTTACTCCGCTTCTTTGACTAGAAAGGTTTAACCGAAGTCTGATAACTTCTCTTTTCTTCTTTCCAGGTTTTGTTGTTCTTTTACAACCCATCATCTTCCTTATACAATCTTAATTCTTGTGTATATTTGATTTATGGTCCGCAGGAGCCCCAATCTCAGTCTATAGGACAAATGCATTTTAAATTTCAAAGAATATGTAATAGACTATATATTTTTTCGAAATTTCAAGAGAGCTATTTCAGGATCAGTTTCGACTGTGCTTTGTAACTCTGTGTTTTGAATATAAAGTATTTTAGATTGATATATCATTATCTTTATTTGAGCTACCCATGCATCCACTCTGTTAAAGTTCTCTTATGCATTGAGATCATCTTGTTTTTATTTTATGTGATCATAAACTTTATTTTAACTATGATGGATGTCAGGAAATTTTGCTTATCTAATTTAAATGTATGAAGTGTGTCGTTCTTGGTCATTTCTTAGGAACTTGCTCTAAATAGAAAACAAAAACATCTTCCTTTTATTTTTTGAAATCTTTATATTTCTTTGATCACCACAACGAACTTCTGCAAAGTCCCATTTTCTGAAAATTTACAGTCCTTAGAAAATCTTAAAGAGGAGTACCACCTCTATAAAAACGCAGGGGGATTTACATCCCCGTGAGGTTGCCATTTCAGTACTAACGGATTCAATCGTCAACTTTTTTGGCGACCATACTAGGGATGAACTGAATTTTAGAATCTGGCTTAGCATCTTTTGAAAAATATATGACTTTAGGTTGATCAACCTGACCTGGAAATTGGATTAAACAATCAATGAAGCATTTTACATCAGTTATACAGTATGGTAATAACGACAATAGAGATCATAGAATAATTAGAAAGGTCTTGGCAGATCTTAGTCCATGAAGAATAAAGAGAAATCCTCTGGAGACAAAAAGAGAGACGAGCAGGAAGACTGAAGAAACCAAAGGCTAGCTAGAGCAGCACACGGAAAAGGTTGGGATTGATGATGGACGAGTACAAGGGACACGTTACCAGAAGTAAAAGAAAGCAACTCTACATTCTGAGAAGTGGAAATCGTATTCCTGGAACCTCTTCGGACATGGCAGAAAGAAATGACTAACTGCGTGAAGAACCACATGAGGAGAGACAAGCAGGTGGAAGAAATGCTGCAAGAAATCAAGAAAACCTAAGGTTTGAAAATCGAAGAAGAATAAGAGATTCCCCTATGAATCTTCTAGGTGAGAAACATGACCTCCCTGTTCTCCCTAAGGATACCCTGAATGAATTTTCTGGAGATGGAACAATTGATGCAAAGAGGCACCTTCACTTATTTCTTGATGTTTGTGATTTTCATCGTGTTGAGTATGATGATGTCATGGTAAGGTTATTTATGCAAACCTTATCAGGAAGAACGTATGAATGGTATACGACATTACCCAACCGTTATAGCCCTAAAATGCCCTACTCATGCATACATGTCATTGGTCTTCTTAATTGCATAATTTGCCAAAACACTGTTGAGGAGCTCTACTTAAAAAACCATTTTTTAGAGCATGTATGTGCCTTGCACCACTACTGCCCGCGTACATACGCTTGTCGCATGCTAGACAACCTACATACATATGCGTGTTGCATGTTAGACCGCTCGCATACATACGCTTGTTGCACACTAAACAGCCCGTGTATACCTCCAAAATTCGAAAACATTAAAAATTTGTAAGGAATTCGATGGATTTTACGGGCTATTGGAGGTTTCCTAACCAATTCACCTGCTATAGCCCGTCCCCCAACCAAATAACCATCCTTTTGTCATATAAAAGGAGGTGTTGGGGTCTTGTTTCACAAGGAAGCACTAGAACAATGAAATTTTGCTCAATTTCCATCTCCCTTCCTTACCCAAGGATTTTCAAGCTTTTCTCAGTTACTACCTCAACATTCCCTCTTCAACCCCTTTTCTTCCATTCAATCCATTCCCTTTCCTTGATGTGATTAGTAGATTGTGAGAAGAGGCCTATTCAAGCTGTACTTAGAGCATTGTAAAGAGGAGCCCGGATCAGGTTCATGGAACGGTAGCCGACAATGATTGTAAGTTCTAGTCTTTGTTTAATGAATAAAAGAATCTCTTTTCCCTGTCCCAAATTATGATGTTTTATGTCTTCTCTTTGATTTACATATGACATTTGATACCTAACCCTATTCTATGAATATAAATAGCATGCTTATAGCCTTGTTTGCCTAGTCTTGGATGCAGATCAGCTTTGGGAGGAGACTTGCAGCCTTTGAAGCTACAGAGATTGAGGAGATCATCACCAAACGTTGGATAAAAGGTACAGTTACCGATCTTTTCTTCTACTGTTTTTTGTTCATTTATTTTGATATGTTTGGGGTAGTGTAGAAACTAGATTGACTTTTAGGAGGTCATTTGCTCTGTCTATATCCTAAACCCTGGTATAGTTATAGAGGGATTTTCTCACCAGCACCAGCAGATCAATTCGCTCGTTTAATGACCTCGAAGCCATGTTCCTGACTATGTTCGCCCCTCCAATTGCTTATCATACCCTTCTCACTGATTTCACCCAAATTGGTTTGAGGAAAGATGAAAGAATACAAGATTTTAATCTCAGGTTCAATAAAACATTGAGTAAGATTCCAGAAGATAAAAGACCGAATGACCCAGTCATACTCGACTGCTATAAGAATGTAATGCCCCCGAATGTGAAATATGTTATCCGAACATCCTATATGGATAACTTGGAAGAACCAATGACCAAAGCCATTGAGATGGAAGAAATTATAATTGAAATGGGTGCCGAACCTGACATCATACAGGGAAAAGTACAAAGGCAACTGGGAGGAGTAAGTATTGATAATCAAGGAGCTTCTAGTTCAAAAAAATGAAGAATTCAAGCCACGACCAACCCAAAATCAAACAATTGGAAGAGGATTTTTCAAGGGAACCTTACCAGATGTGAAGGAAGACGCTATTGTGGCACAAGAAACCAAGCAAAGAATTGAAATTGCACAAATGATTAGAACTATCAAGCAAATGCAGAACAAAATAACAAGACTAAGAAGGGGGGATAATTATGTGTCAAATCCAAGAATGTCGACCCTAGAGAAAACAAGGAACCCTCTCCAAGAAAACAGAGTGAGGTTTGAAAACATGGATAATCCGCAAAGACCAAGAGTTCCTAGGCAGCCTACTCCCAATGCAGTCGTTCTGGATGATGTATATGACGAGCAAATGGTTGAGCAAGAGAACTACTATTCACCTGATGAAAGTTTTGAAACTGTACAAATGGACATATGTGAGACGTCCATGTATATATTTGAAGAAGGCGACAATGACCTCAACTCTTAAGAAAACGTCACTCAAACAAAAGGATTTGTAAATAGATCCAAGAATAAAAATGATTTTGAAAAGGAAAACCAAAAATATAAAGAAAAAACGAATGAGAAAAGAGCAAATGAGAAAGTAGCGGATAATGTTGGAAGTAAGAAGCAACACTCAATGCCAAGCTCCTTTCAGATGACATATTGAAGTGGCGAAGATTCCCCAACAAAGTGAAAACATTATGAGATTATTGGATGATCCGTCTGAAAAAGAAAAAGTTCTTGTCACAAGTCTGAAACAAATCCAGAACAAATCAAGTGCCAAGTTGAGAGGTAAAATTCCTTCATTTTATATTGCAATTGAAAATCATGATGTTGCACTTCATAATTGTTTAGTTGATATGGGTGCGATCAATAATATTATGCCACATGCGGTCATGGAGGCATTGGGCATGAGTTGTATTAAAAATTACGAGACTGGTGAAAGTATATATGCAATCGATTCTAGACAAGTGATAGCTTATGGACAAATCAAGGACTTTTATGATTGGATCGCGACGACTCCCCGTATTATCATAGTTTTCAATATCATTGTGGTTGACTTTCCTCCCGCATATGGAGTTGGGTTGGGAAGAGATTGGTCATCTATGACTGGGGGATATATAATGAATGATGGAAGTTGCATGATGTTGTTAGGCAAAGAAATGATTAAGGTACCCTGTGAACCCAATAAACCCTTCTCTTTCAAAAAGAAAGATAATGAATTAATGGAAGACTATATAGATGCTAGAATTGGAAATTATGCTATCCTAGATATGGAAAACATTGAAAGCTTGAGCAAATTCAAGACACAGACGATCAAGAGCATCTATTTCAAGGTTATTGGAGGATATCATTCGATGGAGCTTGTTCAAGCTCCTGAAGTGGAGTTGGAGTTAGCCTTGTAAGTCTGGGTAAGATTATTCACCCACATGCTATCAGACTTGAATTTGCATGTACTAATAATGAAGTGGAATGTGAAGCTTTGATTCAACGGATGATTCTTGCACAAGAAATGAAGATAGAACATCTAATTGTGACTGGAAACTCCGAGTTGGTAATTAATCAAGTCACCGAGAGGTATAAAATCAAGAAGGAAAGACTCAAGTTACATTTCAAAAGAGTAAACGAATTGATGGAATCTTTCATCTCTTTCAACATTTATTTCATTTCAAGGGACAATAATCAGAAGGCAGTTTTATTGGCTTTGGCGGCCTCATTGTCAAATCCAGAGGATATGCAAAGCAAAATGTCTTCAGCTAGAAAGAGTATTACGACCTTTTGTACCTCATAACCTGGAATATTTGCAACTGTTTGAGAATGATGAACAGTTGGAAAGAAAATTTGTTCAACGATGATGATGATGAAGACAATGACTTGTTTGTCATCCCAAAAGATTGTATTCAATCTGAGTCTCTTTTTACAAAATATGATCATGCTAAGAATCTCCTCGAAAAAATTTCACTTCGAAAGGTTCAAGAAACAAGAAAGATCAATATTGGAACTGCCAGTTCCCCAAAATATGTCAACTTGGGAGTTGATTGCACCATTGAAGAGGTTGATCAATATGTTGCATTATTTAAAGAATATCATGGTGTGTTCACATGGACCTATGATGATTTGAAAGCTTATGATGAAACAATATTTCAACATATCATTCCTTTGAGAGAAGAAGCGTGAAAGCTAGTCAAGCAAAATATAAGGATGATGAACCCCAAATTGAAACCTCTCGTAAAGGTTGAATTGGAGAAATTAAAGAAGACCGAAATAATACATCCCATTAGACACTCTGATTGGCTTTCCAACCCTGTGATAGTAAGAAAGAAGACCATGGAAATACGAATGTGTGTGGATTTCAAGGATCTTAACGAAGCAAGTGTAAAAGATAACTATCCTTTACCTAACATGGAGTTTCTTCTCCAACAAGTCACCAGATCAGATTGCATGTCCATGTTGGATGGTTTTTCTGGATATAATCAAGTCTTGGTTGTTGAGGAAGACAGAGCAAAGACATCATTCATAACACCTTGGGAGACCTATGCATATGTTAGGATGACCTTTGGCTTGAAGAATGCAAGAGCGACATTTCAAAGAGCCATGGATCATGCTTTCAATGGGTTAATAGGGAAATTCATGGAGAACTATCAAGATGACTTGACAGTGCATTAAAAAACAAGGGGTGATGAGATTCACCACTTAAGGAAAGTTTTTGACAGATGCAAATTATATGGTGTTTCACTAAATCCAAATAAATGTTTATTTAATGGAACTCAAGACAAACTGTTGGCTCATATTGTGTGCACGGAAGGGATTTATATAGATCCATAAAGAGTCAAAGCTATAAATGAACTCAAACCCCCAAAATCTAAGAAAGAAGTTCAATCGTTCTTTGGTAAGATCAACTTCATGCGAAGATTTGTCATTGATTATGCAAGTATTGTGAATCCGATCAATCTATTGTTGAAAAAGGACCAAAGGTTTGAATGGACAACCGATACACAAGAAGCTTTCAATAAAAATAAAAGAGCAATCACCACAACTCCAGTCCTCATTAGCTCAGATATTCAAAGGGATTTCATCATTTATTTGTTCGTTACAGAAACGATAATTGCATCTGTTCTTACTCAGAGGAATACCAAGGGTGAAGAACTCCAAATCAATTTCATGAGAAAAACCCTTCACGATTATGAATTGAGGTATTCAAAACTAGAAGAGCAAGCCCTGGATCTTGTGAACGCAATGGCACACTTTCAGACGTACATACTAAATTCACATGCCATTGCTTATGTCCCATCTTCGCCAATGAAGATGCTTTTGAAACAACAAATAAGACAAGGAAAATAGACTAACTAGCTGGCGAAGATCCATGAATATGATATCAAGATTAAACCTTTAAAGGCTATCAAAGGACAAGGTTTATGTAAGTTCATCGCAAATAACGATTCTATGGATGGAATGATTTCAATTTTAGTGGGAGAAACATTGGTCGATTCAAATTGGTATGGAGACATTGTATTCTATTTGAGGTCTAGGCAGTTTCTAGTTACCATGAGCCCTAAAGAGCGAAGAACATTGAAGATGAAGTCAAATCAATATGTGTTGATTGTTGATATACTGTTCAAAAGGAACTATGATAGTGTATTACTTAGATGTGTTGATGAAAATAAAGCCCAGGAACTAATGAGGGAATTCCATGAAGGGATAAGTGGGGGGAATTTCGCACCTACGACCATCGTCCATAAGTGTTGATGATTACAGCTGCGTGAGACATCCTCCAAGTCACAGACCTGAGAGAGAGCCCCTAAGATGGGTGTGTGGTTCCTATATGAGACAGATCTAGAATGTAGTGATGGCCTCCTCCTTATAGAGAGTTTAGAAGAACTCCAGATGATTCTCCTGTGTAACGCAGTGAGAAAGGAGATCTGTTGAGTTGGACGTGCCTATGGATGACCACAAGGTGAATGTGTGAATTCCCATAGAGTTGGGTGCATCGTCATGAGATAGAGATGAAGACGATGTATTAGCCTCCTCTGAGCATAGAGTTGAGATGATGAACTCCAGATGACTCTCCGGTGTAATGCAGCGGGAAAGAAGATCTGTTGATTGGACGTGCATGTGGATGAGCACAGGTGAATGTGATCCTAGTGGTTGAGCACTAGTGAGTGTGGTTCTCCTATGAGACACAGTGAGATAGAGATATGGACATCCCTATGAATGTGCCCCTAGTGGTTGAGCACTAATGGGTGTATGTGATCCCTTGCTATATTGTTAAAGAGTCAGACTTACATGTAACCCTATTTGTAATGTAAAGGATACGAGTCGGCCACATCTTAATATAAAATATAATTAATGTAAAAGATAATTAATATGGTAATTATTAATTATATTTTGAGTTATTGAGGTTGGCCCTATTGTTCCAAAAGACATGTCATTTGATGTGACAAGTCTTATATAAATAAAAGTGAATCCTCATTGAGGAAACACACTTATCATTGTGTCATCTCATGATTTCATAAATTGTAGTTTGAAATTATGAGAGTTACAACACCCTCTTGTGTGCTAGGTTTGGTGATGGTATGGGTGGTCGTTCTCTTGAGGAATATAGCAAAGGATTGCTTGGGTTTTCTTCCCTTGTTGAAAAGGGTTTCCCAGGATACTTCTTGTGTTCTTGTGCATGGTTATTATTCTTGTGATCTTGGTTTACTACAGTAGTTATGGTTCAAGTAATATTTAAACAGAAAATTGAAAGAGGATACATGAGCCATAGCTCATTGAAAATCCAACATGGTTTCAGAGAAGGACTTGAAGAATACCACTTGCTCAAGATTGAAGGAAGACTGTGGACTGCTAAAAACTTGTTGCTATTGAATGGAACGAATGGGTCAAACCCTTTTTAAGTTTTTGTGGTGAAAGTTACCCCATCGCTAGCCCAAGGGAAGGACTGGACCCTCCCTTATTTTTCTATGGGAAGGAATAACACTGCCGCAGTCTAGAGAGAAAGGACCAAATTCTGATGTTGACCGAGTCCCTACAACAAAACTACAGCCCAGTGTTCTGTGGTGTATAAAGAAAAGGTCGAAGCCTAAGAGAAACCCCACAAATAGCCGAGGTATATGGAGAGGTTGCCGAAGTCTAGGAGGGGGGTCCGGCTGTCCATTTAAAGTGGCCGCAAGCCTCTAAATATTGCCACATAATACCCTAACAGCAGCAAGGGAAAGGCTTACCAAGGCTGCCGCAGTAAGGGAAAAACCCACTAAAACTTTTGCAGCAATACCCTAACAACATTAGTAAGCAATACCCTAACAACATTAGTAAGGATCCAGCCTAAGGGAAATGCAATTCGCGTCCTCATTTTGTCGATTCGATTGTTTCATCGTTGGTGTACACCAACATTTCCTTTGCATGATTAAAGGTACTTAAAGACACAACATTATGGAGTGACAGACCACGAAATGTTCCGGAGCTATGTTTGGACAAAAATCGTTTTCATGTTAGATCTTAGATTGTCATGTGTTGGTCCGTCCAGCCATGTCCCCTTTTATCCGTGGATTTATCATTGTCGTGTAAGACGTAACCCCAACTTTGATCGCAATGAAAATGGTCCAGACCCTGTCCAACGATGACATGTGACGTGTGAATTAGCTGACTGTCAGCAATTATAATTGCATCAACATAGTTCGAGAGGGGGCGTAAGTCCGGAGAAAGCCATGGCATTATATCAAACGCTCAGGACTGGTGTTCACACACTGAATTTGCAGTACCCAGGGTTCCATCCAAATATCATGCATCCAGGCATGAAGCCCTCGCCGTTTTTATCAGAGTCCATGTATTCAAGTTGGTCGATGGAAATCGACGATTTTTTTGTTGCAGAGCCCTTCCCTTCAACTTTGTCGACGAATTGCAGCGGTGGAGTTCCTCTCGAGAGCTCCGATAACGGTCGGTGGGGTTCCTCTTAAAATCTGCGATAGCACTCAATGAATTTCCCTTTAACTTTGTCGATGAACATCGATGCAATATCTCCAATGAACTTCGGAGATGTTCTTTTCAAAACCTTCGATGGGCATTTAACTACGATTCATTGTTTGACCCTAAGTTTGATTGTTTTTAGATTATCATGCTACGTTACAAGTAGGTGTTGTAGCTGTGACAACAATCCTTAAATTGTTTTGATTCTAGAGATGTACTCGTGAATCTCCTCTAGGAGATATTCTTGTCTTGTTTCCTTTCGTTTGTTTTATTGTTCTAAGAAGGTTAATAACAAAGGAAGATGTTTTTCCTTCAAAACTTCAGAGGGAGTCAAAATTATTTGAGAAGAAAGAAAAGACAAATACCTTCTCCCCCTCAGCAGTTCAAAGGGAGACAACCATTGATACAGTTGATCCAGTGGTTCCAATTGATATTCCCAGGGACTTTACAATAAGCCATAAAAGGCTTGTATGGGCTTGACAAACTCTGCAAAAGGCAGAAAGACATGCAGCTGATGGAAGTGTCGAGAAATACAAAACAAGACTTGTAGTCAAAGGATTCTCACAAGCAGAGGGAGTGAACTATGATGAGACATATTGATCCAATACCCCAATGCACTCCCATCTCTACTACCATCCATTAGTTGGAAACTACATCAGATAGATGAATTCTTGATTAAGTTTGGGTTTCAGCAAGAGTGTTGTTGATCCAAACCTATATTATTACATTGTTGGTGACGAGAACCTAATTTTGATGACTTGTTCAAGAAGTCGTTTTGTTACAAGCAAGCATTGACTTCTAATTTCGAGATGAAGGATCTAGGTATGATGCAGTACTTCTTGGGTCAAGAAGTATGACAAAGGACCAATGAGACTTTTCCTAAGTCAAGAAAAAATATACAGTGGAGATATTAAAGAAGTTTAGTATGACAAAGTGCAAATCCATGTCTCCACCGATGGTGATGGATTTGACGAAAAATAAATGATGATGATTTAGATGAGATTGATCCACATGTGTATCGACAACTGATTGGATCATTGATGTATCTGGTTAACACCATACCTGATATATGCTATGCAGTGAATGTGCTTAGTCAATCCATGAGTCAATTGAGATAGACTCACTCGATAGCAATAAAGCATATACAGTGATATATACGAGGCACAATTGGATATGGCCTGAGATATGCCTCTAGTGTGAATTTGAGTTTGCAGGGATATCCCGATACAGATTGAGCAAAGAGTATAGTGAACCGAAAGAGCACATCTGGTTGTTGTTTTACCGTGATGCTTGCCATGGTTTCCTAGTGCAACAAGAAATAAAGCTCTTTGGCCTTGAGTACCACAGAAGCAGAGTATATATCATTGAGTGTACGAAGCAGTGTGGCTTCATAAACTTCTGACTGGTTTACTTGATCATGAGATGGATTCTATGATTATAACCAGAGGTGTGTGAAGCTTTTTGAGAACCTTGTGTTAAAGGATAGATCGAAACACGTTGAGATAAAATATCATTTTCAGAGACATGATGTAGAAGAAAGCAGTACACGTGCAGTACCTTCCTACACATGAGCAAATTGCAGACATCTTCACCAAACTGGATTGGTGAAGAATATCTCTCTTGTTGAGAGGGAGTGTTGATTACTACAACCAAGACAAAGTTTGAGTACTTCCGTGCGAGACTTGGCCTGATGGAGAATGCCTCCCTAGCTGAAAGGGAGTGTTGATGATTATAGTTGCGTGATACATCCTCGAGGACACAGACTTAAGAGAGAGCCCCTGGGATGGGTGTGTGGTTCCTATCTGAGATAGAGCTGGAACGTAGTGATGGCCTCCTCCTTACAGAGAGTTGAGAAGAACTCTGGATGATTCTCCTATGTAACGCAGTGAGAAAGGAGATCTGCTGAGTTGGACGTGCCTGTGGCTAAGCACAAGGTAAATGTGTGAATTCCCATAGAGTTGGGTGCATCGTCATGAGACATAGATGAAGACGATGTGTTAGCCTCATCTAAGCAAAGAGTTGAGATGATGAACTCCAGATGACTCTCTTGTGTAATGTCGTGGGAAAGAAGATCTATTGAGTGGACGTGTCTATGGACGATCACATCTGAACGTGATCCTAGTGGCTGAGCACTAGTGAGTGTGGTTCTCCTGTGAGACACAGTGAGATAGAGATATGGACACCCTATGGATGTGTCCCTAGTGGCAGAGCACTAGTGGGTGTATGATATCCCTTGCTATATTGTTCAAGAGTTAGACTTACCTGTAACCCTATTTGTAATGTAAAGGGTACACGTTGGCCCCACCTTAATGTAAAAAACAATTAATGTAAAAGATAATTAATATATAAGATAATTAATATGGTAATTATTAATTATATTTTGAGTTATTGAGGTCGGCCCTATTGTGCCAAAAGACACATCATTTGATGTGACAAGTCTTATATAAATAAAGGTGAATCCCCATTGAGGAAACACACTTATCATTGTGTCATCTCATGATTTCAGAAGTTGTGGTTTGAAATTATGAGAATTACAACACTCTCTCGTGTGCTAGGTTTGGTGATGACGTGGGAGGTTTTTCTCTTGAGTAATATAGCAAAGGATTGGCTGGGTTTTCTTCCCTTGTTGAGAAGGGTTTCCCAGGATACTTCTTGTGTTCTTGTGCATGGTTATTCTTCTTGTCATCTTGGTTTGCTGCATTAGTTATGGTTCAAGTAATAATTAAACCGAAAATTGAAAGAGGATACATGAGCCATAATTCATTGAAAATCCAACAATAAGATAATAAGAGTTGGATTTTAGTGGCCATCAATTTTTAGAGACCCATATGCTACAATAAAGAAGTGTGTATCTTTCCTGCAATTTTAGAGGAAAATGAAGAGATTTGGGAAGCCATTACAACCTATAATTGTAGAACAACCATTCTCCCAATGAGGACTTGATGTCGTCAGGTCAATAAATCCAAAGTAAAGCAAGGGACATATGTGCATTCTCACCGCTACAGATTATTTTATGAAGTGGCCAGAAGTAGTGGGATTAAAAAAGGTTGATTCTAAAGAGTTAATTAAGTTCCTCAAAGATAATATTTTGTCAAGATTCGATGTTCCAGATAAATTTATCATTGATAATGGTTCGATTTTCATTAGTTTAAAATTTACATAATTATGTGGAGAATATGGAATTATTATGGGGAAATCATCAAACTATTGTTCGCAAGGAAATGGCCTTGCAGAATCCACAAATAAGACACTCATTCAAATATTGAAGAAAACTATTGACAAGAACCAAAGGAATTGACACTTAAAGGTTACTGATGCGTTGTCGGCGAGTAGAACGAATCCAGAGGATAGCACTGGGATGTCCCCATATACATTGGTTGATGAAAAGGAAGCAAAAATGCCAATCAACATCAAACTCATTGCTTTGATTTTCGCGGTTAATACAGAAGCTGCAGAAGACAATTCACCTATCCAAAGGAGGATCAATCAGTTGGTTAAATAAGAGGAAGAAAGAAGTAAATCCCTGAATATAACTTCTTAGAGACAACAAAGTATCAAAAGATATTTTGATTAGAGTGCAACTGTAACAAATTTCAAAAGGGAGAACTCGTGTTACTCTTGAAGAAAGCCAAGGAGAAGCCATTGATGCATACAAAGTTTGAAGCACTCTAGATTGGACCATACATCGTCGATAAGATCTTGGATTTTAATTCTTATATGCTCAAAGACATGAAGGGTAAAATATTAATGTTGCCCATAAAACTTCTTCACCTAAAACTTTCTCATTTTCCTTGTACATAAATTTTATTTTTTAGTTTGTATATTCTTACCTTGACTCCATATCCCAATAGATGGAAGCGCCTGGTCATAAAGATTATGGATTCTTGACAACCCACAGGGGGTTATCATCCCATAGTTGGAGCCAGTTGTTGAGGTCAATTCTCATTTCAGAATATTCCCTCCCCTTTCTATTTTCCCAACTTCTCTTTTCCATTTATTTTCTCTCTTCTATACCTACCATCATTCCCCTTTTCTTTTCTCCCTTCTTTTCCCTTTCTAGTTATTATACTTAGTCATTTTTCAAAAAACCGTGGGTTCGCGTGTTGGCGGACTCGCAGGTCTTCACCGCCATTCATGTTCCCATATCATGAGCATGACCGACCGCTTTGTTATAATATACTTAACCATTTTCACAACCGCGAGTTCGCGGGTTCACGGGTTCAAGTTTTTATCTTCCAAGTTTCGCGATCTCCATTTTGCACCTAAAGACCCGTGATATACATTATGACCGTTGGACTTGTCGCAGATACTGAGCCCCTAAGAATTTCATTTCTCTTATGTCCAAATCCGACCAATCACTATGCAATACTTAACCTATTTTTGATCATTCGCAACTGCGGGTTTGTGGGTTCCCAGGTTGGCGTGTTCACAAAAAACCGCAAATTCAAATTGCTCTCCTCCTTACCCGCCATCTTTGTGCTTTTCCCAATACACGTTTAGAACAGTTTAGCGCTAATAACTGATCATGCAGGCTTTGTAAAGATCGTCGTCAATACGCGAAGGGATCGAGAAGATATTTTATTATATCGCATTAAAGCACGATTTACCAAGGGTTATAATATTGTTATCTCTCTGAAAGGTTTCATTACAAGTTATCATCAAGTCGAAAGAACACTCTCGTCAACTTATGGCAGCAACAACGATACAACATTTCCGTGGTGATACATTGAACATCTTTGACCGAGAAGAGCATAAATTTCAATGGTCCATAGTGTAATTGTATTACTCATCGCCTCTTGCACAGAAAGATATAATCTGGTCTTCCGGAATTGCTCGCGCAGGGTGTGGCCCTGAGATATTTGACTACAAATAACCGGTTGCAGGGTGCGTTGAAAAATACATATCGAGTGAGCAAATCATACAATACCAGGATTGTTCCCCCACCTCTCTTTCACTGCAATTGTTTCATAAGATGTCGAAGCTCCTTGAGCCAACACTTACCTCCAAGGGAGAGGATTGCAAAGATTTTATGAAAAAACATGACAATGGTGTGGACCTCCTTCCTGAGTATTTGGAGAATCCCGCAGATGTCCCAGAGGACATAAACATGATTCCGGTCAACTCGTTCAAAAACCCCTTCCGATAAATCGCTTGGTTGTTTACCAAGCTAACAGGCCAAGAAAGCACTGCCACCATTTCCCACATGATTCTTCATATTTTATATTTTATAGTTAAAGAGCAAGTTATTTTCGATTGGGGAAAGTTGATTTCCATTGAAATCTCCTCTCAATTGTCAAATTACAAAAGAGAAAATAAATTATTTATGGCTTCTTAGTTGGTATTTTCGATAGCATATTGTTGTTAGTTTCCAAAATTAACTATCTCTAAGAGAAAGAACTGTGAAGTTGATCCAGTCACCTTCTGGTATCAAGCATTGTGGAGACACGAGAATTCTTTGCATTTTTACGAGGTGTACAATGATTTCGTTTCAGTGTTTAAGAGACTGTTGTTAGGTAAAAATACCACTAGGATATCAGACCATGCGAATAAATTCTCGGAGAAAAAGGGGATGTTAGAGAAGATGGAAAATCAAAGTGTTATCAAAATCTTTTGTTCTAAGGAGAATCCCTCTTTTCTTCCATACCATGTATCTGATAAAATGTTTATTACGGAAGTGGTGAACTAGTATAATATTTGGTTGCACTTCTTCCATGAGAAACGAAAAAACCAGTTCATACCCTTGCCTTGGAAAACTAAAGACTTTATATTCAAGAATATAAACAAAATTGATGAGTTTGTGAACCACTTCCACAATGTGAATCTGAAATATGCTGAAAAGCTAAAGGGGGTTGACCCTAACCGAATTTTCATGGAACATATGCTAGCAGTCAGATTCAACAATTCATTTATTCATACTATTCCGAGTGACGAAGAAGATAACAACTTAGGCGCTTTTTCTCACAACGTTGGTGACTTGGAAACAATACTTAGTGCTAATGAGTTTTACAAACATAAAGGAAATGGTCCCAACGAGAAGAGCGCCCAATCTCTAGTTGTTACCCCTAAAACTACCACATATCAGAGCAATGCTCCAATGACCCACCCAACTAGGAAAGTTACCAACAATATTTCAATCGGTGGAGGAGAAAAGAATCCCCCTCCTGGAAAAATCGAGAGATCACACAAGCTTTCGCTCAGAAAGAAGAGGAAGAACATTGTGCAAGAATAAGAAGAACATCACATAGAAAATGACATCAACAACTTCTCTCTTGAATACATGGAGCTCGAAGTGGATATCGAGAAATTGTTTCCCACAATTGATCAGCCGAGAAACACGGCCCGACAAAATTCATCATTAGAAATCATTGAGAACGTGACTTTAAGTGAAGAAGAGTCGTTCACTTTCCAAAGCGCAGTCTTTGACAAGGAGTTTAAGAAATTGATTATTGAAAAAGGTGATATGAAAAATAAGAAAGGAAAATCTTGTTCAGAGGTTGACCTAGAGGATTTGCAGCCTTCCCAAATTTCCATAGTTCATAGAGCAACCAGAGATGCTCTTGATGACTCCAATGGTGGTTTAGAAGCAGAAAACATGAAGTTGAAAGAGAGGATTAAGGAATTGGAAGACGCTTTAATGCCTCTTCCACTTCTTTCCAGTCCTTTATCAATATTCAGACCCACCACACCCACTGTTAAATTAAAAGGATCTTCAAGCCTACTTACATCAACGAGGAGCTATGTGGAAAGAAATATTAAGAAAAGAATAGCATTGATCACAGAGGCATGGGAAGTTTCGAAAAACATTGTTTCTTTTGGTTTAAGGGCACATATCTTCCATGAATATTTGCACGGCGACCTAAAAAATGAAGAAGCTTTTTACCTTGATGTTGTACTACCCTTTGGAAACAAGGTCTCTAACATGACGGAACTAAGGAGAACATAGGATGATCTTTCCTCCCTGAGTCAGATAAAACAATTGAACACATGCTGGAAATAAAAGATTAAAAATTTGCGTAATATTGTTCAAGTGCGCAACCAAGCTATATCAAGGAGAGAAGAACCATTCAAAAGACTCACAGAGGTAGACCTAGCCGAAAACACTAACGAAGTACAAGACCCCAAATTAATCATCAATTCAATGTTCCTAACAAAGCAACAATTTGACGAACAAATTGAGATTTTTAAAGGGTTATCAATTGAAAAGTTTTATGGTATAGTTGAATATAATGAAGATGACATAGACAATTGGCTAGTGGACTACTCCATAAAGAATCAAGATATTGAAGAAGCATTGCATGGTATTTCCCTTGATTTACGAGACTTGGAGGGCAATTTGTTCAACATCAAAATCCGGCATGAGATAAAGGTGGCACCAATGAAAAATTATATTGAGGAATGGTTCAAGAAAGCAATCGACAAATTGACCGATGAGGGGCAAGAAACTGTTGAGACGGTTCCTGTAACCATTAATGAAGAAAATAAAAGGACACCAGTAAGCAAGTAAAGCAACGAGAGACCATCATAGTAGGTTTATGTTGGTCACATCTTTCTTTCGTTATCAGTTCCTTCATCTAGTTACTCCACTTCTTTGACTAGAAAGGTTTAATTGAAGTCTGATGACTTCTCTTTTCTTCTTTCCAAGTACCATTGTTCTTTTACTGACCATCATCTTCCTTTTACAAGCTTAATTCTTGTGTATCTTTGTTTTATGGTCTACGGGAGACCCAATCCCAGTCTTTAGGACAAACGCATTTTAAATTTTGAAGAATACGTAACAAACTATATATTTTTTAGAAATTTCAAGAGAGTTATTTCATGATCAGTTTCGACTTTGCTTTTTAACTCTGAGTTTTGAGTATAAAGTATTTGAGATTGATCTATCATTATCTTTATTTGAGCTGCCCATGTGTCCACTATGTTAAAGTTCTCTTATGCATGTGGATCATCTTCTTTTTATATTATGTGATGATAAACCTTTATTCTAACTATGATGGATTTGAGGAAATTTTGCTTATTTTCTTTAAATGTATGAAGTATGTGGTTCCCGGTCATTTCTCGAGAACTTTTTCTAAATAGAAAACAAAAACATCTTCCTTTTATTTTCTTGCAATCTTTATATTTCTTTGATTACCATGACGAACTTCTGCAAAGTCCCATATTCTGAAAATTTACAGTGCTTAGAAAATCTTAAAGAGGAGTACCACCTCTATAAAAACATAGGGGGATTTGCATCCTCGTGAGGTTGTCATTTCAGTCCTAGCGGATTAAAGCGTCAACATGTTTTGGCGATCATACTGGGGATGAACTGAAATTTTGAATTTGGTTTAGCATCTTTTGAAAAATATATGACTTTGCCCTAGGCTGATCAACACCACCTGGAAATTGGATTAAACAATCAACAAAGCATTTTACATTAGCTATACAATCTGGTAATAACAACAGCAGAGACCCGAGAAGAATTAGAAAGGTCCTAGCAGATCTTAGCCCATGAAGAAGAAAGATAAATCCTCCAGAGACAAAGGAGATACGAGCGACAAGACCAAAGAAAGCAAAGTTTAACTAGAGCAGCACAAGGACAAGGTCGGGATTGAAGTTGGATGAGTACAAGGGACCCATTACCAGAAGTAAAAGCAAGCAACTTTGTATTCTTAGAAGTGGAAATCAAATTCCTGGAACCTCTTTGGATATGGCAGAAAGAAATGAACAACCGTGAGAAGAACCACATGAGGAGACACAAGGAGGTGGAAGAGATGCTGCAAGAAATCAAGAAATCCTAAGGTTTGAAAATCGAAGAAGAATAAGAGATTCCCCTTTGAATCTTCTAGGTGAGCATCACGACCTCCATATTCTCCCTAAGCATACTGGAGATGAAACAATTGATGCAAAGAGGCACCTTCACTTATTTCTTGATGTTTGTGATTTTCATCGTGTTGAGTATGACGATGTAATGGTAAGGTTATTTATGCAAACCTTATCAGGAAGAGCATATAAATGGTATACGACATTACCCAATAGATCAAGTCGCTCATTTAATGGCCTCAAATCCATTTTCCTGACTATGTTTTCCCCTCCAATTGCTTATCATACCCTTCTCACCGATTTCACCCAAATTGGTTTGAGGAAAAATGAAAGAATACGAGATTTTAATCTCAGGTTCAATAAAACATTGAGTAAGATTCCAGAAGATAAAAGACTAAATGACCTAGTCATACTCGGCTGCTATAAGAATGCAATGCCCCCGAATGTGAAATATGCTATCAAAACATCCCAGAGGATACCTTGGAAGAAGCAATGACTAAATCCACTGAGATGGAAGAAATTATGATTTAAACGAGTGTCGACCCCGATATCATACTGGGAAAAGTACAAAGGCAACTATGAGGATTAAGTATTGATAATCAAGGAGCTTCTAGTTCAGGAAAAAAATGAAGAATTCAAGTCACGACCAACCCAAATCAAACAATTGGGGGAGGATTTTTCAAGGGAACCATACCAAATGTGAAGGTAGACCTTGTTGCGGCACAAGAAACCAAGCAAAGAATTGAAATTGCATAGATGAATAGAACTATCAAGCAAGTGCATAATGAAATAACCAGACTAAGAAGGGGGCATAATTATGTGGCAAATCCAAGAATGTTGGCCTCAAAGCAAATAAAGAACCCTCCCCAAGAAAACAGAGTGAGGTTTGAAAACAAGGATAATCTGCAAAGAGTAAGAGCTCCCAGGCATCCTAATCCCAATGCAGTCGTTCTGGATGATGTATATGACGAGCAAGAGAACTACTATTCACATGATGAAAGTTTTGAAACTGTACGGATGGACGGATGCGAAACACCCATGTATATATTTGAAGAAGGCGACAATGACCTCAACTCACAAGAAAACATTGCTCAGACAAGAGGATTTGTAAATAGATCCAAGAATAAAAATGATTATGAAAAGGAAAACCAAAAAGATAAAAAAAAAAAAACGAATGAGAAAAGGGCAAATGAGAAAGTGGCGGATAATGTTAGAAGTAAGAAGCAACACATGATGCCAAGCTTCTCTTAGATGGCAAACAATGTTGTAGAGGAATTAAGTAAATTAAGGATAACTCTTCCTTTTACTGAAGTGGTGAATATTCCCCAACAAAGGAAAAACATTCTGAGATTATTGGATGATCCATCTGAAAAAGCAAAAGTTGTTGTCACAAGTCCGAAACAAAGCCAGAACAAATCAACTGCCAAGCTGAGAGGTAAAACTCCTCCCTCTTATATTACAATTGAAAATCATGATGTTGCACTTCATAATTGTTTAGTTGATACAGGCACGACCAATAATATTATGCCATTGGCGGTCATGGAGGCATTGGGCATGAGCTGTACTAAATATTAAGAGGTTGGCAAAAGTATATATGCAATTGATTCTAGACAAGTGCCAATTTATGGAGAAATCAAGGACTTTTATGCTTGGATCACGACGACTCCCCATATCATCACCGTGGTAGACTTTCTCTCCCGCATATGGAGTTGTGTTGGTAAGAGATTGGTCATCTATGATCGAGGGATATATAATGAACGATGGAAGTTGCACGATGCTGCCAGGTAAAGAAGGAGCAATGATTAAGGTACCCCGTGAACCCAGGAAACCCTTCTCTTTCAAAAATAAGGATAATGAATTAATGGAAGACTGTATAGATGTTGGGATTGGAAATTATGGTATCTTAGATATGGAACACATTGAAAGCCCGAAGCAAATTCAAGACATGGAGGATCAAGCACATCTGTTTGAAGGTTATTGGAGGATGTCATTCGATGGAGCTTGTTCATCTTAGAAAGTGGAGCTGGAGTTATCCTTGTAAGTCCAAGTAAGATTATTCACCCACATGCTATCAGACTTGAATTTGCATGTACTAATAATGAAGCGGAATATGAAGCTTTGTTTCATGGGATGATTCTTGCACAAGAAATGAAGATAGAACGTCTAATTGTGACTGGCAACTATGAGTTGGTAATTAATCAAGTCACCCAAAGGTATAAACTCAAGAAGGAAAGACTCAAGTTATATTTCAAGGGATTTAATGAAGTGATGGAATCTTTCAGCTCTTTCAACATTTTTTTCATTCCAAGAGACAAGAATCAGAAGACAGATTCATTAGCTTTGGTGGCCTCATTGTCAACTCCAGAGGATATGCAAAGCAAAAAAAAAAAATCAGGTAGAAAGAGTTTTCTGAACTTTTGTACATGATAACCTAGAATATTTGCAAGTGTTTGAGAATGATGAAAAATTTGAAAAAGAATTGTTCAATGATGATGATGATGAAGACAATCACTTGTTTGTTGTCCCAAAACAAGAAAGATCAATATTGGAATTGACAATTCCCCAAAATATGTCAACTTGGGCGTTGATTGCACCATTGAAGAGGTTGATCAATATGTTGCATTATTTAAAGAATATCATGATGTGTTCGCATGGACCTATGGTGATTTGAAAGCTTACGATGAAACAATATTTCAACATATCATTCCTTTGAGAGAAGAAGCAAAGCCGGTCAAGCAAAAAATAAAGATGTTGAACCCCAAATTGAAATCTCTAGTAAAGGTTGAATTGAAGAAATTAAAGAAGGTTGGAATAATATATCCCATTAGACACTCCGATTGGATTTCAAACCCTATGATAGTAAGAAAGAAGACCGGGGAAATCTGGATGTGTGTGGATTTCAGGGATCTTAACAAAGTAAGTGTAAAATATAACTATCCTTTACCTAACCTGGAGTTTCCTCTTCAACAAGTCATCAGATCAACTTGTATGTCCATGTCGGATGGTTTTTCTGGATATAATCAAGTCTTGGTTGCTGAGGAAGACAGAGCAAAGACAACATTCATAATACCTTGCGAGACATGTGCATATGTTAGGATGACCTTTGTCTTGAAGAATGCAGGAGCCACATTTCAAAGGGCCATGGATCATGCTTTGAATGGGTTAATCGGGAAATTCAGGGCGGACTATCAAGATGACTTGATAGTGCATTCAAAAACAAGGGGTGATCACATTCATCACTTAAGGAAAGTTTTTGATAGATGTAGATTATATGGTGTTTCACTAAATCCAAAGAAATGTTTATATGTTGTAACTCAAGGCAAATTGTTTGGTCATATTGTCTGCAAGGAAGGGATTTATATAGATCCAGAAAGAGTCAAAGCTATAAATGAACTCAACCCCCCATCATCTAAGAAATGAGTACAATCGTTCTTTGGTACGATCAACTTCGTGCGAAGATTTGTCCATGATTATGCAAGTATTGTGAAGTCGATCAATCTATTGTTGAAAAAGGACCAAATGTTTGAATGGACAGCGGATACACAAGAATCTTTCAATAATATCAAAACAACGATCACCACAGCTCCAGTCCTCATTATCCCAAATTTTCAAAGGGATTTCATCATTTATTCGTTCGCTACAGAAACGGTTGTTGCATCTGTTCTTACTAAGAGGAATACCAAGGGTGAAGAACTCCCAATCAATTTCATGAGAAAAACCCTTCACGATTATGAATTGAGGTATTCAAAACTAGAAAAGCAAGCCCCAACTCTTGTGAAAGCGGTGGCACACTTTCAGACGTAGATACTATATTCACATGTCATTGCTTACGTCCCATCTTCACCTGTGAACATCCTTTTGATTCAACAATTTGTTGAATTTTCATTATGCTAGGCTCAAGCATGTAGTTTATTTCAATTTTAGCATTTACTTGAACCATAGACAATTGCAGCTACACCATAAACAATTTGTTGTAGTAACCAAGATCATAAGAATAAATACCATGCACAAGTACACAAGAAGTATCTTGGGAAACCCTTCTCAACAAGGGAAGAAAATCCAGCCAATCCTTTGCTATATTCTTCAAGAGAAAGATCTCCCACACCATAGACCTAGCACACAAAAGGGTGCTCACAAAACTAAGAAGGCTATCGCCCAAGAGAGTTGCGCATTTCAACCCTATAAGATGTACTTGCTGAAATTTCCAAAATCACATGTGTGTTATGTTTCCTCAATGGGGAAATTACATTTATTTATACTAGACTGAACACATCAACAGTGGTGTCTATTAGCACAACAGGGCCGACCTCAATAACTAAGAATATAATTAATAATTACAATATTAATTATCTTTTACATTAACTATCTTTCACTTTATGGTGGGGCCGACATGTACCCTTTACATCACAATTAGGGTGACAGGTAAATCTAACTCTTAGACAATATATCAAGGGATCTCAGACACCCACTAATGCTCAGCCACTAGGGGCATGTCCACCTGTGCTCAGCCACAAGGATGTCCAACTCAACAGATCTCTATCTCATTGTGTCTCACAAGAGAATCATCTAGACACACACTCACTAGTTCTCTGCCACTAGGATCACGTCCACTTATGCTCAGCCACAGAAACGTCCAACTCAACAGATCTCTATCTCACTGAGTCTCACAGGAGAATCATCTTGAGTACCATATCGTCTCAACTTCTCTATGGAGAGGAGAACAATATGGGCACCTTCACCCCACACAGGGGTACACATCGTTTCATCTCAAACGACACACCCATCTCATGGGCATCTTCCCTACACAGGGGCACACAACATTCCATCTCCATCTCGGAGAGAAATGACACACCCATCTCATGGGAATCTTCCCTCCATGGGGGCACACAACGTTCCATCTCTGTCTCAGAGAGGAATGACACACCCAACTCATGGGCTCTCTTAGAGAACGACTCACTTAGTCTGTGTCTTGGAGGATGTCTCACACAGCTGTAATCATCAACACTCCCTCTCAGCTAGGGAGGCATTCTCCACCAGGTCAAGTCTCTCACTAAAGTACTTGAACTTTGTCTTGGCAAGTTGTTTGGTGAAGATATTTGCAATCTACTCATGTGTAGGAAGGTACTACACATGTACTGCTTTCCTCTGCACCATGTATCTGATATAGTGATATTTTATCTCAATGTGTTTCGATCTATTGTGAAACACAAGGTTCTCAGAGAGCTTCACACATCTCTGATTATCACAATGGATAATGGTAGGATCCATCTCATGATCAAATAAATCTGTCAGGAGCTTGCGAAGCTACACTGCTTCGTGAACTTGCACACTCAATGCTATATACTCTCTTTCTGCGGTGCTCAAGGTCATAGAGCTCTGTTTTCTGCTGCACTAAGAAACCATGACAGACCCCAATGTAAAAAAACAACTGGATGTGCTCTTCCAGTCTACTGCGCTTCCTGCCCAATCTGCATCGGCATATCACTGCAAGCGTAAGTCTACACTAGAGGCATATCTCATGCCATATCCAACTGTGCCTCGTAAATATCTCAATACATGTTTCATTGTTATCCAGTGACTCTGTCTCAGCTAACTCATGAACTGACTAAGTACATTCACTGGATAACATATATCGGGTCTAGTGTTAACCAGATACATCAGTGATCCAATTAGTTGTCGGTACAAGTGTGGATCAATCTCGCCTTAATCAACATCATTCATTTTCTTCAAATCCACCACAATTGGTGTAGGCATGGATTTGCATTCTGTCATACCAAACCTTTTCAATATCTCTACTGTATATTTTCCTTGACTCAGGAAAATCTCATCAGTCCTCTGCCATACTTCTAGTCCCAAGAAGTAGTGCATCATACCCAGATCCTTCATCTCGAATTTAGAAGTTAATGCTTGCTTGCACTCAACAACAATAAGTCTTTCTAAACTGGTGAGAAATAAGTCATCCACATATAGGAACAGGATTAAACACTCGTTACCAACAATATGATAATATAGGTTTGGATCAGCGACACTCTTGCTGAAACTCAAACTAGTCAAGAATCCTTCCATTTTCTCGTACTAAGCACGAGGTGCTTGTTTTAGTCCATACAAGGCTTTGTTCAACCTGTACACATGAGTTTTCTCGTCGTGTATCACGAATCCTTCTGGCTGCTCGATATAAACTTCTTCCTCAATTTCACCATTGAGAAAGGTTGTCTTTACATACATCTGATGTAGTTTCCAACTCATGGATGATAGTATGGATGGAAGTGTATCAGGCTATTGGAGCAAATGTCTCATCATAGACAATTCCCTATGCTTGTGAGAATCCTTTGGCTACAAACCTCGCTTTGTATTTCTCGACAGTTCCATCAACTGCATGCTTGATCTTATAGATCCACTTGGAAGTCACTACAGACTTCTCTTCTGGTCTCGTAACAATATCCCATACATCATTCTTCAAAATGGATTGATACTCTTCTATCATGGCATCTTGTCATACATGTTGACTTGTTGTTTGTCCATGACAAGAAGGTTCTGTATCAATGATGTGGCTCATGGCTGAAAAATGGCTCTCTCGGAATGTGCTTTGAGGAGCTGCATGTCTCTCTGCCTCTTGCAGAGCTTGTTGAGCCCAGGGAGGCCTTTTATGGCCTACTGCAATATCTTTGGGGATATCAATTGGAGTAATGGTTGACTCCCTCTAAACATTTGAAGGGGAAAAGGTAATGTCTCTTCCTTCTTCTCAAATATTTTGACTCCCTCTAAGTCAAGTGACTCCCTTTGAATTCTGAAGGATATATATCTTCTTTTTTCTATCCTGGAGATATCTTAAGTCTTCTGAGGTGCTCTACTGTCTCTATTGTATTTTGATGATCTTTGTACTAGGATGATAAACCAAGATGGCCTCCCACAGAGATAAAAACCAAAATGGCCTCCTATACTAGAATAATAATCAATCAAGAAAGGTTGGACTCTCGTACCAGGGATAATGGTCCAAGTCATGAGGGCTCTCACACTAGGTATAATACCCTTCACTATCAAGAATGCAATCAACTACAGGTTAATGATTAAATCAAACAAATTACCTTAGTCTACAATCATGCTCAATCTTGCATTTGGTTTAGAGGGAGTAATCCTCATCTCTCTTGTGTTCATCCTTTTGAGGTGGGTCTAGATCAATGTCAACGATTGAAGCATATTGTCTTCCTTTCCTTCTGGTAGGACAATTTATCGCATAGTGTCCATACTTGTCACATATGAAGCACTAGATCGTTGACATGTGTCTTCTCTGATCATGACCTAAAGTTGATGAAGTCCTCTCGTCTTGGAATGTTTGCCTGAAGTTTCTTTTAAATCTTCCTCTTTTCTTTGTATAAAATGCAAGAGCATGATTGTCATCACGAGAGGAGTCTTCCACTCCTCTATCTCTAAGTCTGATTTCTTCTTGGGTACAGTCTGTCCACATACAATCAAAAGTAGGTAGTTTTTCTCTTCCACTGATACTTTGAAGAAATGGTTCCTAATGTTTTGGAAGATTATTGAGAGTGGTCAAAACAAGTTCCCTGTTAGATATGATTTCTCTAATGGCACCTAGCTGATCTCTGATCTCTGACATCTTCCTAAGGAAGGCAGCAATGGTGTCACCTTTTGTCATCTTGATATTTTGAAGCTGGCCTTTCAATGTAAGAGCTCTTTGGGTGTTGTCACTCTCAAACATATTCTTTAATGCTTCATACATTTCATAAGCTTTATTCGGGTTGGCAATACAAGGCAGGAGATGGTCTCTTACTGAGTAGATCATTATCTTCCTTGCCTTGACGTCTTCTTCCTTCATTTATTCCTTCTCTTCATTAGTAGTTGTCTCTGGTAAAGCCCTTTGTATTGTCCACAATAGATCTTCTTCTTCAAGAGTGATTTGAAGTCTTGACTTCCAGGAGCTGAAGTTGCTTGATCCATCAAGCCTATCTTCCACCAAGGTTTTGTTCTTCATATTTTTATATTCTTCACAAACCCTTTCCAACTGGGCTAGAAAGCCTAACAGTTAGGCTAGGCTAGCAAGCTTAGGTTTTGTTGGGCTTATGACTGCCAACAATAAGCCTTGGAATTTAGAGGAACACTGGTGATATTGAAAAAGCTCCTTCAATGGGCTGCAAAATCCCTAAAACCAAAAAATCTGCAAAAAATTGTGAAACCCTAGAAACCCTATAGCCAAAAATCCAAAATTCTCGGAAATACAATCTGAAGGTTGTTGGAGGTGCACTGAAGGAGGTTGTACACTCTTGTGTGTTTTTTTAGCCCCAGCATCCAAGTATTGAGTGTTGTAACACTCAAAAAGAGAGGGTCATACGGAATTGCAGCAAACCCTAGAGGGTCGTAAGGAATTGCAGAAGAGGAGGATGACTTGCTTTGAATGCCTGTGCAATGGATTCTTCAATACCTAAGCTCTAATACAATGTTGAATTTTCACAATACTCGGCTAAAGCATGTAGTTTATTTCAATTTTAGCATTTACTTGAACCATAGACAATTGCAACTACACCATAAACAATTTGTTGCAATAACCAAGATCACAAGAAGAAATACCATGCACAAGTACACAAGAAGTATCTTGGGAAAACCTTCTCAACAAGGGAAGAAAACCCAGCCAATCATTTGCTATATTCTTGAAGAGAAAGATCTTCCACACCATACACCTAGCACACAAAAGGGTGCTCACAAAACCAAGGCTAACACCCAAGAGAGGTGCACACTTCAGCCCTAGAAGATGTACTTGCTGAAATTTCCAAAATCACATGTATGTTATGTTTCCTCAATGGGGAAATTACCTTCATTTATACTAGACTAAACACATCAACAGTGGTGTCTATTGGCACAACAAGTTCGACCTCAATAACTAAGAATATAATTAATAATTACAATATTAATTATCTTTTACATTAATTATCTTTTACATTAATTATCTTTCACTTTATTGTGGGGCCGACATGTACCCTTTACATCACAATTAGGGTTATAGGTAAATCCAACTCTTAGGCAAAATAGCAAGGGATCTCACACACCCACTAGAGCTCAACCACTAGGGGCACATCCACCTGTGCTCAAGCACAGGGACGTCCAACTCAACAGATCTCTATCTCACTGCATCTCACAAGAGAATCATTTGGACACACGCTCACTAGGATCACGTCCACATGTGCTCAACCACAAGAAGGTCCAACTCAACAGATCTCTATCTCACTGAGTCCCACATGAGAATAATCTGGAGTACCATATCATCTCAACGTCTCTACACAGAGGATAACAATATGGGCACCTTCACCCCACACAGGGGTACACATCGTTTCATCTCAAATGACACACCCATCTCATGGGCATCTTCCCTACATAGGAGCACACATCGTTCCATCTCCGTCTCAGAGAGAAATAACACACCCATCTCATGGGCATCTTCCCTCCACAGGGGCACACAACGTTCCATCTCTGTCTCAGAGAGGAACGACACACCCAACTCATGGGCTCTGTCACAGTCTTACTCACTCACTCTGTGTCCTGGAGGATATCCCATGCAATTCTAATCATCAACACAATTGAGAGAAGGAAAATGGACTAACTGCCTGGCGAAGATCCAAGAATATGATATCAATATCAAACCTTTAAAGGATGTCAAAGGACAAGGTTTATGTAAGCTCATCGCAAATAGCGATTGTATGGATGGAATGATTTCAATTTCAGTAGGAGAACCATTGGTAGATTCAGAATGGTATGGAGACATTGTATTCTGTTTGAGGTCGATGCAGTTTCCAATTACCATGAGCCCTAAAGAGTGAAGAACATTGAAGATGAAGTCAGATCAATATGTGTTGATTGTTGATATACTATTCAAAAGGAACTATAATGGTGTATTACTGAGATGTGTTGATGGAAACAAAGCACAGGAACTAACAAGGGAATTCCATGAAGGGATATGTGGGGGGAATTTTGCACCTAGGACCACCGCTTATAAGATAATAAGTGTTGGATTTTATTGACTATCCAAAGGAGGATCAATTAGTTGTTGAAATCGAAGGAAGAAAGATGTAAAGCCCTGAATAGAACCTCCCAGAGACAACAAAGTATCAAAAGATATTTTTATCAAAGTGCAACTGTAAAAAAAATTCAGAAGGGAGAATTGGTGTTACTCTCGAACAAAGTCAAGGAGAAACCATCAATGCATACAAAGTTCAAAGCACTCTAAATTGGACCATACATCGTTGATAAGATCCAAGGTTTTAATTCTTATATGCTCAAATACATGAAGGATAAAAGATTAATGTTGCCCATCAACGGGCAACATTTGAAAGGTTTCTTCACCTAAATCTTTCTCACTTTCCTTGCACATAAATTTTATTTTTTAGTTTGTATATTCTTACCTTGACTCCATAACCCAATGGATGGAAGCGCCTGGTCATAAAGATTATGGATTCTTGACATCCCACAGGGGGTTATCATCCCACAGTTGGAGCCAATTGTTGAGATCAATTCTCGCTTCCGAATTTTCCCTCCCCCTTCTATTTTCCCAACTTTTGTTTACCATTTCTTTTATATCTACCTCCATTCCCCTTTTCTTCCCCCCCTTCTCTTTTCCCTTTTAGTTACTATACTTTGTCGTTTTTCAAAAAACTGCGAGTTCGAAGGTTAACGAACTCGCGGGTCTTCACCTCCATGCATGTTCCCATATCATGGGTCCGACCGATCACTTTGTTATAATATACTTAACCATTCTCGCAACCGCGGGTTCACAGGTTCAAGATTTTATCTTCCAAGTTCTGCAATCTCCATTTTGCACCTAAAGACCTGTGATCTACAATATGACCGTCAGACTTGTCACGGATACCAAGCCCCTGAGCATTTCATTTCTTCTATGTCCAAGTCCGACCAATCGCTATGCAATACTTAGCCTATTTTCGATCGTTCACAACCGCGGGTTCGCGGATTCCCGGGTTCGCGGATTCCCGGGTTGGCGGGTTCACAAAAAACCCCATATTCAAATTGCTCTCATCCATCCCCGCCATCTTTGTGCTTTTCTCAATACGCCTTTAGTATGGTTTAATGCTAAACATTGATCATGCAAGCTTTGTAAAGATTATCATTAATAAGCGAAGGGATCGAGAAGATTTTTCATTAAATCGCATTAAAACATGATTTGCCAAGGGTTATATTATTGTTATCTCTCCGAAAGGTTTCATTGCAAGTTATCATCCATTCAAAAGAACACTCTCGTCGACTTATGGAAACAACATCCAGATAGGAGTTCTATGGCGATACTTTGAACATCTTTGGTTGAGAAGACCAAAACTTTCAGTGGTCCAGAGCGTAGTCATATTACTCATCGCCTCCTGCATAGAAAGATATAATTTGAACTTCTAAAATTGCTCACACAGGGTGTGTCCCTGAGGTATTCGCTGCACAATGTGTTGAAAAATACGTACTGAGTGAGCGAATCATACAACTCTAGGATTGTTCCCCCATCTCTCTTTCACCGTAATTGTTTCGTAAGATGTTGAAGCTCCCTGAGCTAACACTTACCTCTAAGGGAGAGGATTGCAGATATTTTTTAAAAAAATGTGACAATGGTCTGGACCACTTGCCTGAGTATTTGGAGAATCCTGCGGTTGTCCTAAGGACATATCCAGGATTCAGATCGACTCGTTCAAAAACCTCTTTCAGTAAATCGCTTGGTTGTTTACCAGGCTGACAGGCCAAGAAAGCACCGCCACCATTTCCTGCATGATTCTTTAGATTTTATATTTTATAGATAAAAAGTAAGCTATTTTCGATTGGGGAAAGTTGATTTCCATTGAAATGTCCTCCCAATTGTCACATTACAAAAGAGACAAGAAATTATTTATGGCTTCTTATTTGGTATTTGCGATAGCATATTGCTGTTAGTTTCCAAGATTGACTATCTGTAAGAGAGTGAACTCTGAGGTTGATCCAATCACCTTCTAGTATCAAGCATTGTGGAGACACAAGACTTATTTGAATTTTTACAAGGTGTACAATGATTTCGTTTCAGTCTTCAAGGGACTGTTGTTTGGTAAAAATACCCCCAGGATATCAAACCATACAAATAAATTCTTTGAGAAAAAGTGGACGTTAGAGCAGATGGAAATCACAATGTTACCAAGATCTTTTGTTCTAAGGAGAATCCTTATTTTCTTCCATACCACATATTTGATAAAATGTTTATTACGAAAGTGGCAAAGCAGTATAATTTATGGCTGCATTTCTTCCATGAGAAACGAAAAAAACAATTCATACCCTTGCCTTGGAAAATTGCAGACTTTATATTCAGGAATATAAACAAAATTGATGTGTTTGCAAACCACTCCACAACATGAATATGAAATATGTTGAAAAGATAAAGGGGTTTGACCCTAATAGAATTTTCATAGAAAATATGTTGGTAGTCCGATTCAACAATTCATTTATTCTTACTATTTTGAGTGAAGAAGAAGATAACAACTTAGGCACTCCTGCTCACAACGTTGGTGACTTGGAAACAATACTTAGTACTAATGAGTTTTACAAGCATAAAGGAAAGGGTCTCAACGAGAAGAGCGCCCAGTCTCTAGTTGTTACCCCTAAAACTACCACATCTCGGAGCAATGCTCCAACAACCCACCCAACTAGGAAAGTTACCAATAGTAGTTCAAGTGGCGGAGGAGAAAATAATCGTCCTCCAGGAAAAATCGAGAGCTCACACAAGTTTTCGCTAAGAAAGAAGAGGAAGAACGTTGTGCAAGAGGAAGAAGACCAATGCATAGAAAACGACATCAACAACTTATCTCTTGAAGACATGGAGCTCGAGGCAGATATCGATAAATTCTTTCCCACAATTGATCAGCTGGGAAACACGACCCGTCATAATTCAACATTATAAATCATTGAGAATGAGACTTTCAGTGAAGAAGAGTCGTTCGCTTTCCAAAGCACGATCTTCGACAAGGAGTCTAAGAAATTGATTATTGAAAAAGGGGATATGGAAAATAAGAAAGGAAAATCTCGTTCAGAGGTTGACCTAAAGGATTTGCGGCCTTCCCAAATTTCTAGAATTCATAGAGCAACCAGAGATGCTCTGGATGACTCCATTGGTGGTTTAGAAGCAGAAAACACGAAGTTGAAAGAAAGGATCAAGGATCTAGAAGACACTTTAATGCCTTTCCCACTTCTTGCCAATCCTTTATCAATAGTTAGACCCACCACCCCCGTTGTTAAATTAAAAGGATCTTCAAGCCTACTTACATCAGCAAGGAGCTATGTAGAAAGAAATATTAAGAAAAGAATGGCATTGATCACAGAGGCATGGGAAGTTTTGAAAAACATTGTTACTTTTGGTTCGAGGGCGCATGCCTTCCATGAATATTTGTAAGCCGACCTGAAAAATAAATAAGGTTTTTACCTGGATGTTGTACTACCCTTTGGAAACAAGGTCTCTAACATGACAGAATTGAGGATAAGAGAGGAGGTTCTGCCCTCCCCAAGCTGGATAAAACAGTTGAACGTGTGCTGGAAAGAAAAGATTAAAATTTGCATAATATCGTTCAAGCATGCAACCAAGCTATATCAAAGAGGGAAGAATTGTTAAGTACCTGAATAGATATAGTGATAAATCTCAAAATAAACCCACAATATCAACAAGAATAAGCCAAACCATTCACCAAAATACTAAACACAAGAATGTAGACAAAACCCTTGAGGTAGGGTAACACCATATATTAATCCTTAAGGAAGGATAACACTCCTCAAGCAATGCTTGATACATTCACAATATTCTTCACTATGCTTCGTTACATTGTTTGCACTTATGTATATAGCTCTCTCTATCTCCTAGGAACCTTCTAGAGAGTCTTCTCACATTTATTACATCCAACTACCATAGTGGGCCTTTATTAATATAGTGGACCTGGTCCACCTTAAATTGAATGACCACATTCTCATATATTAAATGACTTCCACTAATAATACATAACCACATCCCCATTGGGTACCTCCCTAGGTATACTACATTCCATCCCCCTTCACAGGTTTCGTCCTCGAAACATGAGAAGAAACCATGCAATATGACCGACTAAGAAATGTAGCCAACTGGTACCAAGTACGACCATCCATCCATGCCAATGGAAGTTGAACATGATGTCTATCTGTTGCCTTGGCACCTTGATCTTACTCTGTATCATGTCGGGGTTGCCATGGGATTGTTTTTGTAGCTTGAGCTCTTCCCGTAGTGCCGGTAGTCCTCCATGCACCTCTTGATCGGTTTCATGTCTGGTGCCCTGCTGGTGCATAAATGTGTTGATGCACACACCCTTGTCTTGATGACTGTGTGTCTCTATATGATGTGGATGGCGATATACAACAACTGTAGGTATATGTTCTTTTTTCTTCAAATTTGCAACACTTTGTGCCTTTGAGTCAATGACCTCGTTAGCTTCCTGATTATGTTCTTCCTGTAGCTTTGCTTCATCTCCTTCTGTAGACTCTGGCTCTAATTCAACTTCGGACTCAACAATAACTTCTTTGCTAGCTTCCATGGACCCATATTTCTTATTAAGAGACACATCCTGCAATGTAATTTTCTTTTCTTGTACCAAAGCTTTAGAAACTTGCATAGTAATATTAATGGTACCCACTGATTCTATCCAAGGATATCCCAAAACAATGTCTTCATCACCCATATCTAGAGCCTCAAAATCCGAATGCAACACATATTTATCCATAATGAGTTTCAAATCTTTAAAAAGTTTAACATTTTCACCTGCAACCTGTGTGCTTTGAATATTCTTTGCCAGAACTTGCAATCTATTAACCAACTGAATATTGATAAAATTTTGTTTGCAGCTAGGATTAATAGAAAAAATGATATTTTCTTTATGAATACAACCATGAACTTGTAATACAGATTTTCCATATGAAAATAAACTCTTGGTGATGTCTTTATCCTTACTCTTTATATGAGACCACTTGTCTAAAAGTGAGTTTTCAAGTGCTTCCTCAGAAAGTGACATCCACTCATAATGGTGAAATGATTTCCACCATTTGAGAGCATCACCTTTGAAACCCCAGTCTACAAAAGATTTCCACTATCCTTGCCCTTTCCATTCTGACTTGTGGGACTGTAAGAAGTCTTCAATACTAGGACCATCATCTTTTCTTGTAAAATACATCTTGCTTGGAAAAAATATTCAACAAAAACTAGGGTTCAAAAATAAATTACAATAGAAAATCGCAGTTTTTTTCGGAAAAACCTTGAAAAACTGCTGAATTTAAAATACTCATAACTTCACTTCCTAGACTTCGTTTCGGTTGAATTTTTTTTTGAAATTGGGTATTTTTTCGAGAGAAATTCAAATACCCAATTTGTTATTCCAAATTCAGATTTTAAATCTTCATATATGAACTTGGAGTGCATTGCCCTCTTTTTCTTCCCTAGAAAATTTATGCAAAAAGAGCAAAAAAATTCTTCCCTTCTTTGGGCAAGGAAAGTGCTCTGATACCAATTGTTGAGTACTTGAATTGATCTAGAGATAAATCTCAAAATACACCCACAATATCAACAAGAATAAGCCAAACCATTCACCAAAATGTTGAACTCTAGAATGTAAACAAAACCCTTGAGGCAGGGCAACACCATACAATGGATCATATTATGGAAGGGATCCTCTCTTATTCACTTGCCTCTTCGAGGGGGCATCCTCCTAACGAGGTACCGCTCCAAATACAATAATTCTCTTCATGTCCCATTACATTGCTTGAACCCCTTTATATAGTGCTACCATCACCTAAGAACATTCTAGAGGAGGAACTTTCTAGAAGTAGAACCTTCTAAGAAGTCCTCTTACATTTATTATATCTAACTACCCATTTATTATATCTAACTACCACAGTGGGCCTTATTTAATAATATAGTGGACCTAGTCCACCTTACATTGAATGGCCTCCATTATTATCACCATGGGCCCTCCGCCCCCCCCCACTACCTCTCTAGCTACTTTACAAGAACTATTCAAAAGGCTCACAGAGGTAGACCTAGCCGGAAGCACTAATGAAGTATGAGACCCCAAATTAATCATCAACTCAATCTTCCTAACAAAGCAACAGTTTGATGAACAAGTTGAGATTTTTAAAGGGTTATCAGTTGAAAATTTTTATGGTATACTTGAATATAATGAAGACAACATAGACAATTGGCTAGTGGACTACTCCATAAAGAATATTCAAGATATTGAAGAAGCATTACATGGTATTTCCCTTGATTTACGAGACTTTGAGGGCAAGTTGTTCAACATCAAAATCTGGCATGAGATAAACGTGGCACCAATGAAATATTATATTGAGGAATGGTTCAAGAAAGCAATCGACAAGTTGATCGACGAGGGGTAAGAAACAGTTGAGACGGTTCCTGTAACCGTTAATGAAGAAAATAAAAGGACACCAGAAAGCAAGTAAAGCAACGATTAACCATCATAGTAAGTTTATGCTGATCACATCTTTCTTTCTTTGTCAGTTCCTTCATCTAGTTGCTTCGGTTCTTTGACTAGAAAGGTTAAATAGAAGTCTGATAACTTCTCTTTTCTTCTTTTCAGGTCCTACTATTCTTTTACCACCCACCATCTTCCTTCTACAAGCTTAATTCTTGTGTATATTTGCTTTATGGTCCGCGGGAGCCCCAATCCCAGTCTTTACGACAAACCCATTTTATATTTCAAAGAATATGTAACATACTATATATTTTTCAGAAATTTCAAGGAAGCTATTTCATAATCAGTTTCGACTGTGCTTTGTAACTCTAAGTTTTGAGTATAAAGTATTTGAGATTGATCTGTCATTATTTTTATTTGAGCTGCCCATGTGTCCACTCTATTAAAGTTCTTTTATGCATGCAAATCATCTTCTTTTTATATTTTATGTGATCATAAACCTTTATTTTAACTATGATGGATGTGAGGAAATTTTGCTTATCTGCTTTAAATGTATGAAGTGTGTGCCTCTTGGTCATTTCTCGTGAACTTTCTCTAAATAGAAAACAAAAACATCTTCCTTTTATTTTCTTGCAATCTTTATATTTCTTTGATTACCATGACGGACTTCTGCAAAGTCCCATATTCTGAAAATTTACAGTCCTTAGAAAATCTTAAAGAGGAGTACCACCTCTATAAAAACGTAGGGGGGTTTACATCCTTGTGAGGTTGTCATTTCGGTCCTAACGGATTCAAGCGTCAACACGTCTCTAACCTTAATTTAGCAAACTAATGCTATTTATTGTTGTCCTTACAAAAAGTTTGCTACAACCACTGGTTTTTACTTCAATTTGCTTCATACATACTTGGAAAAGTGGCTTAAGATACTCATAACTCAAATCTATCAATTGGATATTATTGTACATGTTGAAGGCTGGTCTTTTATGTGAAATTGCTACATTTCTGAGTAGTTTTTCTTGCTATTGTTGCAAAATATTGATTGTTGTTGTACATTTGTTTTACTAATGCAATTTGCAACAACCATTGAATTTATTGATTATCTAGTATCTAAGAGGTCATTATTGAGCTATATAACTCGATGTTTGTCTATATCATACTCCAACTTGTTTATTGTTTCGTACATGTGAACTAATTACCTTGTTATCTTCGTTGCCTCTCCTAGACCTAGACCTAACATTTAGGTGACCAAGATAGGGGGCTGTAAGCTCGACTAATCTTGTTATTTGATCTTTAGAGGTCACAGGGGAAGTGTCCCTTATGGTGGACCCCCTTCCATGACTTAAATGAGGGAAACATCTATTAAGGTGACAATGGTAGAAGCTCCCAATTGTTAGAAAAGATTTGGGATCTTGTGGAGGGCTTTGCACATGTACAAATCATGTGATGACAAGGAGCATGATGGTTAATATACTCTATTGTAAATGAATAGCTAACAATGTCTCACTGATATGATGAGATGTCAATTCATGTAGTGTTTAGCTGATACATTTTTAAAGTTACATGGGAAGTGTCAAATTTAATTGCAAGATGTTTTAAGACAATATGGCATAATGGGTAGTTAATCATCATTGCAGAAAGGATGAAGCTCAATCCATTCATTCATGCTACCAAAGTTGGTGGTTGACCTCGTTATTCTTAATCAAACATATAGAGGTTTCAGGTGGAGATAGTGATATTATATAATATCATCTTTTCTCCTTTATTTTTCTATTATTTCGTGTCAAGTAAACATGTTTTCGCAATAATCCAATGGATAATACCAATGTTGCACATTTATAAAGTATTGGTTATATCCATGGATACTTTATCCATTGAAATCTTCATATGCAATGGCAAGTGTGAGGATAAGGATATTAATAATTAATTTGTGTTGATTGAGAATTTAACGTTGTAATGTTAAGTGTAGGGATAATAATAATTAATGTGATCTCTACACAAAATAGAGGTCAATTCTCAATTTTATTTTTGTTTTATGGCCGTGTATTAAGCTCTATTATTTTCAACATTAACATTCTATGTTTGTGGATTCCTTGTTGTGTACTTATAACTTTATGCAAAACATATGTTATAGTTGTTCCTTTTTGTGCTTTTGATATAACAATGCTAAGCTAGTGTTCAAGTTTTTGTCCATGAACATTGAGTTTTGATCATGTAAAGTGAATTGTGAAAATATATTATAACAAAACATTATTGAGGAGATAAGTCGATAGCTTATATGCTTGTTGGACCTTTCAACAAGTGAAATCAAATTAAGATAATAAATCAATAGCTCGCGAGATTGCTCGACATTTCAACGCACAAAATACAAAACACGCTAAAAATTATATATAATGTGTAAGAATCCACAAGATTCGTTAACCTAATCCTAAAGATTTTAATAATAACATTCATATTTATATATAAAAAATAAATTTAACAACATTACTTTTTTAACATGTTCTTCCAACATTCACTCTATCAACATGTCTTTGCAACTTTCAAGACAATTACTAGTAATAACACTATTTCTATTAAAAAACAAAGACATATAACCAACACTCCCTTAAAATACAAGATGGGATAAAAAATAAAGCATAAAAAACATATGTTATCAGTTTTGTATATAAGAGCATGTTTGGAAATATGTATTGATATAATATACATAGGTTCATCTACGAACAAAATGTTTGTTTATTTAACTTTTTATGTGCAATGTTGTTTGTAATGTTTATTTAAGTTAGTTGATGCATATAATTTAATAATGTATAATTACCCAATCTTAATTTAGTGGACAAAAGGGACAATGAAGTACGTAATGATGAAAATATAATTAAATGTTTTTTTTTTCATTTATTTGCATTACTATGCGTTGAAGATAGCGAGGGATGTATATGCACAATCTTTCATAACAATAGTATAACGTATATATATATTTTAACTAAAATGGTTATAATTTTTTATTGATTAGATACCAATTGGGCCAAGGCCTAAACAACCATCATTACAATGAATCAAGAGTCCTCTTTTCTGAGATACGACGTCTCTCTTTTTTTCATTGCCAGGAATTGAGGTATTCCCAAAACTATGCGATAGAAGTCCATGTAGGTGCTTCCTCATTTTTGTTGAATGTTCCTTGAGACAAAGACAACCCATATTTGTCGTTTCATCTGCTTCCATATTCGATCCTCGCAGAATGTGGTAGAAGTGGGAGTTGGAGAATTCTTGCAGCACATACCTCAGTCTTTGCAGAGTTTTGTTGAGCATTTCGTTGCTGAAGTGGTCTTCCAAGTTTATTGTTTTTATCAAAATTTCTGAATCCCCAAAAACTTGATTTTCTTTAATGCCATTTTCCCATGCTATCTGACAGGCTTTTAGTAGCCCAAGGATTCCAGCCTGATTATTAGTTCTCTGACCTAAATCCCAATTGAAGTTGTCTTTTCTTTGGCCATCGGAGGAGTAAATCACTCCACCTGCTCCTGCTTTCCCTGGGTTTCCTTTGAAGGCACCATAGAAAAATTTTGTTGCTTTGCCTTGCTTCCTCCACCATGCTTGAAATATTGCATTCGTTTCTCTTAAACGCCATCCCGGTGTGCTTAGAGGACAAGCAATGATCTTTTTCCTGTCTTGGGTTATAAAAGCTCCTAGCCAATTCTTTTCTTCAGGAAGGAGAGAGCTTTCATTTTTGAGAGGGTGATATGTCATTGTTTCTAGGAGGAGTGCTTTTGCTTTAATGGCCACCATCAAAGGAGAATGCAGAACGTTGTTGAAGATTTGATCATTTCTAGCTAGCCAAATTTTCCAGCATAAATATTTGGGTATGGCCTGCCAAATTCTATGCCATATTGATTTGCTTTGAACCGCTTGAGGATATCTCGCCTTCCAAGAGGAAAAAAGGGTTGTAACTGTAGTCTGCGATGGAGTTGTGACATTGAGACCATTAAGGGTGATCTTCGAAGCTTCTTGTGAAAATGGACAATCCACGAACAAATGGTCCATAGTTTCAATAGTGCTACAACACAGGGTGCATCTGTGAGGTCCAACGATACCTCTTTTTATTAGGTTTTCTCCTGTCAACACTTTCTTGTGCATTAGAATCCAGAAAAAGAAGTTTGTTTTTGGAAGACCAATTGGGTCCCATACCTGCTTCTAGAGAGATGCTAATTCAGTCGTTGCTTGGAGTGATTGGAGAGAGTTGTAGCCCTAAGTTGCAGTGTATTTCCCATTCTTTCCCCATCCCTATTTGTCTAGCGAGAGCAGGTGGATAGGAGCTAAATCCGTCAACGAATTTATGAGTAGATTCTTTTGATTTTGAAGATGCACTGGGATTTCAGGGAATACCTAGGACCACCAATTACCTGTGGTGTCCCAAGAGGAGATGTCTACTAACTTAATGAAATTGCGTTGAGTAATCCACTCACAGATTTCTTTTATTTCTTCATAATTTTCAAGGGGGGATGGCCCATGATGTTATCTCTCCATATCAACGTTTTTTTGCCATTTCCAGGGATTCGATATAGGTAGTTTTGGAAGAAGTCTAGCCCTAGACGATAGAGGTTCCAGATCAACGTTCCTTTGATGGTGTTTTCTACCTGTAAATTTCTCATCGATTCCCCTGTGAGGTATTTTCTCCTTGAGATTTGGCTTACTGGGTGTCTGGAATTTGAGTAGAGTTTCGAGATAATTTTGCCACCTAAAGCTATGTTGGCATGACCGGGATCTCTAATTTATAAACCTCCTTCATTCATTGGGCGTTTGACAATTTCCCAATTGACAAGATGGAATTTCTTTTGATTTCCCTTTCCTCCTCGCCACAGAAAGTCTCGGATCAGATTTGAAACCTGTACCAAGATTGCCTTTGGAGCCAAAAGGAAGGTTGCCTAGTAGACTGGCAAGGAAGAGAGGACTGATTTTATAAGAGTAAGTTTTCTTGCAGTTGTGAGCCACTGTCCTCCCCAAGCTGCTATTTTAGACTTGATTTTGCTTATTATTTCTGTCCACGACGATGATTTATTGGATCCCAGAGTTAAGGGAAGTCCGAGGTATTTTATTTTTTTCCAAGAGGCATAACCTGAGAATCCCAGGAAGTGGGCAATTCCCTGGATAGATTGTTGGTCTACATTCCACCCATACACTGCACTTTTCTTTTTGTTTATGAGCGCTCCAGAGATTCTGCAAAAACTTTGAAGGATATTACTGAAGGTCTGAGCTATCCTTATGGAGGCTCCACCCAGCAAAAGGGAGTCGTCTGCAAATAAGGCGTGATTGATTGGTTCTAAGCCTTTCACCAGCCTAATGCTCGGGACAATCTCAACTTTCTTTTCAATAGTTAGCTTTCAACTTAGTGAATTTTCCATTAAGATGTAGAAGAAGGGGGAGAGGGGGCAACCTTGCCTTAGTCCCCTCGAGGCTTGGAGAAAATTAGTTGGCCTGCCATTTACTAGCGGGGCTATCCAAGGCTTTTTAGTGCAAGATTTAATTAAATTAACAAATTCTGAATTGAAACCAAAGGAAAGAAGGACTTTGTAAAGGAATGAGAGTTTCACCTGGTCGAAAGCGTTTGCCATATCGAGTTTTATGAGCATCCCTTTCTCCTTGCATTGATGGCTAGAGTGCATTGCTTCTTACACTTGTATTACATTGTCCATAATGTGTCTCCCTTTAACAAAACCACTTTGAGCGGGGGAGATGAGCTTCCCTAGCAGAGGCTTAATCATGTTTGCCATTAGCTTTAAGAGGATTTTGTAAGAAGTGTTGCACAGTGAGATAGGCCTGAATCTGTCGAAGGCGCCCAGATTTGATTCTTTGGGGATTAAAGCCAGAAATGTGGAGTTAACGCTACCTCCAACTTTGGCTTGTTGCTGGAATGATTTTATCATTCTTAGCAAATCAATCTTGATTATTTCCCAACAATTTCTATAGAAATTGATTGAAAATCCATTTGGACCTTTGGCTTTGTCAGGCTCCATAGACCAAATAACATTGCAGATTTCTTCCTCTGTAAAAGGCTTCATGAGGGCTGAGTTGTCTTCCTTGCTCACCAGAGAAGCGATGTGTGAGAGAAAGTCTGTGGTGGCCTCCTCACAATCAGCTCCATCTTCTTTATAAAGGTTCTGGAAATGAATTTATGTTGCCTCTTTAAGTTGTGCTAAACCTTTGCAAATCAACCCATTTGCATAGGCAATTTCATAAATATGGTTTCTAGAGATTCGGGCTCTGTATTGCCGGTGGAAGAAAGAGGTATTACGATATCCATTTCTTAGCCACAAGCTACGAGATTTAAGCCTCCAATACTCTTCTTCTTGACCGAAAACGTGAAAGGAATTGAATTGGGCAACTTGTTCCTTCTCTAAATCTTGATTGGTAATATCCTCGTTCTCCGTTTCCATTTGCAGGTTTGATAATTGTTGAACAATCTCTCTTTTGTGACTTGAGGGGCTGTTATTTGGATTTTTAATCCAATCTTTTAAGGCATGCTTTGTTGCCTTTATTTTATGTTCCCACACATAGTTGGGAGACCCTGTTACTGGAATGGACCAAGCCGAGTTAACAGTTTCCAAGAAGTCTTTTTTTTCTGTCCAAAGTGGGCTATATCGGAAAGGTATTGGGCCCGGGTTTTCTTCCTCTTCCAGTTGAAGGAGAATGGGCTTGTGATCAGATGTGAATTTAGGGAGGATTTTGGATGAGATTGTCCTCTTTTCCACCAGGAGTGAGCTCTAGACTAGCAAATGATCCAAACGAGCTAAGATGTGGTACGCTCCAAGTCTATTATTTGTCCAAGTATAGAGACCTTTCATGGGCTTGAATTCTAGGAGATCCCACCGGTGAGCTAGCTCCTCAACAAAAGGTATCATTTGGTCCCTACCACTATTGCCCCCTCTCTTTTTTTTTGGTTCAAAAACTAAGTTGAGGTATCCAGCTAAAATGATGTTCGAATGGAGTCGGTTTTCTAAAAAATCTGATAGAGTTTGCCAACATTCTTTCTTTTCAGCATAAAGGACAAAAACATAAAGATTGAAGAGTGAGAAGGTAATCTTACTTAAGTAGTGCTCGAGTTTGGTGAAAATCCAATGTTGAGTCTCGAAGGAGATTTCAAGATGGAACTTATCCTCCGACCACAGAGTTAAGGGACTGCCTGAGGAGCCCCTTGCGCTCATGGCTTTCCTTGCATTTTTCTTCCATTTTAGTTTGTTGATTTCTAAGAAGGTTTCCCCTTCAATTTTTGTCTCTTGCAACATGAGGATTTTGGGAGATTCATTTTTCAAGAGGTCTTTGACTGCTTCGGCTTTCGATGGGTTCCCTAAACCTCTGCAGTTCCAAGAGACTACACACATTATTTACTGGGGTTGGGGTGGATAAGGCCTCCTTTGGGGGGGCTGGTTCTGCTATTTCTCTCGATGGAAATTTCAACAGTGGGTTGGTTTCCTTGTGTTTTTTGCCTCTCCACTTCTTCTTCTCTAGCTTCCTTATGATATTTCCTTCCTACTCTTTTCAAGGGTCTCTCGAAAGTTTCTTCCTCCGAGGATCCAGAATTTTTTGATAATTTCTTTTTTGTCATTTCTGTATATGAGGGTGGGGAGGAAGTTCCCAATGGAGAACCAGATTGGGATGCCTCTGCGTTGACTTTCTCATTTTCAAGGGGGAAGATCTGTTGCTCTGCTTCCTCTACCGTTAGAGCTGGAGTTTCTGGAGCTAAGTTGAGACTTTCAAATGGCTTTTTAGAAGCTTTTGTTTTTGAAGGGGCTATACTCCCTTCCCCTTGGACCTTTTCTATGTTGGGAGTATCTTTCCCCAACGGCACCCCTTTCCCTTTAATTCTACTATTTTGCTTTGGAGGGCTTGCTTTCTTAACCAATGTCCATTGTTCTCCTGTCGAATTCTCCCCGCCTTCCTCAGCCTTCTTTTTGCAATGTCGTGCAAAGTGTCTGTATCCGTGACAGTGTGATGCAGACCCCCCCTCCTATCCTAAGGGCTGTGCGACCTCCCTGTCTAGGATCGATCAAGAAACTGAGTCCGACTGACTCTTCGCCCCCCCAAGAACCTCAATTCCACTTAATAGGCCCTCTTTCCCTTAAAGCGTAGGTTATATGGAACCCGCGACTTTCTCCTTAATGCCTTTAAGCTTCCGTGTATTTAGGCACTAACTCTCTTGGTTAAGCCCCTCCCTTTATGTGACCAAGGCTGTTACCAGTCGCCTAGTCGAAAGGTGCGTCACGACTTCGCGTATCAGGTCTTTGCATACGAGTCACTCCCACTGTCTCGACTCCGAAATCCTGACAGGAGCCTAGCACATGCTAGCCCCTCTATTTTCCTTCACTGATGTGGCCCTTCGCTATGACCGTGGACTAATATTTTGAGCACTTCACGATTTCGTGTTTTACGAGTTCTTGTAACTCTGCCTTTGAGTTCTTTGAGTCATGAGTCAGCGAAATGTTGATCTCTCGCCACGTGTCCTCCTTGACGATGGACAGTCTCGAGGGTTTCGAAATTTCGTGACCTTGTTACTCCTATGCACTTTAAAAGCTTTAAGGTTAGCGCACTTTACCTTGATTGGACGACTATGATCCTTTTGCGCGCAGATCGGATGGCTAAGATCCTTTCTCTGGCTCTTAGATCAAACTACTGAGATCTTTTCCTTTACGCTCGCTCCTCATTGTTTGGGCATTGATCGGATGATCCAAATATTTTCCCTTGAGCTTATGCTTTCTTCTAACTTAGAAGATTTTCAAAAGATTTAAAGGCTTCGACCTTTATCCTTCCTGTGAATCCATTTCTTGGATCTCGTTCGCACTTCTTGGAAAGTGCTACTCCTCTTGAGATTGATTTCCTCAAAGATTTCGATCTCCCAAGCACTTCCTGCTTTTCTGAGAGATTCGTCAAACTGAGATCCAAAGATTCTTGAAAATAATTCTTTCCCACCTTCCTAGCATTCCTCTATTCTCATCCTTCAACTTCTTTATAGAGTCGCTTAGACTCTTCGTCGAATTCTAGACCTGTGCACTCTTTGCAACAAATCTTTACACAATATTTGAGTTCTTGTGACGACTGTGCACTTCTTGCAGCAGTCACTTTGCACTCCTTGCAAAGGAGATCTTACGTTATTTCTCCCGAGCTTTACGAGTCGAAACAGACCCTGTCAATGCACTCCTTGCGGACTGTGTGCACACCTTGCATCGACTCACGAAGAAAAGCGATTTAAATTTTTATGCAAGCATTTCAAAGCTACATACATTCGTAGCAAGATTCATTCATTTTTAAAAATATTAACGACAACAACAGGGAAATTGTAAATAGTATTCACACCATACATTGGATCAATTTCCTATGTTATCTTCATTCAAAATCAAGAAAATGGTTATAGCTAAAATCAAAGCAACAACTACTGTTCACAAATTCCTACTTGCTAATAATGCTCGTAACCCCTCTTTTGGGCGTACAAAATCTCTCTTTATACAAAAGAAACAAACTAACTGCTATCTAATTGCGGTTACATTGAGACTAGGGTTAAATTCCTAAGTCACGCGTGCTCATTTTGTCTCCACGCGCGTGATATTTTCTCTTTTGTTTTCTATTAGCTTCAAAAGATTGCAGTACCGGCCAATGTTCGAGATTCTGAATTCGTCCTCAGGCGCTGAGTTGTCCTGCCACGTGTACTTGCTGATGATGCTCCTGCATCACAGTGTCTGCATTTAAATGGGAGTTGTTCATAGTCCAGTTCTTGGATATGAGACTAGTCTGCAACCTTTAATTGAATGGCTTTTGAGAGCCCAACTTCGAGGTCTACCTCGACGCATATTCTTACGCAGGAGTACTGGTCCTTCCTCTCCAATCTGTCAATATATTTCCCAAGGGTGTTGCCAATGGATTCTAGTGAGTTCACGTTCCAGTAGTGCAGAGGCAGATGGGGGAGGCGCACCCAGACTGGCACTGCTGACGACACATCTTGCGTCGGGTCGAAATCAAGCATCCATTTGTTTAGGTACAGACCTTGGGGACCCATAAAATATGGTCCGTTCCTAAAGATTAGATTTATAACTTTTGCGTTGTAAAAAACGAATGCGAAGAATCCCCTTCCTACAAGATGACTTCTGATTCCTTTAGTAACTAGAGGACTCCAGTTCCTCTGTACCCACGTTTCCACTATTTTTGGGGACGACCAAAGGCTAGTGAATTGTCCAATGAGTCCTCGTTTGGCTAAGTTTAAGGCAGATCTGCGTGGTTCTTCAATTGGAAGGTCAACTGAAGGGATGTTGTCCATTTTTTTAACAAATTTATGTTGTATTCCTGTTGTTGGGCGTTTGCCACTGGCCGCTACTAGCTTCCTGAAGACTGTAATCTCAGGGGGAAGGGTGGGAGGGGCCTATGGGCCCCCTCCTGAGGCCATGGCTGCAGAGGATAGCTCCTGAAACAAAGAATGCACTAGGTTCGTGTGTGACCTAGCCTCACCGCAGCTGAGATCGTGTGCTCCTGATTCCAACAGTATAACGTATATTTAAATACAACATTCTTGCAACATTACTTCTTAATTCAAATCCAAATGTGTTTGATTGAGGGATGCATATGCACAATCTTTCATAAAAATATAGTACAACGTATATTTAAATACATCATTTCTCAACATTACTTCTTAATTCAAATCCAAATGTGTTTGATTGTAATGAGTCAAGTGATGATGGTAGACATGAGTGAAGTTCGACAATGTGAATATGAATAGTGAAGATGAGCTCCTACAACAGAGACGTTGTAAACCAAATGTTTCATAATGCTTGTGAAAGTAAACATATCCATTTAGGTGATGAACATATGGATGGAAGTGTACCATACCAAGGCATTGCATCGTAGTATTTGATACACCATGCAAAAACAACTATTTTCTTAGTGCTCAATGAAACAAAGTGTTCTAAATTCATTATTGTTGGGATGATTTACCATTTAAAAGTAAAACATGGATGGTTAAAGATGGGTTTTACATATTTTTCAAGGTATATATTTTGATGTATATTATAATATGATGTGTTTTGGTTTTCCAACTTTGTTAGATCCAACTAGTTGTATCAATTGGTACAATTAACTAGGTTAATACTTTACAACTTTATGTGGGATAAGTTGTTGCTATCGTATAATGTACATCATCTTACGTTTAAAGATGCAAGGAAACTGTTAAGTCATTTGGGTGTTGAAAACAAAGTGTATCATGCATGTAAGAAGGTTGTATTCTATACAAAGGATGATATAAAGCTGAATCTATGTGTCCAACATGTTTTAGAAGTCATTGTTACTTTTATGTAAAGGGTTCAAATGTTCCATGGAGAGTGTTACGATACTTGCCGATAATTCTAAGACTGAAATGCATGTTTTGTTGCAAATATTTCACTGAACACATGGATTAACATGCAAAGAATGCAAGTGGTCTAGGAGTGTTGTGTATTTATGTTGATTATGAGGCAAAGAAGCACATATATAATACATGTCCTAAAAAAACTAAACATGGGTGTCGAAGATTAAGACTTGGCTTAGTAATGGATGGAGTGGACCCATTCTCTTTCCAATCAACATAGTATACAATTTGGCTCTTTCCACTAATAAGTTATAATATCCCTAATTGGATGGTTGTGTAAAAAGAACATTTGGTGTTGTTTCTTATCATCCCTAGAAAACAATAAGTTAAATGCATGGGTGTTTGTTTGGAATCGTTGACAAAGGATATGTGGTGAGTGTGAAATGGCATTCAGGTGTATGCTGTTCCATGCCGTATACCTAAAAGGTGATTTAAGATGTATGGTGGAATTGCTTGGATAATTCATGACCATTGAGACCTCAGGGTATGTTAAAGATCAAGACAAAATGATTATTCGGTTGTCCACAATATGGCAAGGAAATTTGTTCAAGGTATTTAAAGATTTTTGTAAGTGTTTCTATGAGGGACATATGATGTTTTTATAAGAGAGACTATAATTTCGTCAATGAAGATAATTTTAATAAACATGTCATGGTAAGATCACCTTCTCATAACACAACACCAACAAGTTGGTGAAAAGAATTCTATTTTGCATGGACGAGGTTTGCGAGGAGTGCTTGAAAGATGACATTCCCACTCTCCATGATCTAGATGACATCAAAATTCCTCGGGATTGCATGACAAAATGTATGAATAAGGCTTCTAGTTTCTATGTCAATCTCCTTATTGGAAAACACTTGAATTGACACATTTATTTGACCCAATGCACAAGTTCAAGAGTGCATGAGATTTTATTTAGAAGCATATCACTTCCATTGAAAAAGATATAAACACACATATAAGAGATATGGTTTTATCAACAACGAAGATATATCTACGGGAGAAAGAAACAAGTAATGTAAATGGGCAAAAACATTATCCTAATGCACTATGTATATTGTCTAAGTATGACTTAGAACTTGTGAAGAAGGTGATTTGTACAATTCAAACACCAACGAGATATGATTCTTCATTGAGGAAATCATTTACTACCAATGGTTAATTGATGTGTCTCAAGTCACACAATCACCATAATTTGTTAAAGGTCCATATCATTGGTGTGGTTGTGATATAAATTAGTCTAACATCATCTTTCTTGTTAATAAATAACTATGGGTGGAAACATTGATGGTTAGTACCAATGCACACATAGTTTGTAATGGTCAGTTCCATACCCATAAAGCAAAAACATAGTTTTTGGATCTAGTTTCATCGCTATGGCATTGAAGGCCACATTTTTACCCTCGATGGTGTTGTCATTAGACATTTGACTATCGAGTTGGACCATATTGAGAAAATATAAAGCTAGTAAGAACAAAATCCTTAGTGCATGCAATATATGTCAAATGGGCATATCAATGCCAACTTTAACAACTTATGAACACTAATACAATATATCATAAACAAGATTCAACCCAAAAAGCAAAAACAATGTGCTCTAACAAGTATCTTCACACAAACATACCAATTTTTGTGTAGAAGAGGAATATAGAGTCAGATTAGTAGAAAAACAATTAAAATTCCACTAAAAACAAAGTAAACATACATTTCTTAGCTCTTAACCTCACAACAAAATGTATTTAAAACACATTTTCACTAAAAATTCATAACATCGACCATATACGAGGAAAAGACAGTTTCAAGCATAAACCATAGCCTAATAAATCAACATAGCCAAATCCAAGAAAAACCCTAGTGTAATAAATCAACACGATCAAATCTAAGAAAAACCCTAGGCAAGACAAATAACATAAGTAAAAACATTTGTAGTATTTGAATGCTAAGTTGAAGGGAGAGGAGTTCCCAACAAGTGTTTTCGACCTAGATATCGCCTTGGTAAATGTGGATGCACATGCACTCTCTCATCTTTGTAGGCAACAAAGCTAAAAATAGAAAATAGTAACATTATAAAAACAATGGACATATCAAATGAAAAGAAGACAACATTTGCAAAGACGCCTCCTATAATACCACCATGGCTCTCATTACTATACCCATAATAACTTAACTCATCCTCCTTAACCTTGAGACTCCAATATTTTAACTTGTCGATCCACTCTATCCACTGAGCCTTTTGCAAAGGAATTAAATATTGGCGATGAAGCATTGATTTTTGAAAAGTGAGCGTGACATCATTCGTAGTAAGTTACATGACAACACTATATTGTACAATTGTATACATTATAATTCAATGCCAACAAGGGAAAACCATAAAAAGTAACATGCATATAAGGAGAAAATCATGGGTAGCTTGTTGCCAAACTCTTAAAATCTAAAAGTTGAGCAATTTGCTCCACATCAACATTGATGATCTCCTCTCCAAAATTGCTTTAAAAAACATTCAAATTAGACAAAACCATTTTAATTGAACATAAAAATTCCATGTTTAAAAATAATGTGGAATGAAATCCCAATAAAGAAATATGCTACTCTAATAAAATAACTCTTAATTGGCCCTGGAGTATGGCCTAACACTGCTTCTGCTTGGCTAAGAGCTCGTCTTCTTTGAACGTAAGGAAACATATTAACGACCCAAGACCCAGAGACATTTGGCAGGAGTGAAAGCCCACCCCCTTACGGACCACCACCGAGTTATTTCAGGTAATGTGGTTTTCCTTAAATAATGGTGATGAGTCAACCTACATTCGCGGATAGCAGTGAATGATGGATGTCCCCACTACTGATTTGACATTCTGAGTTATTATAGATTTTCCCACTTACAAAAAAAACTCTTAATACATTCAACATTATGCACCCCACTTGTACATAAGACATATAGAGGAAGATGAGCAAACGTACAACTTCCCTTGCTTGTTTGACGAACTTTGTCCTCGACATCAAATTGCGAACGAAACGTCGCATAAAGTATATTACACCGAAACCATGAGAAATTTCGTTCATTAAGATAAAATTGAAATGGAAGTTTATTGTATATTTTTATGAACGCAGCGTGAGAGTACCTAATACGATTCATAAATTAGAACATCTTACAGCGTCCAAAATATCGAACTCACCACCCACTAGCACACGAACCCACTCCACCTCCAACTACAGTGTTTAAACCCTAGAATCATAGACGCGACAGTGGCAGGAGCACGCATAGATTCAAGGGTTTACCAGTTTATGGATGGAAAAATTCACCATTGAACAATACGACAGCTAACGAAAGTTAAACCGGAAAAAGTATTTGGAAACGCAGAAGAAGAAATCCGTAAAAAATGCTACGCAGAAACGTTCGGTTGAGACGTGAATATCTGTACCGCAAGAGCTTGGAGGGAAAGGAACGCTTGCTATATGAGAAAAAACGTAAAATTAGACAAGCATTGGAAGGTGACTTCTTCTTCTTCCTGTTTTCGCAAAATGTAAGTCCTCCGAGAATTCTATTAAGCGTTTCCCTGAGGGGGCTTGCTTTGAATTTGTTTGTAATTATTTGTGTACAGAAGGGAAGCCCGTACCTACTGAACTCAGGAACGAGGAAGAAGATTTGCGCAAGGAAATTGACCTCGAAGACGATCAAACAGCAGGTATTTGTGACGCTTTTTTTGCTTTCTTCCTTTTTCCATGGAAGATAGTAAATGTAGCCATGTTAAACCCGAGAAACCCCAGGTGATAGAGGCAAAAGCTTTTGATTTATTTTTGATGTTATGCCCTAGAAACCCCAAGTGATAACCCAGATATTTTTTATGTTAGGATTAATTTGTATCTGCTGGATTTTTGCCATCGCTTCCTACACGCTCTTCATAATTTTGTTAGGGTTTTTAAGTGAACGTTGTTCTGATAAGTAACTAATCCGTGCATTCTGGGATAGACTTTCAATTCCGCTGGGAATGTGGTCTTTCACAATACAAAGGCAATTTCTGTGGTCGAGCACACTTCTACAGGTAAACTGACAGCCAAATTGCTGTCCTGCAAGCAAGTTGTGTGACTTGACATAATTGAATTCACGAACACTGTTTTGACGATTGACATCAATTGTTATGTAAACTTATAACGACATTTTTTCGTTGAGCTTCAAGGGATTTAATTGATCTTCATTTTTTTCTTGGCGCCACATCTCTTCCTGCTAAACAATCATTGTTTGCTAGACAGAGAATGAATCTCTTCCCAATATAAAAATCCCTCATCTCCTTGTGTGCATACTGTCTGGTTCAAATAACATCTATCTCAATGTTTAATCATTGGTAGCATGTTAGAAGGCAACTTGCTTCTGTTGCTTGGCTAAATAATTCTCCAGAAGGATTTTATGTTCAATCGTTGTGAAATCTTGAAAGGCATCAAAGTGATTTCTCACTGTCATAGTATGAAAAGGCTACAAAAGCCAGGAAAAATTGGACAAGATAAGTCCAGTCTCAATTTTCTTTTCTTCTTAATGTCTACAGAAGAAGCCTTTTTTAATGGTTTCGAATGTGACCTGGTAGTTGCCAACTATGGGGTACAGTTCCTGCAACATCAGTCCATTTGCAGATTTTAATGCTATCTAATAAGCTGGTGAATTTTTGTAACCAGGAATTTATAAGATAAGATAAGATAAGATAATTTTATTAATGTCCAACGAATGACCACAAAAGTAGGTCAATGGGACTGTAGGCCACAACAAGTATGAGTACAATGTGGGAGTGCAAGCGCAGCTCCTAGAAAATGTTGAAAATAGCATAAAGAAAGAAACAAACAAAAGAAACATACAATATTACGGTCTCAGAATGTAAATGACCGTGACAAAAGTACGGTGTTCCAAAATATAAGTGAGCGAGTATGTCCAAGAGAGGTCTAACGATGGGACTATCAAGGTCTCTTGGATCCGATGGTCGAGGGTGAAGGGGGCAAACTGGGCATTGTCTTGCTGTCGCAGTCCTCAAAAACAATCGTGGGGTCCGATTGTATGATCCTGGGGGGATGTAGGAGTGGGGGATACTCCTAGCATTTGAGGCCGAAGGAAAGAAACTCTGGATAGATCTCTTACATCTCCTCTGAATCTGGGAGGTAGTCTGACGGATGGGAGGTGCTATGCATTGGATCTGTTTGGAGCTAATCTCTCTAACTCTTTGAGTGTGTATGGACTGGTGTATAGTTTGGCACCTTCAAACTGGTCTTGATGATAATGATCTGTCTCTCAGAGGGGGAGGCCGAGAAGAAACTTGAGGTCTCACCAATCTACTGTCTGGTGCACTCTGAGACTCTGCAAGCTGCTTGCTACTATGATAGGATGGATCAACATGAAAGTATGAAGTGATTGTCCTGGTCATCCCAAGGCGGGGTATGTTGTGCAAGAACTGAGATCTATGGCCGAAGATCTCCTCGATGAAGAGGTCTAGGCATATTTGGTCTTGATACTAGAAAAAAGTAGAGAGGGAGCCCCCCGAGTCCCTATAGAGGCATTGGTAGCGTCCTCTAATCTCATAGTATATAGGGCATCTAAAGATGAGGTGCATATCTGTCTCTAGCTCCTGTAAGTGGTATAACTGGCAGATCTTGTCAGACCGTGGTATATGGTGGTTCGTCTCAATTCAGAGTCGATGAGCGCCGACTCAGAGTTGTCGCAAAGGGATCCTGAGTAAGTGCATCCAATGCTTTCCTGTATAATGGGGGCGGACGAGGATGCCATTCCACAGCTCCAAAAAGTGCTCTATATAGAAGGACATCTTTGGGCTTAGGCTCGTCGGAGGTGAGATCCAAGTGACTTGGATGTAAAGTCTGTAGATGTCCTCTCCGATGGCCTAATTCAATACCTGTCTAGTCAACAAGAGATGGTGCAATGCAACAAGGGGGGAATTGAAAGGGGGAAGGCGCTCTAGAAGCCGAGACAACTTTGAGAACCAACCAAGTGCACGGCCTGAGGGGGAATTTGAAGCAAGAGCCTTTGAAGAGCAGAGAATGAGATAGGGGTATCACTCTCTCCTGATGGTAGTGTCTCTGAAAGATTTGACTCTATGAAGGAAAGATACCAAATGGAAAATGACCTCGAGGCTAAATCAGCGGACACTGAACTTTGCCTGAATAATGGGCTGCAGAATTGTCCATTTGTAGCAGATGATACACTTGAGAAGTAGGGTCTAGACTCTCTCTAACCTGGCCCAATTTGTCTATAACAAGCTCGGTACCCAAATCTTGGAGCCATAGATAACCGTGGGTCTGATAATTGCCTCATGAGGTAGATTTTAGACAAGATATCTTTAAACTAACCTAGGAAGCACTGCCTCTTGATGAGGGCTAGGGAATTGTACTTTTTATTGAGCCGAGGCTGAAGGGCCTACGACATACCGTAACAGGGCCCCATGCACTGTACTCCCAGGTAAGTGTAGGTAGTGGTGATCTCAATCTCTGCTCTCCGGTAGTAGAAATGTAAGTTTGTAAGAGAGCTCTTCGATGCATCGAAGATCAAAACATTGGTTTTACCCAAGTTGACCGTTAGTTGTCGAAGGTCACAGAAGTTGGCTAGTGCATTGATCTGTCTCTGCAAGCCTTTGGGAGTAGAAGCCAACAAGACCAAGTCATCAACGAATAAGAGCAAGGAAATCAACACTTGATGTAGCCCCTCCTGAATATGCTCATGGAGGAAGGACTCCAGCTCATCAATATAAATCCTGAAGAGGGTGGGCGAGAGGGGCGCCCTTGTTTACCCCGATGGTACTTTGAATGAAGTCGGAGAGGTCGTGTGCCATCCTGAGGTGTCCCGAAAATGACTTGTACAGCCTCATGATGGTTAGCAGGAGGGTCTCGGATATGCCAATGTTGCGAAGTCTCTGGAACAATGCCTCCCTTGGAACTGTGTCAAATGCTTTCCGAAAGTCTAGAAAGCGCAACTGTAAACTTTCAAAGAGCGATGACGAGCCTCCTCAATAATGGCTCATAGTGTGAAGATGTGATCAGTCATTTGGTAGTCTGGGCAGAAACTTGCTTGCCCTCTTGCTCTAAGATGACGCTTCTCCAGCTCCTCAGAGAGCCATTGGTGTAAGACTGTGGCATAAAGCTTGGAGGATGTGTGACCCACCATTATATTCGTATAGTTGTTTGGATCGGAACTACTCCCCGATTTGTGGATCAAATGAATAATCTGTCATGTCCAAGAGGGGAGAAACCCTGGACATACCACCTGGTTAAATAAATCAACAATATAAGACTCAAGAGACCGGGCACCATGTGTAAGGAATTCAGCCTGAAGACATTCCTCATCTGCTGCTCTGTTTGTACTCATAGATGTGACTGCTCTCCTAATGTCTTGCTCAGAGAAGAGGTGGCATAAGGAGGGGGAGGAGGAGGAGATACAGGTGGGGGTTGTCCATGTTAGGACACCATGTTTAAGGAATTCAGCCTGAAGACATTCCTCATCTGCTGCTCTGTTGGTACTCATAGCTGTGACTGCTCTCCTAATGTCTCTCTCAGAGAAGAGGTGGCATAAGGAGGGGGAGGAGGAGATACAGGTGGGGGGTTGTCCATGTTAGATTTCGAAGTGCACCCAGACTCGGTGCACACACACCTCAGGTTTAGTCTAGGTTCTCCACAACACATACAGAAATCACACATTCTGAACTGTGAACATAAACATACTGAGATGCCTAACAACTTAGCACAGCGGAAAAATAAAACCAACAATTGAATCATACACAAGTACACCGGAATTTAATGCCCAAATCACTTGTTCTTAAACCCAGAACAATGGCCTCCTGTACCAGGGAAAATGGTCCAATTTACTTACACAGAAAAGATGCCAAAACAAGGGAAATCATAAAATCAGAAAACCCTTACTCACTGCTGATGAAACCCTCCTGGTTTCCTTTCTGCTGAACCGAGGCTGAGGGTTAGGGCATCCACTGCCACTCCAAACCCTCCACTGCCTCTGCAACTTTGCACCAGTCCTATGGCACCTTACTTTCCTCTGCTTGCTGGTTACTTGAGTAGGTTTCTTCTGTTCCCTTTACCAGCCCTCAACTGTCCCAAACTGCTGACTATATCAGCCCTAAAAGCAGCCCCAAAACCTACTGTTATGTTGGCTGTAACAGCCCTAAGAGCAGCCCTCAAAACTGCTGCTTGGGTCGCTGTAACAGCCCCTCAAAGCTGCCCAGAAACTGCTGCTATCCACCTGCTGCTGGACTGGCTATAACAGCCCTCAGTGGCTGTCCCAAAACTGCCCCAGAATCTGCCCCTAGACTGCCGTACCAGCTCTCAAGGGCTGTGGCTGTTCTGCACCACCTGTGACAGCCACTAGCACTGCCCAGCAGATCTGCAGTTACCCTTCTCTAGCAGACCAAGCCTCCAAGGCATCTGCAGATGCCTTCCTTTGCTGGCCGAGCCTTCCAGAACAGTCCTAAGACCGAGCTGCTGCCTTTCTCCACTGGGCCGAGCCTCCTCTTCGCCAGCGATTGCCCTAAACTAGCAGGCCAAGCCTCCTCTAGGCTGCGGCTGCCTGCCTCCTTGCAGGCTGAGCCCCCTAACTGCCTGTGGCTGCCTCAGACTTGTAGGCCAAGCCTCTCCTAGGCTGCAGCTACCTTTTCCCTGCCCAGAACACTTCCAAAACTGCAGATCTGAGGCCCTACTCGGCCTACTCCATGGCTGGCCAAGGTCACCAAGACTCCTCACCAAGAATGAATCTCTCATTCACCTTGGTCTCCTTTTATACAACTCAAAAAGGTAAGTTAGAAGCCTCAAGTCAACTCAACATTAAATTAGACTTGTTTATTCTCCCATGTGGGTGTGAAGCCCCAACACAAGCCCCCAAAGCCCATCAACAAGCCCATGAGGCCTCAAGCTCCAATCAAAGGGGGTTTTCACCAAAACGATAGTGCAATGTGGGTGTCAACGAAGATTCTCACATGCCCGACACCAAGGCCATGTGAGAATACCTGCCCGAAGCTACAAAACATCAACAGTCCAGGAATGTCATAAAGGGAGGTGGTATGGGAGAACATGGCCTGGGGGTCAAGGTCAGGCAGGGTGGTGTGGTGTCTAGGGAAAAGGGCACGCTAGAAGGCTTTTGGGGAGTGGCAGAGGGCCTCACAAAGTTCCAGGCTTCTTCAGGAGAGAAACGTTCACTTTTTACGGCGAAGGAGTTGACGGAATGTCTTGCAAAGGTGAGGGGAGGAAGATGGGTCATGTGTGGGGGTGAGACGGAGCTGCTTGTGGGGGGATTTGCTTTCATAGTTGAACCAACGGTTCATGGGGCGGGAGCCAGGGTTAGGCTTGTGGGTGTTTTGATGAATAGAATGGGGGTAGGAATCAAGGCTGCCTCCACGAGGACCGTGGAAAGTATCTCATATTTGGCTCTGGTGGTGTCCAGTGATCGAAAGTGGGAGATGGGGGGGAGCAACTCCCTAATGCGGGTGTGTAGGAGTCTGCATAGTCTTTATCAAAGAGGAAGGTGGTGTAGGGGTGGCGAGGTGGGCTGGAGGGTGGGGGCAGGTGGGGATGAAGAGAGGGAACAATAATGACATAACTACATAAAACAGTTACTCAATAGCCATGCCAGTGACTTGAATACTGCTCATCTTACAACCTTTTCCCTTCACTGTATTACCAAATGTCATTCCACAGATACAATATAAGATCTAACTCATTTTTTGTGTGATGTTTGATGCAATATATACAAATTTGGTATAGATATCTTTCAGTCAGTCTCAGTTTGTTCTACTGAGTGCTTTTTCTTTTTGCAATGTATGTGACAGTATTAAAAACCCACATTGATGATGAATATGCAAATGCGGCGGGAAATGATCCAAAAATTCTGTTAACTACTTCCCGTAGTCCAAGCAGCCGCCTAACACAGTTTGTAAAGGTTTACAATTTCTACTTGAAGTTATGTTTGTTTTTAGTATTAAACGTTATGGCCGAGCTCTAAAATGCAAGGTTGGTATTTATTAAGTCCTCTTCTATTGCAGGAACTGAAATTTGTATTTCCTAATGCACAAAGGATCAACCGTGGTGGTCAGGTTAGTTGCGTGATAATCGAGTATGTTTCAGTAATATTTTAAAATAAGATTAATTTCATGTCTTGTACATCACATTTGTTCTTTATATTAGTCATTCTTCTATGAAAATTTATGCCACAAATGAGCATTTTGTCCAGTAAATTCCCTCCTGTTTATGACATATAAGAAAAGAGTTTATGTTTTTCTATCACATTAAGCAAAAGCACAAGTTGAGCATTTAGCGGATAAAACATCTGGTTATATCATTGAGTGAGTTTTATTGTATGCCAAGCAAACCGATTATAATTCTGAGGCATAGATTGGTGTGCTGCATTATCTGTAGAATGCAATGAAAATATCTGAAATTTATATCAGTGATATTCCTATAGATTATAATTTCAAAACTTCAGATCTCAAGGTTCATCATTCACCTTATTTTTGGGACAGCTTGAGTGGGCCTAACAGTTAAGAAAATGTGTTTACTCCTTGGAGGTCACAGATTCAAATTGGCAGTGGGTTATGGTATGTACACTTCTGTTTAGATTATGGTTTATCTTTATAAGAGGCCATGTGCTGACCCTCTACTTTGATGTATTCTTCTATTTTTGACTAGGTTGCCCTAGTCATCCTCTTGGGGCTAGCACCCTAAACCCTAAAGGAGGTGTATAAATAAGGCACACTTCTCATTTGTAATTCATTCTCTCAAGTTATTATTTGATAAAGTCCTAAGGGCAATCTTCCTTTAGTGCACTTCTCTTGTTCATGTGCTTGGGTAATATAGCGGTCTTTCATGTCCTTCATTTAAGTGCCGTTTCATTTCTGCTGTATTTTTCGCTTGGCTGGATTAAGGTTTATTGGAGATTTCACCATAGATTTGACTATCTTATGAGCCCAACATGGTATTAGAGCCAGTGTGGATTTTTTTTCTCCATCCAGCATTGTTTTAGGTCTGAAACTAGTGTTTCCACCACTGTTTTAGGGCTGTTTCGGGTCTGAAACTAGTGTTTTGGCACTCCTTTTTCAGACAACAAACAGGTTTCTAGGGCTTTTACCTTTCTTTTACCAGTGCCTTCATTCTTTGGCATTTTTTGGTCTTTTAGTGGATTTAAGGGGAGTTTCTTGCATATCTGTGCCCTTGTCTAGAGTAGTGCCCTCCTTTTTCTCTCTTTTCAGCTAAAATACTGCAGATTTTTGTGGCTGTGCTGGTATCTTGTGCACTTATGGATAGAAAATGTTTTTTTTTTCCGTATTAATGGGGCCAACTACAATATAATGGCAGACCTTCTTTGCAGCAAAGTTTATGGATGTATTTGCAAAAACCCTTTCCCTCCCCAGATGTAGACACCTATGACCTAGGTTGCTTGAAGAGGATGAAGCCCATGGATTGATTGCTCTATGTGGAGCCGGATCTTGTCCATCATACCAAGAATAAAAAAAGTGCAAAGCAGATTTGGGACACTTTTTACACCTAATTTGGCTCAGTGAACACTACTCAAGTTGGTTGACTTGAAATTGAGCTCTCCAATCTCAAGATGGCTAACTTTGCTACTGTCGAATAGTACATTGTAAGGTTTATGAACCTAAAAACTGACATTATCTTATCCGGTGGCACAGAAAAATCTGATTCAGAATATGTAAGTATTGTTCTGAATAATCTCTCTTGCATTAAAAATTTTGATATTATCTTCTACAACATTCCTCTCTCTATCAAGGCAGCTATTTCTCCCCCTCTGGAAGATATTTTTTCAAACCTTATCCAACACTAAGCCACCTTGTGGAATTTAGGAGACCTACCCCCTCGTGATCAAGCCCATTCTAAGGCTACCCGATCCTCATGTACCTATGAATCT
>ML778568.1:449833-471185 GCA_009831015.1 Picea engelmannii
AAATGTTCTGGGGCAACCTGGTCCTTGATCAGGGGTTTTGTTGGTGCATGACTCCCTTTGAAGGTGGGCATGACCACATGAGGGATGTATCCCATATGCAATGATGATAAAGTTAATAAGGTCACCTTGAAAAATGAATGGACAAGTATTGCCACCAAGCAACCCCACCTAAAACCCCTTTACCCTTGCTTGTGTTTGTTTGGGGCTTTGTTTTTGTCTTAAGGGTTAATGTAAAATATTAATTAAATGTGTCATTATAACATGTTTAAATTAATATTTATATTAATTAAAACATGTTATTTTTAATTATTATTTTAATTATTATTACCCTTAATTTACCCTAGCCTAAAAGTATAAATAGAGACCTACCCTCTACCCTTAAAAGATATACTCTTTTGTTATCCTTCAAAAGTGAGCGGATCTCTCCTTCTGCTGCGGCTCCCTTTTGCAACTGTTGATTGAGGATTCTCTGTGGTGGCCCAGCCCTTGAGGCTCCTTCCTGTGGTGGTTCGGCCCTCCTACCAGCCAACGTTTCTGTTTTGTGGCTAGCTGCTGTTACCATCTTCTAGTGTTGATCTATTGCTGCAAATCTGGGGCTATTGGATGTGTATTGTTGTGTGCTGAGGAGTGTACCTGTTGTTCTCTCCTACAGCAAGTCTAGATCCCTCCAGAAGCTGCCGTCACCTTTTCTGTGCAAGACGTGGCCTATTTGCCTCAGATCTGTTTCCTTCAAATGTGCCGTGGCCCCTCTCTCTAGCAGATCTGTCCCTGTCTTCTTGAGCCGCAGCCTATAGGCTGTTTATCACAGCCGTACCCCTTGGCACAAGGGTTTTGCTTGCTGGAAAGTCCTGTGTGTATAAGGGTTTGATCACAGAAATTTTCTGTGTGGAGTTTTTAAGTGGTTTCTCCTCCTGGTGGCAAGAAAGTCTTTTCATCTCTTGGAAAGAGATCTAACCTATATGGTAGATCTATGATCCTGACTTTTTCTGAGCATATCTTCAGTGGATCTTCATCACCTATATGTGGCTGCTCTCCTTAAGAAATTTGAGGTAAGTCTTCCAGGTAAGGTTCTCTAGTTAGATCTGTAAGTTGTTATTTACTTTCTAAAGTTTCTCATTGATTAGATCTGCTGTCTGAAACTCAGATCTATTTGTCCTTTCTATCTAAATCTTGCTCCTAGTTTAGATCTATTTCAGATCCACTAATTTAGATCAGTTTCTTCAATTCTAAATTTGATCTATTAATTAGATCTATCCTTGAATTAAATTTGCATCAGATCCAGTAAGCCTGTAGCAGTACTATTTTCTGTTTTGATGATCTAATGTTTACTGACTAGGAGATAGATCACTGGTTGAGTTCTTAGTCTGATCAGATCTGAGTACTGTTTGTACTTGAAGTTCGATTTTTTTTCCTAAGGTTAACAGTTCAGGATCTATGAATGTGTTCTAGTTGCTATTCTAGCTGATTTTTTAAAAGACATCTCTGTTTCTGCATTACTTCTAACAATCTGAATGTATGTACAAGTTGGGAAAGTCTTTTCACCTCCAACTTCGATTAAATTTATGGCAATGGTGGCCAATGTAGATGATGATGGTAAGCTATGGCACTTTGGTCTGTGTTACGCCAATTATGAATCCTTCAGAGTTGAGACACACGAGTCTTCTTTGTCTCACTGAAGGTCTTCCATAGATAAACCCTCCTAGTGGTGTTCGTTGTTAAATTTTAAGCTTGATTTAATTAGATCTGTTCTTTATCTTCTTTTTCAACACATTCAATATTAGATCCGCAATATACTGAATAGATAAGAGCATCAAATTAACAAGATCACCCAAGAACACAGATATTTACCCTGGGGAAACCCAATGAGGGAGAAAACCCCAGCAAAGATCTTCCTCTTATTACTGAATAAGCTTGCGGGTTACAAAACCCTTGACAGGGTGCTACAGTACATCAAGAGAGAGGACAGCTAGAGACAAATTTACTTGTGTTTCTGTAGCTCTTGGAGAAAACTTACAGATCTGAATATAGGATGACTTGTAGAACCTCAAGGATAAAAAACGCTGAGCAAAACGTGGCCTGAAACTCCTAGATCTGAGTTGGCCGAATTTCTGCAGTCCTAGGGCGATTTTGCAGCCCTGAAATAAACACTTATAACAGCAGATCTGAGGCTGCAAATGGAGGGCGCTCAATGTAGTTAGATGCTCCTTTCAGAGGGCTAGCAGATCCCACTTAACGCTGGAGAAAAAACTGCCTTTAACCCTTGCAACGAATCTTTTAAAATCTTTGTTGCAGATCTGGTTTCTACAGAACTGGGCCGACTTCTTCTTGTTGCTATATCTGAGCAATGAAAGGGATATCTTCAGAGCGTTCTGCAGAAATATATGTTCTAGGACAAGAGCTTTCTAATGGTGTTTGAATCAGAACAAAATATTTTCTGTAGCCTGAGATATGAGCAAAAGAACCAGGTTGTTAATCACTTAGATCAGTGCTGGAATACTGCAGATCCGAATTGATATATTGAGCGTATGGGCTTCATGTCCTTTTAATGGTTTGCTCCAGCCTTCTAGATGACTTCTAGAAGTCTCTTGATCTTATCCTTTCGTTGGGCTAGGTCATCCTTCTAGAAGCATCCATCCTTATCTCTCAATTAGATCTGGTCAAGTCTTCTAGAAACCCTAAGGGTCATGATTTAATGTCACTTTAATAACATAACTTTACAACTTAGACTTTTAGCCTTTTAATTCTACATTAACTTTATAACCTTAGTAATTAAGACTAATTACATCATTAGCACATCTTGTCCTTCTCTCTTCTTGCATGGTCCACACCTGGTCTTAACTGCTTTATTACATCAATAGAGGAAGATCTTTATATACCATGTGGTCATTTGACTCTTGGTCACTTGCTAAGAGTGGCTAGCTTCTAGAAGATCACATCATGGACTAGGAGGTCATCCCACATACCAGTCTAGCTCACAGGACTTGTACGTTCGTCCTGGCTCTTGCTAAACTCTACCTTGACTTTTGCATTAAGCTCACAAGGTTTGACTACCTTGGCTTTTGCACTAGGCTCACAGGGTTTGACTACCTTGGCTTTAGCACTAGGCTCACAGGGTTTGACTACCTTGGCTTTTGCACTGGGCTCACAAAGTTTTATGCATGCATCTCCTTTGTCCTGACTCTTGTCCTGGCTCACAAGGTTTGTACATTCACCTTGACTCTTGCCATGACTCAGAAGACTGGTTGGTTCTCCAAATGTCCCTGGCTAGCCTCAGGGTGGCCCACTGCCCCTCATTGGAGAATGTCTCATGATGCTGCTATTTTCAACATTCGTGAGGGATGTGTGATGGGTAAACGTCATCGGGAGTCCTTTCCAAAGGACAACTCAAAGCGTACTTTTTAACTCCTTGAATTAGTTCACAGTGATATTTGTGGTCCCATGGCCACGTCTTCTCTTGGGGGAGCCAAGTACTTCCTCACTTTTATGGATGATTATTCTCGGTTTCTATGGTTTACACAATTAAATGCAAGGATGAGATGTGTGGCAAATTCTTGAAATTCAAAACTCTTGTTGAAGCTCAATGCAAATAGAAGATCAAGTGTCCTCAGACTGATGGGGGAGGCAAGTATATTGGTAATGCTTTCTTATAATTTCTCCTCTCTCGTGGCATTTCTTGACAAAACACTGTTCCCTTTACTCTTGAGCAAAATGGAGCAGTTGAGCGTAAGAATATGGCAGTCATAGAAATGGCCTGTTGTATGCGTTATTCTTAGAATATGAAGTTGTCTTTTTGGGGAGAGGTCATTGTTTGTGCGACATACATCATCAATCACTCCCCTGCACCTGCCATCACTAGAATGACTCCTTATGAGTAGTTGCATAGGTAGAATCCTTCTATCCCACAATTCTATATCTTTGGATCAGGTGCGTGGGTCCAACTACCTTATCAAAGATGAGATATATTACTTGTCCTTTACGTCCTTGTCGGACTTTGGTTGGCTACAATGAGACTTTTCAGGGGTATTGTCTTTATGACCCCACCTCTCACTAGGTGATACGTCGGGATGGTATCTTCGATGAACCTTTTCCTCTTCGTTTATTAGGATCTCTTTCGTCACTTCTTGCCGGTGATAATTTTAGTGATGGTTCTCCACATGTATCCATGGATCATGTCTCTTCTCTTCTTGTTGGGTTATTTGTTGATGATTCCTAGCTAGTTGTAGTGGACCTTTACTCATCCTCATCTAATGTTGGTCCACCTTTGAGTACTTTATCTACAGTTGTGGGATAGTCTGTTGGGACCCCTTCTTCCTTTGGTTCCTCCTCTCTCTCTCTCTCAGATGTATCTTCTAGTGCTCTATTCTCAAATGACGTTACTACCACCTGTTCATCAAAAATTGGTCACCTATATTTTATCGCTCTTGGAATTAAAAAAAAATTGATATCAGAAGAAGATTATTTTTGAACAATTATAAGTTCATTGCATAACCCTCAGTCTCAGCTTTGTCACTCATTTTTCGGATTCAAAATTCGAGTTTGTATGCTCAAGATATCCAAGTTTTAGTCAAACCGAGAAAAAAAACGCTTCTTCAATATGCGACAAAGCTAATTTTTCTTGGAATTAGGAATTCTTGGAACCATGATCATTCTCATGGAACCACGTTGTGTCTTGGAACCATGTCTAATTTTTTGGAACCATGTTCATCTCTTGGAACCATTCATTTCTTGGATCATCTCTTGGTACACATCATTCCACACTTAGTTTATTTATACTACTCTTCCCCTTTTCCCACACTTAAAATTTTTTCTTGAATCTCCTCTCTTCTCCATACTTAGAATATTTTCGAAATTATTCACTCTCCCATTTCCCTCTCTTACATTCTCCATACTTAGAGTTTTTGTTGAAAAGTCCTTCTCTTCTCATAACGTCCTTCTCCTCTCTTAATCTCTCCTTTATTGGGTTCAAACCTCCACAGATTCATATTCCACAACCCCCTCATCTCCGAACCCACCTCTCTCTACTCTCTCCTTATCTCTCCACTCCCCTCCTTCCTTCCTCGTTATCATCGCGGGTTCACTCACGACGGGTTCATCACATTCCCCTCCCTCACCTTCGCGAACCCGCCATACTCCTCCATACTCACCTTCCTCCCTTCACCTCTTGTCCACTTCTTCACTCTCTTAACCAAAGTTTCTTACATTATATCCTTAACCAATGAAATAATTCCACTTGGCAGCCAACCATTCATCACATGGAAACTCTATTAACCAATTCGAAGATGACACATGCCAACAAACTATTGGTGACACATGGCAACAAACTACTGGTGACACATGGCAACGAATAACCTCATGACATGTTGTGATGATGTGGAGGTTCACTCATCGCTGACTCATCACCACTGGGCATTGACTGGGCATAGGTGGAGGATGACTTGGCAGTGATAATATTTAATTATTTAACTAATTTTCTAAGGGGTTGAATCTCCTAGTCTCCATAGTTTCTTCATGCTCCACATGTAAAGCATGATACACTTTTCATTATATACATTAAAGTTCCAAAAACTCCCAATGCATGTGGGATATTCATTTTATGAAGAAAAGTCGATTTTTTAAAGAAAAGGGGGAAATTGAAATCAAGGGCTCAGATTGCCCCATGAAAACTGATTGACGACTGTTGAGACTTGATGTCCCGACGGTCATATCTTGAGATCCGGGAATCGGATTTGGGAAAACTTTACCTCATTGGAAAGTAATTCGATGAGGAAGATGATGGAATAGGTTTCAAGGGTTGAAATTGGTCATATTTTTCTCAGAAATTGAAAGAACAGTCAACAATATTTTTATGAAGTGTTGATAAATCTGCTTGGTTCCACCACTTCACGAGCTCATATCATGAGATCCAGAAATCGAAATCGTGCCCGGGAGGATTCGTTGGAAAGCTAAGACGATGAAGATCACATCTGAAATGATTTCCATGACTGAAAAATTAAATATCTTGTCCAAAAAATTAAATTACAATCCTCTCTTTTAAAAGGCAGTTAATTAAAATTTTCAAAAATGAAAGTTTATTTAAAAAACTTTTATGAAAGACGAAAAAGGCCCACTTCAAGATGCAAATGTCAATGATGTAAATTAATTAAAGAGACTTTATTGAGACATTAATTAAAGTGATTTTTCCAAGGATGAAAAAACCCTAACTACTTAGGAAGTTAGAATAATCGTTTTTAAAAAGCAAGAAAAGGGCTCATCAAACGAGGTTAGGGACAGAGACAAAAGGTTGCATTATTGGAGCAGAAGATCAAAATAGAAGGGTCCAACCATCAAATGCAGCCAAGCTTCTGATCAGCAAACAAAGATCTCCATCTTCTCTATTCTTCTACACCACTTTCTCAAGGCTTTTTGTTCCTATTTCTGGATTGAACATAAGCTTGAGTTCTTGAGTGTTTCTCGTGTAATCTTCCAAGACTTTTCTTATATGATCATGGAGTATTTATAGACATGTATGTGACTGCTAAATAGATTTTGTGTATTGTTAAATATCTTTCATGAATAAAACTCCACAAAGAACTATTTCGAGGCATTGCCCTAATGATTTCTCAGATCTTGGGAATTCCGAATGTGAGATTTTTGGAGTTTGCCTATCAAATTCTTTTAGTATTAAATGCAAAACTCTTTTAAAGTTCTTTGAGATGATCAAAACTATTCTCTCCTTTTTCTCGTGAGAAGATATTGATGTATTCATTATTTGTATGTGATTAAGAGGGTTGTATATATGATGCTGAGCACAAAGATATTCTGATATTGAAGCCTTCCTTCAATCTAACTATTGATAAAAGACTTCTTGTTGCACATAAAGATCAGATCAGGTTGTTAAAGAACTATTTCATATATAAAGCAATAAAGATTTGGGGTTTGTTGTCTAGCATTCTCCCTAATCCAAGATATTCAAAGATATATATTTCAGCCAAAGAGGAGTACCACCTCTATAAAAATGCATGGGGATTCATATCTTCGTGAGGTTGTTGTTTTGATCTTAACTGATTCGAACATCAACACCACCCTAGATGTATAGCCTAGTGATGCTTAGTTCAATGATGACACTTTCCACTTGGATGCACAACTATTTGGTGATCCTATTCATTCATTGTTCTTGTCTCTACCTAAGTTTGCTGTTGTTACTCTCCTCGATTCTGCCAATTTTCTTGCAAGTCCTTCCACAATGGCTAGTCACCCCCAGTGTAGGCCTTTTTTTCAGTTGGCCTTCCTCTCCTTGACAAATGCTAGTTTGGTTCGCCAAATGATTTTTGTAGTACAGTCAATCCCAATGACGATCATGGAGGTTTTTTCCATGAGTAGTATGGATTTTGATGATCCCCATCTCAACATTATCGGGGGGTATTGTAATGATCTATTGTGATGCATATTGTGATGACTTGTGGATGTAATGCCTTCTCTGTGGTCCCTTGTTCAGCTTAAGGCGGGGGGGGGGGGGGTTGAGATTATGGTTAATATTCACTTGAGACCATGTGCCAATATACTTTGATGTATTGGTGGCATTATAGAGCCTACATACGGGAAATTAACTCACTCTATTGTATTTTTCTATATTTGATTAGGTCAACCTAGTCACCCTCTTGGGGCTAGTGCCTTAAACCCTAAAGGAGGTGTATAAATAACACACACTCCTCATTTGTAATTCATTCACTCTAGTTATACTATGATAAAGCCTAAAGGCCTAAGGATGATCTTCCTCTAGTGTGCTTGCACACTCCTCATCTGTAATTCATTCACTCAAGTTATAATACGATAAATGCCTGAGGACAATCTTCCTTTAGTGCACTTCACTTATTCATATGCTTGGGTGTTACAGCTATTTCTCTTGTTTTCATCATTTGCCGTTTCATTTCTGCAGTGTTTTTCACTTAGCTGGATTAGGGTTTATTGGAGATTTCACCGTAGATCCACTATCTTATGATCTCAACAACCTTCACAATCTAAGCAGTCAACTTGCTAGGTGGAGGAGGCCCCTTGCCCCACAAACAAGGGTGTCTCATATGTCAATTTGGTGCTTGGCTAGGCTGTGACCTTAAATTAGATATTATCATCATTATTAATATGTTTGATACCCACCATAGGAGGCCTTTGGGAAATCTGAAATATGTTTTTTGGGACTATCAGCAGATACAACAGGACTAATGAGTGGTCTTTGGGAAATTTGAATGATGTTTTTTTGGGACTATCAGCAGATACAACAGGACTGATGAGTGGCCTTTGGGAAATCTGAAATATGTTCTTTTGTGACTATCATTAGATACAACAGGACTGATGACTGATCACTCTACCTAGATTCTCAGGATATCACATTTTATTATCTTCCATTCCTTTTATTATCATTCTTAATTTTTGCAATGTTCTGCATTCCCCAACTCACTTTTGTTTCCTTACATTTGTGCCCTATTCATGCATTCCTGGTATTTTTGAAGAAATCTAAAATCATAGAGATAACAACAGACACCATCTTTTTGAATATAGAACTAAACATCGGCAATTGGTAGTTTGGGTCTTCTTAAAGATTGATTTGCATGCAAATAATGGAAATTCTATCTCGGTAGCATGGACGTTCTTGAGTTTCATCCTACAGTAACTCCATAGGTCATTTCTAGGTTAAAATTGTAGGGGATTGAAAATGGACTGACAACAAACGACAAAAGGAGTTGCTATAATCTATTGAATGTTCTTTTCAAAATTATCTCCATCATGCCTTGTTTGTTTCGTGGTTAAAACTAGAAAGGCGAAGAAACTTTTTATAAAATTACGATATCTATTATTACATAACACCAAATAGCATTCTCAGTGGGAAAGATTGTTAAGTATATAGTGAGGAACAGTTTTCTTATCACAAGAAAAAGTGAAAATCGTAAGCTGCCTCAATGAGAGATCTAGTAAAAGATCTAATGGCTGGGTTTTCATGTGGATAGGGACCCACATCATCCCTAAGTGAAGTAAAAGGTAAGTCGACCTAGAGCCTTGTAGAGTGCATGAAGATGGTGGCTGTAGCAGCTCGATGATGAAGAGGAGACAAGCTAACCTGGCCTGGTGTATCCCGTATCAGCTATGGTTGATAAGTAAGGAGCACGGGCTCACATCTGCAGAGAGTTAAAGGCCGAGATAGGGCCACTTTTATTGTATGTATGCAGAGATTGTGTGAGAGGGGCCGAGCTAGGGCCATCGTAACCTGAGACGAGTAGAGCCTGACCTATACCTGCGCAGGACCAGTCCGTAAAAGCTACAGGAGTACGGATTCGTATGATATCTGTCAAGGGCTGTAAGAATATCAGATGTATTTTGTATTTCTTGTTCAGTATATTAAAGCTCTTTCTTGTCTATCTTGTGCTTTGTATATGAAGAGAGTAGCTGTTCCGTTTCATATATTGCATGTATGTTATCCTCTTTAGTTCTACAAGATTTGGCTTCCCTGTTCCAAGTTCATCAAGATTTGAATTAGTTTCCGATGACAATTATGGGAACTAATTGGTTCTGTTTACATAGGCATCTTATAAGTGATTATGAGCAACATATAATATGGGTGGGTTCCTCTCCACTTGCGTGTTGCCTTTTGATTCCCAGTTTATCCTTTAGTCCAGACTCTATTCTTACTTATTTCTAGATTCAAATTGAAAGAATCATAGAAGCCCACTCTTTTATTATCCCAATGGTAATCCACGTGCAATGTTTCACATTGCTTGCTATGGAAGTGGGAATGGGTAAAAATTCCCGAGTGTTTTGGAGCATTTCATGAAGAATGAGATTGGCTCATCATAGGAAGATATCGAGAAGCAAATTTAAAAAGTTCATTGAATGAAAAATTTCATTTCGACAATCTCAAGGGGATGGAAAATTGTTTCAGGGTTTAGTAATTTTTATGAGAATAAAGTTTTATTTTTTAGTTTTCTGGAGAAAAAAATCTTTATATTCCAAAGAGAGTATACATGAAAACTGTTAGCAGAGACTTGTCAAAACCACCCTACTAGCGATTGAAATCCATATGTTTGCTACCTTATCGAAAGAGGGTCATCAACATTCCTGTGAGTACATTTTCAAAATTCAAAATATCTTAAACAGCCTTCCGTATACTGTCGATACACGAAACAGAAAAACATTCAGGATTGCCATTTTTGGGGAGCACTAAAACATTGACGGAGCACAAACTAGCAGGCGAAAGAAAACTATTGCTTTTAGAAATGGAGCTCCATACTCTCCAGTACCCGATCGTCCAAGAATTCTTGCACTGAGAAAGAACCGACACAACATTCCAATGCCTCTTTAGACTCTTGATCCGCTTTTTGGTTGAGCTCTCGGTAAATGTGTGTGAATGAATTCCACTTGAGATCCTGCATGAACTTGCATATTTGGGATAAAAAATGTTGTAAGCACAATATATCCACCTTTGCCTTGTCATTTGCCCAATTGATAACCACTTGAGAGTCTCCTAACACTTTGAGACGCTTAATGCCTTTGAAGTTGGCAAAAAACAACAAGGAATACATAACGGAGAATTCAGCTTTGAAATTGGAACCAGAGCCAGGGGCATAGTGAATATAATAAAAGTGGTGAGAGTTTTCTTATAGGACTATGCCAACTACGCACTTGGGGGGATATCCTTGACTGACACCGTCAAAAAACCCACAAGGGGTCTTGGTGTCCAAAGGCGGCATGACGTGCACTCAAGATTTCTCCCTTCTGGGGTTACAGTTGAATTACAACGAGTTTTTATTAACGAGATGAGCCGCCGCCTCCTCAGGGATATGTTTATCCTGAAAAATGCACATGTTGCACGCCCACCAGATGTGATACACAAAGAGGTAGGGAAAGGATTCGAAACATTCCACCACTGGGTCCTTCAACCAATCCAGAACACATAACTCCAGACTGCTTCGATTCCACTGAGATCGTGTTTTGAAGCTCGAAGCCAATACTTTCCACACCTGGGCAGAAAATAGACTGGAAACGAAAAGGTGGTAGGCCATTTCGAAGTTGGTTTTGCACAAAGTGCATCTACCTAGGCTTGACCAACCGCGTTTCAACAAATTATCCCATGTAAGAAGCTTGTTTTTAAGGGCCAACCATAAGACAATTTTGGCCTTCAAGGGGCCGTGTAGTTTCCAGACACATTCCCACCACCACGGAGAGGAGTGAGAAGAGATGGATTCCAATTGAGCTTCATATCCTAGCTTTGCAGTAAAGTTCCCAGATAGAGGATTCTTAGACCAAGCCAGTGTATCTTGTTCTTCTTCATCAAGCTGGATATGGTTAGAGCAAAGTTTCCCAATAAAATGACGCCATTACTTGGCTTAATCATCAGTTAAACCCTAGTCATTCTCAGTTTTCCATCTACTTCTGCCCGGAAGAACAAGATCCAGATCTCTAGCATCCCACAGGGAGACAATGTCTTTGCTAGCTAGAATTGTCCTCACTTCTCCAAGAGCCTGTAGTCCTCATCTGCTCCGACCCATGGATCTTCCCCAATACAGATTTTTCTCCCATTGCTGATTCTCCAAACAATCCATTTACCCACCAGAGGGAAGGAGTCCACTAGATCTCTCCATATAATGGAGGCATTCTTAGTTGATTTCCAAGGGGAGCGAAACTAGTCCTTTGTAGAAGAGGAACCCAAGTTTTTGGTATTCATAACCCTACCCCAAAGCAAGGAGTTGTGAACCAGCCTCCGGAGACATTTTTCGGTCAAAGCCTGGCTGAAGATATAAGGATTTTTTACCCCCCAGCCTCCCATCTTCTTAGGCTTGGCTATTGTTGACCATTTAACAAGAGGGATCCCTTCTTGAGTCCGTCTGCCTGACCATAGAAACTGAAAGCACCTCTTACGAATTTTCGTCAAAATTCCTTTGGGAACTTTTGTGATGGACGTCCAATATACTGAAATACTTTGAAGCACTGATTTGAGAAGGGTCAACCTCCTTGATAGCCACCTGTTAACCCAATTAGAAATTCGATCCTCAATTTTGTTTTAGAGCCATAACTAGTCTTCAAACCCATAGGCATTAGGTTTTAGAACAAAACCCAAGTATTTGAAGCCTTCACTCATATGCTTCTTGGGAATTGGTAAAGGAATGTCCAAAAGGGGTGTCATATCTTCCCGAGGAAAGGAATAGTGAACACAATACTTAGTCCAATTGATCTCCAGGTCTGTAGTTAAGCAGAAGAGTTCCAAAATACGCCTAAGGCCTTGGAATTCTACCCTTGAACCTGCACCAAACAGGAGGATGTCTTCAACGAAGAGGAGATGAGAAAGAACTTAGGAGGGGGAGAATTTAAGGCCCTTAAGAAGACGCTAGCTCCTTGCATGAGTCATAAGCTTGCTCAAAACTTAAATGATTAGAAGAAAGAGAAATGGGGAGAGAGGGCATCCCTGCCTAAGTCCCCTCGAGGCCCCAAAAATTTTGGAAGGGGAGCCATTTATCAGGACCGCGAAAGAAGCAGATTTAACACATCCCCAAATCCAATTGACTGTGGACAGATTCATGCCAAGCTGAATTAAGACTAATCTGAAAAAGGTCCAGCTAACTTTATCATATGCTTTGGACAGGTCTAGTTTAAGTAGGACTGAAGGAGTCTTGGAGGAGTGGATAGAATGCAATGCTTCCTGCGCAAGGGCTATCGTGTTATGGATTTGTCTTTTATACAGAAAACCAAACTGTTCTTCTGAGATCGTGTCGCTAAGAATAGGCTTGAGATGATTAGCCAAAATTTTGGAAATCAGTTTATACACCATGTTACAAAAGGATATAGGCCAAAAGTCTTCGAAGGACAATGCTTCTTTCTTCTTGGGGATGATTGCTAAGAAAGTGGAGGTCAGCACACTAAGGACTCTCCCGCTCCTCTTTGATTCTCAAATTACCTTTAGGAGGTCCTCCTTAACCAGCTCGAAGAAAACAATGTAAAATTCATGAGACAATCTATTCAGTCCAGGGATTTTTCCGTGCTTTAAAGAGAAAAGGGTCGCTTCGAGCTCGGATTCCGATATATCTGCATCCAAAAAAGCATTCATGTCTTCAGAAATAGCCTTAGGGAAAATACTGAGCACCTCCAACATTTCTTGGATAGGGCACCTAGGCTCCTCTTTAAATAGAGCACTGAAATGTGACCTAGCAGCCTTCGCCTTTTCATCAAAAGACCAGGCCCGATCCCTGTCAGGACTAAATATTTCCCAGATCGAGTTACGTTTTTTACAATTGTTCGCATAGTTATGGAAAAATTGTGTTGTTGTCCCCTTCTGCGATCCAAATCGCATGAATTTTTAACCTCCAGGAGGCCTCCTCTTTGGCCAGAAGATCCTGTTGATGAGCCAACCGAGATTTCAAAGAGGATTCCTCATCAGAGAAGATTCTTGAGAGGTTGTATGCATAAAGAGAATCTATACTGGTTAATTTATGGCAAGGCCGATATTGACTGGTATATATCTCTAAATTCCAGTAAAGGCTCGATCACTTCTCTTCTCCCGACCCAAAAGTCCTGGTTAATCCTCAAAGCAACGTAGAATTTTTTTTCAAGCTACAATATATTCAAATATATTATATACCCTGCTAGAGTTTACAAAACCTTGACAGAGTACAAAATGATATAGTGTCAAAAAAAGCTATTTTCTTCTTGTTGTACCTAGAACATAACACTTTATATGGTGATAAATGTTATGACTTTGGGCTTTTTTACTAATAGATTGGAGTTGAATGGACGAATGTGGCACTACTAGGTAGGAGGTACACGAATTGTTGAACATGCAATTCTGATTGGGCAAGTATTACGAGAAAGCATATGTCAATGTAACATTTGACGCGATGCCATCTATTTAGTACATTGCTAATTCAATCATTGATTAATGTTCAATTTGTAACTAGCTCTTAGTGGCATGATTCTTGATTTTCAATCTTCTTCTATGTTTTTTACTTCCAACAAACCACATGTTCAATTTGAAGTTCTGAGGGAGATATATTCATTTCTGTATTACAAACCAGTTCTACCTATGATGTTGTTTATGTTGGAGTTGAAGGCTTACAACTATGGCAAATCCCCAAGTTCATGGGTCGACATGTCAAAAAGTTAGGTGACATTGATAAGGAGGTTGATGAGCGAATCAATATGGGGCGGTGATGTTGATATTGACATGTGTTGGTGGGTTCGAAAAGGTGTAAGTAGATGGTTGGTGGCTGATGAGAGGAGTAATACATCTTTGCCATTTTGTTTAGCAGTAGGTGATATGCCATCATCAGTTGGTTGTTTAGTAACCTTGTTATAATCGAGGTGCAAGCAATCTGTCCATGTTAAATTGTTAAACAAACAATCCGAGAGTATAAATATATACAAGATGAAAGAATTATATGCACCTTTTGAGATATGGGTCTTGATGATTGAATTTTATATTGGGTTGTATGTCTGTTGTTGATTTCATTGTATTATAATGTTCTGTGCTAGCTGCTAATATAAAGAACATTTAAAGGGTATACATGCATGCCAAGAAATCTGTGTCCTATTGCTCGAATGCCACGTGTATGCTTACAACATGGGCCCAGGGTATATGGTGTGCCTTATTAAATCCGCTGTGGGTATTGTGACTTTACAATTCTTCCAGTAATTTGTATCAACGATAGTTGTGTGACAACCATATTTTGTTTCAGCAACCGGTAATAAAGCCAAGACATTGTCCTCACCATCATGTGGCATCAAAGCTTTAAGGTGCCTAGTGGAGTTCTCTCTATGATCCAAGTTTTCAGGTTGGAGAATTGACATTCGGTAAGAGTTGTGAAGTTCAATCGAGTCGTAAGCCAGTGGCAGCTATGTGATTGTGTAGTGAAAAGCCCATGGAAATGGCAAGGACTAAAATCAAATTGGTTGAGTGGTTACGTGGATATATCTTTGACATACTTGACTTGGAGATTATCCCTTTCCTTTTCCCGTAGATTAGCTTGTAGTCATATTCAGCCAAGAAGGAAGAGTGGTTATGTGGTGTACTCTTTCGCCTATTTTACTTCATAGAGGGAATGGGGCACATCCTACTTAAGATCTCATCTCAAGAATATACTAAACTATGTAGAGCTCAATTACAGCATGTGTGATTTTTGTAATTATTTTGCTGGAGCTCAATACACAAATACTAGAATAGTTGAAGAAGCTTTCCTATAACAATCACATGCTAGCGAAGCCATTCTTAACAGAATTCAAGGCATCGTTTCTAGCTATAGGCACACCACATATACTCATATATTTACAAACAAGTTGCAGACTTGCAAGTGTTATATCTTCTACAGTAAAGTGGAGACAACAAAAAGTAAACATCAAACAGATGAATATCAGCACTTATTTGAATAGTATTTGTAGTGCATCAAATGGCTGCTGGGGAATGATTTTCCTCCTAGCCATATGCAATGCTATGCAATTGCGACCTTTGAGTCGAGGCTATGGAATGACATGGGCTATGTACTCTCTCGCACGCATGAACACCTTCAACCCTCAACAACAGAATTTTGAGAATAATCTTGCCAACCTACTCACTGTTATACCTTGAATCCTCAACAACAGAATATTGACAATAGTCTTGCCAACCTAAACTTAAGCACATGCAGAGGTAAAGCTATGGAAAACAGTTGGGCGCTTGCTACCTTATGCACTGTTCAAGCATTTTGCCAGCCTTCTTGTTGGTTGAAGGCCCATATTCTACCTACCTGCTCGTTGATCAAAGGGCCATATTTAGCCAACCTACTTGCTAGATCAGAATGCTGTAGATGCCCATTAACTTGCTCAACCGCTGTCCTTTGCTTCCATTCCTCCTCAGATGCAGGGAAATGAAAATCACAGATTGATAGCAACCTGTAACCCACCCTCTTTTCATTGGGCATAAACATCAGTATCACACAACCCTAGTTGGCCTTTCCTCTCTAAAATTCTATTCCCCTGCTCATACACACACTATGAAAGAATCACAACACATAGTAGCACTCACAGCAACATAAAAGACACCTGCAATGTGGAGGGGAGTGTGTATTAGGCTGCCAAGAAGAAATTAATCATGGGACAGGTTAGTAATGGAGAGGAGAGGTTTGAAATGCCAAAACTTAAATTTTGTATATGCTTTGCTTGAATAGTTCAGGTGGCAGCTTCATAGCACAAGATTTATTTTGTAGCCCAAGTTTATCTTTCATGCCTTGGATCAATTCCTAGAGGCCAAGCTTACTTCTCTAGTGATAGGTTATGCTTCCTTCACATGTTCTCTAACCCCCTTTTGCCTTGTGTGTGTTCATAGGCCCTCCTCATGTTTTTTTGTGTGCTGTTTTTAACTTTTTATCTAGGTTTGCTATTACACTGAGACGTTCCTCCAAGTAATGTGCCCAAAATGACCTCTTCAATGAATTTAATTAACTTATAGCTCAAAATACTCAAAATCATGGAAATCGTCGGAATGCAACGAAACCAAAGCCAACCTATGCGGAATGGATCATAATTATGAAATGGGATGAGCGATGCAAGCAAACCCCAAAATGCCTCTCGAGTCTCAATAATCCCTGTACTCGCTATAACATCCATCTGGCTACTCTAGTCATCATAAACTTCTGCATGTGATGATGTGCCAAAGTGGGGACATTATAGTCCTCCCTGCTAGAAAATTGCTCGTCCTCAAGCAATAACCAAATCCCCTCAAGTATAATACCAGGATCCCATGTCCACCTATGGGGTACACAATAGACCACATCCAGAGATGAACTATCATACACTCCACCCCTTGGATCCCATATCAGGAAGTGAACTGCAATACTCTGTGAAGCATAGTCCTGTGAAACTCGCGCACATGACACATGGCCTCATCTCGGAATGAGTCCATCCTCTAAGTCCCAACCAAGATCAACACGGCCTCCATCAACTGCACATGCTGATGCCAGAATGAGGTATTGCAAGACCTCCGTGAGACACCCTCAAGTGATGTGCTCCCCTCAACACTGAAGCTCAATGGAAAGTTAGAACAACTTTCCCTTGCAAAGGTCCACACGCCTCTGTCAGTCAGTGAAATGCTCAACCCTGCAATCCCTGGGTCCAATGCTAACCTCCGTCGAAGATCAGCATGCTATCCCTGCACTACTCTGACCATGACTGTTTGCCCCTTGCATACATACTGGATCCTCAAGCTGAAATACCCGTGACCATTGGACCTGCTGTCAAGACACTGTATCTGTAAAGACACCTCTGTAGAAGAAGTACCTGTCTATCCATCTCCATGTCCGATCATGATGATCAAGAGTGAAAAGCTGCCTCGTGCTATCGGACAAATCTCTGCATGCCCACTCCAGACCGACCCCTGGTGGAGTGTGTGACTCTCTGGTGCAACCTGGTTCATCATGTAGTGAAACATCCTGCTAACCAAGTGAACTTCCGAATCCCATGGCAAACTTGGAAGTTTATCACTTCCAATCTCCTCTAACTGCTCCTGTGTGAGACCGATCACTGTCAGAAGCCCTTTGTGCTCATTTGTTATCACCTGGCCTATAATAATCACCATCACGCACCAAGTCTCAATTGGCTGCCTATGATGATCCACCTCTATCCAGCTGGCCACTCCCCATCTCCTTAGCCACGGCGTATCCCTCCTCATGCTGCTGTCTATGATAAAGATGTCAGGACAGGCTAACAGAAACATCTGCAGCTGACTATAGGACTGGAAGGTGTCACATGCTTTGGTCAATCCCAAGGATTCAACCGAAAGCACGTTTACCGGTACCCATGATAACTGCTCGCCGGTAGTCATCACTAAACCCCAATCATCAGGTACAATCGGAAGTACCTCCTCCAACTGCTGGTAAGCCAATCTCCATCTCCCATCTCCCATGCAACTGCTGAAACGGTGAAGGTGAGATCTCATAACTATGTGTTGCTGCAAAGGAGTGGCATCTGCATGCTCCGCTAAGTGTCTCTTCCCTGCAAGGCAATACACCCCGCTGAATCCCACCATACATCTCGACATGTCTCTGTGAGCTATCACTCATTACTGTATGCTCCGGCATACTCATGTCGTCTCCCGTAGACTCATGCTGCATCATAGATCCTGGGCATACTGCTGGATCAACCTCTACATGGAGATCGACCTCTCTCGGAACACAAATGGAAGTGTCCTCCAACAACTGGTGCTCCTTTGCTAGACAACCAACATCCTCTAGCAACGTGATTGGGTGATACATCTAAGTGTCCACTAAGATAGCTGACGTGGATCTCTGATAAATTTCCTCAGGAGGCTCCTCTGATCTGGACTCTGATTCTTGAAGGGCTGTTTGTGTGCCTCTCAAGAATCCTCGCGTGCTCTACAACTCCCGAGTGAGTCGGTCCATCTCCAACTCCTGCTCCCCGAAGGCCCTGTGATACAACTCGCCAATCCCCAGAAGGTAGTCCCTGTTTGTCAACAGTTGCTGGTAGTCAGTCCTTATCATAGACACTCTCTCCCTGAGAGTGTGAAAATCATCCATGGCAAATCCTCCATCTGAGCTGCCATGTGCCACTGATGCTCTCTAGCATTAATCTGCCATCAATGCATGCATGTCATCACTGCGCCTGGTGGTTGCCATGATCATATCCCCACTGACTCTCAACTGTGCTGCTTAGTGGTGTGACCCCTGATCACAGTCATGCTGAGGTGCCACCTCATATCTCTCACTGCTGGTGTCAGTCCTGCTAGTGTCAACTGTGGAATCCCCAAAAACACTCTCTGCATAAGATAACGTGCTGAATTGTCCACTGTCTACTGTGATGCCAGGCCCTCCTGTATGCCACTGCACCCCATCACTAGATGTTATCTCCCTCTGGATCACACTGTATTCTGTATGAGCAGTTGTATCCTTCTGTGCACTCATCGTGCTACTATCATCTGCACCTGGATCCCATATAGATGTATTCAAACACGTGCTATGGTCATCCTGATTACTAAAGAGTGCATCCTCATCAATGCAGGTTGATCCTGGAAGTAAGTGCTCCATCAACCTGTCATTGTCCACAATCTGCTCAACTAATGGAGTCTCCAAAAGCTGTGACTCAATCTCCTCATGCTGGTGTGTGAATGTAAGATCAACTGTCTGCACGTCATTTGTCTCCTCCTGGATCTGTGGATCCATGTGTCCATGTTGTGCATCCCTCACACAAGGGTCCTCCATCATATCTGACATACTACTGGTATCCTCCCGTGATGTGGCTATCGTGGGTGCCTGAAAGGGTGACAAATGTGTCACGGCCCTCATAGTGAGCTCATCAGATCTAGGTGCTAACACGTGTGAATCCCCACTAGTGTCTCCACTYTGCTGAGGTGTAGGGTCATCAACACTATGTGATATGTCTGCTGAAATGCAGGTGTTGTCATCCTGTTCCCCCACTGTCTATCCTCCCCAAGCGTGTCAGAATCATCAGCCTCTGTGCAAGAGTCACTATCATCATCGGACTGCTCTAGAGGAGCATCTATCGCTCCATCCTCACATGCCTCATCATCACTGTCATAACATACCTCTATAACATGCTTCTGATCCTTACCCCTACACCTATGATCTAGTTCCCAAGGCACCTTTCAACTGTAGCAAAGTTGCGTGCTCCTACTGGGTGTGGGGTCTCTCTGTTCTTCCTTCCATCTAGCTTCTCTAGCTCTCTTCTCCTCTAATCCAATGATCCCAAGTAAAATCTCATCTTTGCTCCATCTGGAAGTTCTTAGGGCTACATACTGTGGGAAGGTTATTTGAGCCTTAATCTCCTTGCTAAGGCTGGAATATTGTATCTCATAGCAAATTATATCAAAGTGTATCTCATCCATTTCTCCTTATGGAAGACCTCTCTATGCTCTGCATGCATGTGCTAATTCCCACTGGCTGGCAGGAATCTAAGCTTTGATACCACTGTAATGTTCCCAAGCCATTATGCAAGGAACATCATGGTTTTGGGTGTCTTTTTAAACTTTTACTGGTTGTGGCATTTCATCAAACACTTTGCTGATCTACTTGTTTACATGTGTTTACTTGCAGGATGGCCTCTTGATTTCATAGGGTTTTAGTTGATGATTTATATGTGTGTTGCAGCAATAAACAAGAAGATACAATCATGGAACATACCTCAACCATATGCAATATGATAGACAAGCCAAACCATCTCAAATCTGATTTTATTCATGACATAGAAGAACCTGCTACAATGAAGATGCCGATTTGGAAAACTCAACAGATGGATCCAATAATATAATGGGAGCTGCTACAAAATGCTCCAAATAGAAGACCACAAGCCTCCCAAAGGCCGAATACTCATTGAAGAAATGCAAGAGTAGATCTGGGCCGTAAGAACTGCTAAACCCCCAAGCTGGAAGGTGCCACGCCCTGCTGGAATGTTGAAGCTCCTCAACAATTCGACCCTACTGCCAAAGATGTCCAAATGCTCCGGTGAAGATGTCAAACAGTAGATCGAGTGATGGCAAGAAGAACCCAGGTACTCAAATCTCCAAAGCCACCCTCAAACCCTATGGATCTGACTCTCCTCCAAGGAATGGTGCGCCCCCCCTGGATGCCTGAAACCCTAGATAATTTGGCCTCTCTCCTAGAGACCTCCAATAGCTCCACCAATCCACTAGAATGATAGATCGAGGCATGACAATGAAGACCCAAGTGCTCAACTAGGCAAAATACTTGCTAGATCCATGGATCTAGCCACCCTCCAAAATGTGGTGCGCCAATGTTACAAGAACCGAACCGGTCGACCCCAAAAACCGGAACCGAACCGGAACCGGAAAAAAATCGGATCAAAAAACCAGTCCCTAAAAATACATAAAATATTCAAATTCTTGAAAAACAAATACATATTCATGTGCATCCATGTGAATCTTTGTCTTTCCCTTCAACCACTCTTCTCTTTGCCCAGTGCCTACAAATAAGACAGAGGTTGGTGTGTAGATACACCATTAAGTCACTTGACACAATGATAAAGAGAAGAGTTCAACAGAAGAATTTATACTTGAGTGAAGGGTACATTTTTACTGGGGTCGTGACAGAGGAGTTCAACAATTAATGCCACCAACATCAAGGTACATAAAGGGTATGGTGCCCTTGATTAAATGTCAGTTTCATACCCTCTTACATGATAGAATCCAGTGGAAGCATTGCAATCCTGCTAATCTTGAAATCTCGAAACCTTTAAGTCTGCTGAATTTTGAATGGGACCTAAAATTCTACTTTCTCCATATGAAGTCCAATGAGGTTGGAACCACTCTCAAACATCCTGAAACAATTAATGGTAATGTTAAAAATTTAAGTAAAAGGATGAAAATGAAAGAGAA
>ML778568.1:471533-482428 GCA_009831015.1 Picea engelmannii
GTACGGAACCGGTCTAAAGCGGTTTGAGGGGCCGGTTTGAACCGGTCAGGGTCTGGAACTGGTCGGACCGGCCGGTTTTGCCGGTTCCAGTCCGGTTCTTGTAACATTGTGGTGCGCCCTCCTCTTGGGAAATCATCCCACTCTCAATACAAATGAATCCACCACCAAAACACCTCCGGAATCCCCCAAGAATAATGCCATGACATCTGCAAAGGAAACCCAATACCTGGAATTCCCAAAATCACTTCTCCTCAGCTAGAACGAATCCTCCCTCAATGGATGGTGTGCCCCTCTTGCTGGAAACCCCAACTGGTGCGCTCTCTCTCTCTCTGAACCTGTATCTGATGTAGAATCCTCCTGCAACTGAGTAGATCTGGAACTAGAATGGTGTGGGAGAGTATTGCATCTCCGAGACCAAGCTTGGGACAAGCTAGGTGGAATCTTTCATCACCGAATCGTCCTCTAGGGTTTGTTAAGTCAAAACCCTCAAAACCCCCAAGAGATGGGCCCTCTAGCTAGAAGCCAAAAATCAAATGATAGACATACATGAATGAATCAATAGAGGCCCTTGCCTTTCCTTTATACTTCATGCTCACCTTCTCCCTCCAAAGTGACTTTCATTTTATTAATATTTATTTAATTAATTAAATCACTTTAATTAATTAATTAACCTTTTTACCTCTGAAAAGCACCTTATCTCTCCTTGTGGCTTCCCTGGCCATTGAAAGTCACTTCTCACCATTCCATCCTGTAGTGTTGCTCCTCCCGATTCCAATGAGCTATTACACTGAGACGTTCCTCCAAGTAATGTGCCCAAAATGACCTCTTCAGTGAATTTAATTAACTTATAGCTCAAAATACTCAAAATCATGTAAATCGTCGGAATGCAATGAAACCAAAGCCAACCTGTGCGGAATGGATCATAATGATGAAATGGGATGAGCGATGCAAGCCGGACTCCAAAATACCTTTCAATAATCCATGTACTCGCTATAACATCCATCTGGCTACTCTGGTCATCATAAGCCTCCGCATGTGATGATGTCCCAAAGTGGGGATATTACATGAACTCCACTAGTTGCAATGAATCTTCCCACCTAGACGACATGTTCATCACACTTGACTGTGTGATAAGATGTACTAAAATTTAACTGGGTGCCCAATGCTTTGAACAATTTTTTCCAGAATTTCTACGTGAATTTCGTGTCTCTATCTGACATAATTGTGTTCGAGGCACCATGAAGCCTTACTACTTCAAGAATATCTCTGCAATATTAATTGCTTTATGAGTAGACAAACTGGAATGAAACGTGTTTCTTTTGTAAGCTTATCACCCACCACCATGATGGAATCATGGTGCCTTCTTGACCGTTGATTACTTCTATCTCAAGGCACATACAAGCAATCAACCCCTGTAATCCACTCGGTGAGTAGATTCTCATTTCCAGAAAGAGCTTGACGTGGCAAAAGGAAAAAGTTGGGGGAAATGCTAAGTTTTGGTTGTCGTTGAAAATTGAGTTGTATAAATTGATTATTTTTAGTTGCATCCATGATTCATTTTAGGCGTAGGTTCTAGATTTAGACTGCAAAAAAAGGCTGACCAGATGCCTAAACACCAATGTTACACAAACTGTGGTTGTGATTGGAATCAGTAGAAGAATCCAGTGCGGGTGCGGCGCTTGTCTGGAAATTAGGAATCAGGGAATTGGAACCCTAACCCTAATTTTTTTTATAGATATATTTAAATTTAGATTTTATAATGAAAAAAAGAAATGAAATCTGAATTAAAGCATTTGAACTGTTTATCTTTCATATTCATATTGGCAATTGGGGACTGAAACAAAACCACCAAGTTTGCTGAAGATTTTCTGATTTAATGAATGCAATTGCTAGCAGATAGCATCATCAAATATTCAGGCTATAACACCAAAATAATATGAGCCAAGATGGAGAACAGCGAGAAGTAAAATCACTTCCTCTAATAGCAAGAGGAGAGACAAAACTTACTAGTAGTGGAAAACTGTGCAGTGTGAACACTTTAATTCAGATTACCAAACTATGATAATATGTTAGTGGCAATGGCTAAATACAAAGAGAGACCCATTAAATATAGAGATGCATTGCATGTAAACTTTAACCTCTCAGATGAGAGCCACAGTTCTCTAGAAGACAGACCATACTGAAGACATCGCACTGTACAAAACTACTAAAATACAATATTGATATAAACATGATGATCACAACTATTCTAATGTTAACTCTAAAGTGCTCAACCTGGGCACTTGGGAACAAATTGCTCAAACTTTGACCAAGTTAGCAAATATATTATTATGTAAATTGTGTGCTCCCTGTTCTTGGAGATGATGATGGTAAAAATTGTTCAAAGCATGCACAGAAGGGGTAATTCTGCCACTACTCTGTTACTGGCAACTGGATCGACTTATATTGGAAATGGATCCTATTTTAGGAAATGTATCCGATCCAAAATATGAAAAAACCCCATGCATCCAATATGGATTCAAGATTTCATGATTTTGAGGAGAATCGGATGTGGTTGTGGGGTGCCCTAAGGCGAATCTGGTAATATGCTAAATACAGACGCTCAACTGGGTGTACTACCTTTCTTCTCTGTGAATCTGCCAGTCCTACATGCAGTATACACTAGTAAGGGTTCAGCAGGTATCACAAGAGGGGATTTTTCATTTGCAGTCACTAAATCCCAACTCTCAGTAACCCTACTTGCAGAAATGAAAATGCAAAATTGAAATCAGCTGTTGGAAAGTAAATTGAAAAAGCGGAACCTATGCTAAACTCAAGAATGAGGTAAAGAGGAAATAGTTGGCTAAAGCAAGAATGAAAGTGGAAAAAACAAAACCTGTGCTAAACTCATGAATGAGGTGAGAAGAAGAGTTAGCCTGAATTAGAAATGAAGTCCATGAATCAGGATAAGTATCAAAGAACAAATACGATATAAACTAATTCTATTTTGTGGAGAGCTTCATATTCTGTGCTTTGTAGTGACCAGAATTTAACCAACTTGTAGGAGGGCCTTCAGATTGGGCAAGAAGGTTGGTAGAATCTAGCTGAATCATGGAAATTGGGATTAATAATAAAGATTAGAAATACAAGTATATTCTTATGTTTTGGAGTTACCGACATTGGGCCTTAACTTGTCTTCTTTGGAAATCTTGAAGATACGAAGCTTGCAACGATCAAGTGGGATTTCCAACCTTTGAAATCCATTATCGGTGTTATAAATAAAATCAAAAGAACAAAAAATATTTTTGTTTAAAAATCTAGAAAGCATGTAGGTTAGGGCAAAGATGCAAGTTTACTCAACCACAACCAAGAGCTGATCCCAATTTTCTGAATCAGTTTCAACCTCTAAGAGTTGTCCCCTACCAACAGACTTAAGGTTCAAGTTAAATCAGTAGGCACAAAGCTGAAAATAAAATTTAATTAATAGTTTAATTTTAAAAATAGAAACAGGGGTTGTGATTGGAGTCTTGAAGAGAGTGTAGGTTGGAGGAAAATCAAAATTTTGCTCAACCCTGTGAATTGTTGAGTTCTGATTTTTGAATCAAATTCAACCTGCGATAAGTTTCTTCAATCAACTGGCTCAAGGTTCAAGTAAAATGAATAGGTGGAATCTGGAATCAAACTTGATAAAATGTGAGAGAAAGGAAGACACATATTTTAGCCAAACTCTTCAAAGGCATATTTGAAGGAAAACTGAAATTTCGCTCAACTCAGTCAATTGTCAGGCTTAGTTCATTGCTAATAACTGAAAACCCAGAACCTGCAAACTAGAGGTTTTAATGACTTTACTTAAAATAACCAGCTGCATCAATATACTGGCACAAAACAGAGGGAAACTAGAGAGGGGAGATAGTCTAGCTAACGGCCTGGCTATCAATTCTATCATGGCTTATCCTTCCTCCTCATGTACCTAAGAATTTTTTTATTGAAAACTTAGCTGTCTAACTGTCAGAATTGGAGCAAAATGAAGAAAAAGTGCAAGCCTAATTTATTTGTATCTGTTTGTTAGTATTTATAACTCATGCATGAAATAAACCTCCATCTAAAACAAAGAGAATCAACGCATGGACAGATAAGAGAAATCCAAGAAGTTCACTAAAATCAGGGTAAAATGATTTGTAGATTCATCCTTGGACTTGTATAAGGTTGTCAATCTAGACAAATTTCCTTCAGAAAACGAATTAGAGACACTCCCAAAACATTCTTTGGAATGACTCTTTGCAAGGGTGTGTGGGTGCGGGTATGGGTACGACACTTTTTGACACAATTTTATGTATATGCAAGATATAAAAAAAACATCACTGACATTCATGTAAATCAGTGATGATTCAGAATCATTTTCAGAATTAAAGCATATATCAATTGACATTCAACATTGAACAATGCTTAGAAAAACTTGATCCTTCTCATTGATAACTTTTGAGTCCAAAACCCAGGTGCACTAAAAAATTATCCAATGGCATTTCCAAAAATGAAATAGAAAAAGCCAACATAGGTGAGTCCTCAAGGCAAGTCTCATGCATCATCATCATCGCTTAAGTATTTAGTGAATTGGCTCTCTAGGTAATCATCGCTCTCAAGCATAGGCTGCTTCTTTGGGATTGTAACTAGAGGTAGCCCGAGTCCTGACAAGGTTGTCTGGTTGTGGGTCCTCGTTCACACATACGACATCATTTGTGTAGTGGTCCCATTTTTGTGAAGGACCTTCCTTGGACCCTCGTTGTAGCTTACCAACTTATCTACCTTATTCAATCCCGATCAGTTTTTCTTCATTGAATGGATGAAGGAATAATTGCTACAATTCCTTTCGCAAGACAGGGAATTGGCTACCTATGAGAGCAACTGTATAGAAAATGAGAGCAACTCTAGAGCATTTGTGCACTTAAAAATGATCTAGTGGCATTTCCAAAAATGAAATAGAAAAAACAACATAGGTGAGTTCTCAAGGCAAGTCTCATGCATCATCATCATTGCGTAAGTCCTTAGTGAATTGGCTCTCCAGATAATCATCGCTCTCAAGCAAAGGCTGCTCCTTTGGGATTGTAACTAGAGGTAACCTGACAAGGTTGTTTGGTTGTGGCTCCTCATTCACACATACAACATCATTTGTGTAGTGGTCCCATTTTTGGGAAGGACCCTCCTTGGACCATACTAACTTATCTACCTTATTCAAACCCAATCAGTTACCCTTCATTGAATGGATGAAGGGATAATTGCAAGAATTCCTTTCACAAGTCAGGGAATTGCCTATATATGAGAGAAACTGTATAGCAAATGAGAGCAACTGTATAGCGAATGAGAGCAACTCTAGAGCATTTGTGCCATGAAGCCACCGCTAATCGATTGGATCCTTGTTTTTACATGTATCTTTCAAAGTGGCATGTGAATCAAACACACCTTGTCCACATGAAAATTGGGGTGTCTGAGAACATATGCTGGATGCCTCCTTTGTAGAACTGTAAATCTTATTAATAGTAATCATAAAACCTTTTACCACTTCTCTATCTTGGGAAGGAGGCCTCCTGTTTTTTGTAGCATCATACCATTTTGGATTAATTGCATAAGATGCTATATGAAGTTGGGTGCTCAATTTATTCCATTTCCCATGCATAAATGTTTTCACATGTGTGGGCATAAGCTAGGATCTATTCAATTTGGTGTAGCTTGAGTGGTTGCAAGGAAAAGTTGTCATCCTCCCCACTTGGCATCAAATCCCACTCTGTGAACATGTTTGCTCTTAGTGAGCCGATTGTTGATGAATAATAATAATAATAATAATAATAATAATAATAATAATAATAATAATCTATTTTTTAAGGCCATGACCAAGCCAAACACCAAATTAGTGTATGAGACCCCCTCCGCCCAACGATTTGACTGGTAAAGTCTATGGAGGTATGCATACCCTACCCCCCTCTAGATTTGAACTTGTGACCTCTTGGGAGGAAACACATGTTCTTACCCATTAGGCCCACTCAGGCTGTATTCATGAGTTGTTTACTTCTCCTTGTGCCCTGAAGAATCTAGGGTTTACATTGGGTACCATCTTCGGAACGAGGGGAAGTACTAGGGAGGTTTCTCTCGAGATATGCTATCTAGAAAATAAAAAGAAGCTAGGATCTCTCTTATTTGTAGTGGACTGAATCCGCACACAAAGGGTCCATGTTTTCATAATTCTCACCTAAACATGGGATATTTATATTTGCATAACATAACATATCACATATATGCTCTAAAAATTCAAAATCAAATTTAACACGCACCCAAAAATGATCACACATTCAAAAAAAAATTTAACCTGCACCCAAAAATGATCACCCTAAATCAAATACCTTACCTCAAGGGTTGCGTTTGAGGTAGATTGCTTCCAATATTCTCACATATCACTGATAAGTTATAATTGTGGAAGCTAAAGCCTTCTTCACTTGCAATATTCGTTAAGAAGAATGTAGTAAGTTGAAAATCGTGTCTCAAATAGTTTAAGCAAGTCCACTTTGCAAACTTGTGGTATATGACTTGTTAATTGTGGTGGTTACATTTGAAACATTTGCGGCTATTTTCACTAATGTTTCCCAATGTCTTTTAGTACATCATTCAAAGCATGTAGTGCACATGATGTCCAAAGAATTATATATATATGAAAAATATAAAATGAAAATCAATGTAAATTAGCAATAGAGGAGACAATAGGCCATGCCATTGGGTTGGCAGACGAGGCTGTGAGTGACAAACATTTTACGTCTTTGGCCTTGGCCATTTATTAAGGACCCAAGCCCTTGAAGCCTCCCACAAGTGGGTGGGAACCTATGCATTTTGTTGATGTTGACCCCCTTATTACTAGATGGGGCCCTACCTTGGATGACCATGACCAGTGTCCTCCTGCTGTTGGAATGGTCTCCTCTTAGTATTATATGATTGGGCTTTTTCCCTTTGGTATTTGATGTTTCAATTATGTCGTCTTTAGACAGTTTTGACGATATGACTTTGGGTGTTTTGGCATCAGCGAACCCACGTTTTTTTCATTTTTGCTTCATGAATGGGGGTATTTTGTGCTTTTTGCATCGTGCTTGCGGAGGTATTAAAGCCTTGTATAAATTGTTAATAATAATAGTCAAACGAAACTTTAATTCAAAAAACTTGGAAACGAAACTAATATATACTCTTTTTAGAGCATCAACCTTGATGCTTTACAAACTGGGATTGCATCAATGATATCTTGGACAACATTAGATGGTTCCCGCCATAATATCCTCACATAATTGGCCCTTCAAGAACAAAGTGATTCACTACGTCAACTTCAAACTCTTAAGAACAAAGTGTTCTTCTCTTGACTAGAAAAACTAAGTGTCATTAAGAAATAATGTCCAGACTAGTAGTTGATTTACATGGGATAAAACAGGGTTTAGGAGTTGCAAGCTTCATTTTTTTGGGCTTCAAATGTTCTGAATGGTGTTTCAGGATCACTTACCTTTACATATTAGTATCACTGCTCTGATATGGAGAAAGGGGGTTCTAGAGCTTCGTGACTGAGCTTCAGATAGGCATGAATTGCACATACTATTACATATAGTGCAGGTTGTTAGAATGTGCTCGTTTAACCATTGACAATATCACTATTGTCACCCAACCATAGGCCGAAGCCACCCTTTGAGCACCTTGACCTTGACAGAGAGAAGAATCCTGGTAGCAAACCAATAGCCAAGCAAGGCTAATGCACCAAACAAGAAGTAACCAAAGCCGATCAGAGAGTCCAACCTAGAAAGATAGAAGCAATAGACTTAAGAACTGGCAGCAACACCTTCTCTAGGACTTGCGCACAAGACTGCCAAACTGCAGTGTGCATAAAACTGCCAAACTGCAATTCTGAGAATTGTGTGTAAAGTGAAGACTGGCGCCCTATATTTATACTAGTTCTGGCAGATTGCCTGGGCCGACTTCTCACTCTGGGTACTAATTAATTCATATTAATTATCTCTCTTAGCTGGCATCTCTTCTAGGGTTACATTCACTTCTTTCTTGCTTCCGGAATATTCCAATCTTGCCAAAGGTCACAATGGAGGTTGATACCTCCCAAAGCTACCATAATATCAACACTCCCTCCTAGCTAGGGAGGTATAACTGATAATGGTCTTGAGCACAAACAGACCATTCAACTTGTAGCATCATTATAGTCACACAAGCTAATTAAATCACGAGCATCGTCATTATTATCCAACTGGATAATCTCCATGACACCTGGTACAATGTCACTTGACAGAACACAACTGTGTTTATTCATAGTAGTACACAACTACTCAATCCGTGACACACAGTCACAAACAGTGGAACATATCCACCACAGTAGCATATCTCTACTGTCTAGAGACATATAGTCTCCATAGTAATCATATCAACTGATATCAACCTGCACAGAAACAATGTTATGATATAAACTGAGTCATCTGGGCCATTCTTCTACTCACATCTGTGTGATCTGGAAGAGCATATGCCCTCAATGTAGAACATCGATGATGGGCTATCTGGACTTTTCTTCTCAAGCAAGGAAGAATAACTGTCTTGATTTCCGAGCCTAGACCATTCCCTGTCTGGGCCATTCCTCCGACACTAAACAAAGTGCAACCTGGAGAGAATGAGTCTGCCCTAGGGAATGCCTGTCTCTGATTGCTAAACCTAGACCATTCACCTATCTGGGCCATTCCTCCGGCACTAAACAAAGTGCAACCTGGAGAGAATGAATCTACTCTAGGGAATGACTGTCCGTATCATTTCCTAAGGAAATGACTGCCTGCACCAACCTCCAAAACGGACCATTCTTCGAAACTGCTCACAACTGTGAGCTTCGAAAGAATGACTGTCCGATGAGGCGGACCAGTCTTCTTGACCACTACTGAGAGTGACCGTCAAGAAGAGAGACTGTCTTAGACCATTCCCATTGTTAACCACAAGGGGAATCACTGTCTATGGTACATCAACAATCCATCGAACCATTTTCATTACTAAAATGACCGTTCGATCTGGACCATTTTCCAAACTGGAAAATGCCTATCCGTCAGAAATCTCAAACCACTTTCCGCACTGGAAAGGGGATTGCCCAAGTTGGACCATTTTTCAAACTTGAAAATGATTGTCCTCAATTCAATGATATGTCAGTGCTCCCTCCCAACCTGGAGAGTCATTTCTTCCCTTTTAGCTTAGGGAGTTATTTCCACGATCCCCAATTTGTCTCGAAAATATGCAAACTTTATTCTGGACAGAGGCTTTGTGAGGATATCTGCTGTCTGCTCATCTGTGGGGATATACTGGAGCTTTACTTCTCCTTCCCGGACTGTATCTCGAATAAAGTAGTATTTGATCTCAATGTGTTTCGACCATTCATGAAACACTAGGTGTTCTGATAGCCTTATACAACTCTGATTGTCATAGTGTATTATGGTCGAATCTGGAACCTGATCAAATAATCCGGAGATTAGCTTTCTCAGCCATATTGCTTTTGTACATGCCTCACATGCTGGGATATATTCTGCTTCTGCTGTGCTGAGTGTGATCGACCTCTGTTTCCTGCTGCCCCAAGATATCATAACGGAGCCCAAGCTGAAACACATCCCTTAAGTACTCTTTCTGTCTTCTGCACTTCCTGCCCAATCTGAATCTGTGAATCCATGAAGCTGTATGTCACTGGATGCTTTATATCTTAAACCATAGTTTAGTGTCCCACGAATATATCTTAGAACATGCTTTGCAGCTGTCCAATGATCATGTCTAGGTTCCACATGGAAGTGGCTTAGTGTGTTCACAACAAAGCAAATGTCTGGTCAAGTATTTACCAAAGACATCAATGACCCAATCAATTGTCGATATAGTGATGGATCTACTGGATTATAATATGAGTCTCTTACTTTTCTTATAACTGTGGTCATAGGAGTGTCCATGGATTTGCAATCCATCATTCCAAACTTCTGAAGAATCTTTATTGCATACTTTCCTTGTCCAAGGAATACTTCACCACGCTTCTGCCATACTTCTAGTCCCAAGTAGTAATGCATGAGACCAAGATCTTTCATGTTAAACTCAAAAGTTACTTCATTTTTACACTGGATGATGAGAGACTCTTCACCTGTTAGGAATAGATCGTCGACATATAGCAGTAGAATCACAGGTGCATTGTTCACGACTTTGTGGTAAAGATTTGGATCTGCATGACTTTTGGAGAAACCAAGTCTCATTAGGTAGTTGTCTATTCTGGCATACCAAGCTCTTGGAGCTTGCTTGAGTCCATATAAAGCTTTCTTTAGTCTGCAGACATGAGTGTCTCTGGAATGTACTTCAAACCCTCGAGGCTGTTCAATGTATACCTCTTCTTCGATTGCTCCATTGAGGAAAGTTGTCTTTACCAAGGCTGTTGGGAGCGGGAGCGGGAAGCGCATATTTTCAAAAATCGCCGGGAGCGGGAAGCGCATATTTTCAAAAATCGCCGGGAGCGGGAGCGTTTCGGGAGCGTTTTTTAATAATACATAAAAAATATATATTTTGATACATATATATATATATATATATATAAAACATACAGAATGTTGAATCAATTGCAAAAAACATGAAAACATAGATATAAGATCATTTAACTAATTGATTAGTGATGAATTGATGATCATTAAAGCATCAACCATTTAGTACATCGGACATCCTACATAGTACATAGCATACTACACATATAATATCAATCATAAACATATGTGGGACTCAACATTAAAGCATCATAAGTTATAACATCAATCATAAAAGCATCATAACATCAATCATTAAAGCATCATAACATCAATCATTAACTTCAAAGGTAAATTGTCATATGATGTTCTTAA
>ML778568.1:493938-524208 GCA_009831015.1 Picea engelmannii
TGAATGTGTTGGATCTTGAGATCCTTCTGGATCTATGGCAAGAGATCCCTTTTCCTGCAAATACTCTTTAGGGTTTAACCATTAAACATATGTGAGTACATACCTCGGATAGCATTTGCAGGTAGTGGCTCCATCTGGTAGCAACGGTAATCATTATCAAAAACTTCAAGGGTGATTGCAACTGGTTCTACGGATGCAACTGCAATTGGTACTGCAACTGCAACTGGTTCTGAGACTGCAACTGCAACTTAGTGTTTTATGAGGAAACCCTAATTTTTCAAACTTCAAATTTTGAAATTCTGATCCAGGGTATAGATGAGATGAGCTGAGGTGAGTTAGCTGGTGCAGTCGAAATTTCAAAAATCTAACTTTTACCCCCTCAAACTTGATCTGCGGATTTCTGGATTGGTGCTTCTGGTTTTCTGGTACTTTTGGTACTTCTAGTACTTTTGGTTCTCTGGTTTTCTGGTTTTTTGGTACTTTGTGAAACTAGGGTTTCACTTTACGGGAGATCTAGCCACTGAAAAGGTGCGCTCTAAGTGCCAAAATGATCCTTGGGGGAGGGCACAACTTTCTAGGTGGTTTTGGAGCTGAAAAGCTTCACTTTTGAAAAACCTTAATTTGCAGGTACTGCAACAGTGACGTTTTTCTCTTGCGAAATATGCTTCCTTCAGGTTGGCTCTGATACCATGTTAATGTTTATGCCATTATTATAGTTCTTTGCATTTCAATAGATAAGAGCAACATAAGAACAAGATCACTGAGAAATAAACATTCACAAGAGACACAACATTTATCCTGGGAAACCCTCTAGGGGAAGAAAACCCAGCAAAAACTTCCTTATCATAAATTGCCAATACAATGTCAAGAGATAACTCAAACCAATACAGATAGTTCTCTCCAAAAGATGTGCCACTCTTCTCCCTCTCTCCAATTGGTAAGTTGCAGCTTGCCTCTTAGAAAATAAGCAAGTGTGTTGTGATCAAATGAGGCGCTAGCCTCCTGTATTTATACAAGTTCTGGCACGTGTGAACTGTCTCTTCACTGGCAGGGCCGACTTCTCAATCTGGGTGGGTAAACCCACCTTTATTATATTTCTAGGTCTGTTAATTAACTGTTGGGGTCGGCTTCTTATTCTGCCTATTATAATTGTCTGTTGACCAATCTGCAAAAGGGGATTTGGTCCTAATACAATAACCGACATGATTAATCCACAATGGGGATTAATCTTATAAATAATATATCAATAATAATAAGAATACTCTTTGCAGTTACATTATTTCAACACCCCCCAGCCACTCCAACAGATTCTCAACAGTTGGCCCGACAAACAAGAAGGATGCTAAGGCCAAAAGGATTATCCTTGTGGGAGTCAACGACCACGTTATACCTCACCTTGCAGGCAAAAAGACAGTAAAGGAGATGTGGGGAGCCATCATAGGGTTGTACCAGTGTACGAGTGAAGCAAGGAAGCTTGTGCTCAGAGACAAGTTGAGAAATTTTAAAATGGTGAAGTCTGAATTAATTGTTTCCTACCTCACCAGATTTACTCAAGTCAAGGACGAGCTTAGTGGAGTGGGGGAAACAGTCCCAGACAGAGATATGGTTAGTTTTGCACTGTTGGGGTTTCCCAAGTCATGGGAAAACTTCATAGATGCAGTCAGTGGCAGAGAAAAGCTTTTAGATTGGGGGCCAAAGCCAGAGGGGGCAAAGCCAGAGGTAAAAAGGGCTCAGGAGGGGCTGAGTCCACCTCAAAGGGACAAGGAAAACCCAAGAAAGATCTCAGCAAAGTGAAGTGTTTTTAGTGCCATCAGTTTGGGCACTATGCCACTAAATGTCCTCAGCGCAAGAAGGGGTCCAAAAAGGGGGCCTGTTTGCAGCCTCAATAGAAATAGAGATGTTCTCATCTTGTTTTGAGGAGTATTTCTCACTTATTGCGTGTATGGCCAACTCTGTGACCAATAGCACCTGGTATATTGACAGTGGGGTTTAATGCCATATGACCGGGAACATAAATTATTTTGGCCCGTTGACAGAAAAGGACATGCAGTTCAATATTGAGATTGGAGATGATGGCAAATACCAAGCCAAAGGTGTAGGTGTTGTCAAGTTTGAGAGGGAGTATGGAAAACCTCTCTATCTCAAAGATGTTCTCTATGTTCTAGGGCTGAAGAAAAATATGGTGTCAATTTTGGTGCTTGAAGACCTGTGTTATGAGGTGTTTTTTTTCAAAGGGAAGGTCCACATGAAATCTCCCAACTCTAGGACAACAGTGCAGATTGGAGTTAGGGTGAAAACCCTCTACAGGTTACAGTTTGGGGTTGCTGCAATGTTGAATAGCAAGAAGGACAACCAACAAGGCGGTGAGCTAACAAAGCTTTGGCATAGGCGCATGGGTCATTTGCACCATAGGGCGCTGGAAATTTTGGGGAAATAGCCATAGGACTCCCACCATGCAATGTGGATCATCATGAGGTATGCAAGGGCTGCACCCTTGGCAAGTATGGAAAGACTTCCTATCCCAACAGAGATGACAGAGCCAAGGATATACTGGAGCTGATTCACTCGGACGTTTGTGGACCATTCTCTTCTCCATCCTTTCGTGGGTTCAAGTATTATGTTATTTTTGTTGATGACCATTCTCGTAAAACTTGGATATTTTTTATGAAAAAGAAAGATGAAGTGTTGTCCAGGTTTGTATAGTTCAGGGCCTTAGTTGAAAACTAGACCAACAAGAAGATAAAGGCCTTGAGGTCCAATAACGGAGGGGAGTACATCTCGAACGCCTTCAGGGACTTGTGTGCCAAGGAGGGCATCAGGAGAGAGCTTACTGCACCCCATAATCCTCAGCAGAATGGGGTGGATGAGTGCAAGAATCGCAGCATAATGGGCGCTGCTAAGGCCATGTTGCATGACTAGGGGTTGCCCATGTTTCTCTAGGTTGAGGCATGCAACACTGCAGTGTTCTTACATAACAGGAGTCTGCACAAGGTGCTAGGAAGGGCTACATCGGAGGAGGCCTTTACAGGCAAAGAGGCCTGATGCTTCTCATTTCAGGATCTTTGGCAGTTTGGTTTACTGCCATGTACCTTTGGGGAGCAAGAAGAAGCTGGAGCCCACGATAGTAAAGGGCAGATTTGTAGGCTACAACGAGACAACCAAGGCATACAGGGTGTATGTGCTGACACTTAGGACAATGATCAGGCGTGATGTCAGGTTTGAGGAGGGAAGGGCTCTCAGGAAGTCCTTGGAGCGTGAGTAGACAACAGTAGAGGATGAAGAGCAACAGGCTCCCAAGCAGGAGGCTCAACTAGCCCCTCAGTCACGTACTCAGCCAATAGTGAAACAGGCCTAGCAACATGATGAGGAGAAGTTTGAGGAGGAGAGAGAGGAGCGAGTGGAGCCCACACGACCAGTGACTCCCAACTCAGGGGGAAGACGCGCTAAGTGGGCAGATCAGTTGATTAAAGAGGCTCAAGAGAGAGTCGAGGCTCCCACTTCTACATTCAGACAGAGCAAACCTCCACAGAGGTATACAAGTTGTTTGGCACTTATGATTGAGTTGATAGACTCAGAGCCTTCTTCCTATAATGAGGCAGCTTCCTAGCAGTTTTGGGGAGATGCCATGGTAGAGGAGTACTTCTCTATCATGCGCAATGACGTGTGGGGGATAGTTCCCAAACCAGAGGGAAAATCTGTTGTTGGCTCACGCTGGGTATATAAGATCAAGTAGGGGGCTGATGGGAGTGTGGAGAAATGCAAAGCCAGATTTGTGGCCAAGGGGTTCTCGCAGGTCGAGGGGATTGACTATGATGAGACATTTGCACCTATTGCACTATATTTGTCAGTTAGAGTTATCTTGGCCATTTCAGTACAGATGGGGTGGAAAGTCCACTAGATGGATGTTAAAACCTCCTTCCTTAACAAAGTGTCTGAGGAGGAGATTTATGTGGAGCAGCCTGAGGGGTTTGAGACCCTCAGTAGAGACACGCATGTCTGCAGGCTGAAGAGAGCTCTTATGAGCTCAAGCAGGAACCGAGGGCTTGGTACTCCCGCATTGACAACTACCTTCCCGGATTGGGCTTTACCAAGAGTGAAGCGGATCCAAACCTCTACTACATAGTGGTTGAGGGGCAGCCGCTCATTCTTGTGCTTTATATAGACGACTTGATATTGACAGGAGCAGATAGCTTGATCCAGGACTGCAAGGAAGACCTTGCATGTGAGTTTGAGATGAAGGGATTAGGGCTGATGCACTATTTCCTTGGATTGGAGGTTTGGCAGGGTGATGGTGAGACATTCTTGGGACAGGGCAGATATGTAGAGCAGATTCTCAGGAGATTTCACATGCAGGATTGCAGGGCCTCGGCCACTCCTCTAGTCACCAACTGGAAGAAGGTGAACTCTAGCAGAGCCGAGAGGGTTGATGCCACATTATACATGCAACTCATAGGGTCGCTGATGTATCTCACTAACACACGGCCTGACATATTTTTTGCAGTTAACTAGTTGAGCCAATTTGTGGTAGAGCCCACCAGGCTACATTGGGTTGCTGCTAAACATGTGTTGCGATATCTCCGGGGCACAACAGATTATGGCTTGTGGTACAGGCAGGTTGATGATGTGAGGCTTCGGGGCTTCACCGATGCTGATTGGGCAGGGTTCCCTTGATCGAAAAAGCACTTCAGGGTGCACTTTCAATGTTGGGTCAACCGTTGTTTCCTGGTACAGCAGGAAGCAAATATCAGTTGCACTGAGCTCAGCTGAGGCCGAGTATAAGGCTGCCAGCTTGGCTGCCTGTGAGGCTATTTGGTTTAGGAAGCTTCTTGTGGGACTTTTCGGTCAGGGATTGGAGCCCACAGTCACACTGTGACAATCAGAGCTGCTTCAAGCTCTCTGAAAATCCAGTGTTTCATGACTGCTCCAAACACATTGAGATCAGGTACCATCACATCAAAGATTGTGTTCAGCGGGGAAAAATAAAACTCCAGTACTTACCAACAAGAGAGCAGACAACAAATATACTGACCAAGGCATTGCGAAGGTCAAGTTTCGTCTACTTTAGAGATAAACTTGGTGTAGTGCAGAACACCTTCCTCTCTAAGAGGGAGTGTTAGAATTGGAGTTAGAGAGGAAAGGGTTTGCTAGATTTGGAGGTGCACCAAATCTGGCAGGGGACCCACAAGGAGGGGCCCAATTTAATTTACCTTTTTTATGCTTAGACGACTTAGGAAAAAATATTTTTTCCTATAGTCATAAGGCAAACGATCTGAGCCCTCCATTCAGATCTAATCTCAGCCATTGAGATGTCTGGTGGGCCCAAGTCGATTTGCCAAGGGAGAAATAGGGTTTTTGGGCTCATTATGCACAAGTCGACTTGGTGAGGAAGCTTGAGCAGCAGAGAGGAGAAGGTTTCAGTTGCAGAGAAAGCTTCAGCAACCCAAGGAAAGGGGCGTACGGCCTCCATTTCACTCAGCCAGTCACTCCACGTGCGCCCAGCAGCAAGCCAGCCTGATCTGGCCCGTACAGGCCATACGGCGCACCCAGCAGCCAGACCATGAGCTGAGAGAGGACATGTGAGGGCTGTGAGGTTGCTGAATTCAGAGATTTTGCCTCAGGGAGTTTTTTGTAACAGCAGATGTAAAATTTCTGTAGATATCCCTTGCTGAAATAAAAACAAATCACCAAGCAGAAGACCAGTTTTTCCAGTTGGGTTTTTCCGGGGTCATTTGACCAAAAATCGATGAGTATTTCTGTGTGAATGCTTGTGTCTTTATGTGTTTATTTTCTGCTGCATTAGAGTGTTAAGAAAAATCAGCATGTTCAGATTTTCCTGAGATGCTATCCTTATTTTTGTTAAATCTGCAACTAGGTTCTGATTTTTCATGAGATTTAACAGGTAATATATGCCCTCTGTATTTTCACAGGTCCCATTCCACTCATTCTGTGTTTTGGTGCCTAACGTGGCACATTTTGAGTTTTACCTTTGGGAGTGCTAACTAATTCTATTTGCTATATACTTCAGATTACTCGATGGACAAATTCTTTTAGACAATGAGAAGTATGGCTTTACTTAAGTGGTTGTAAATTTGTTGTGTCAAAGAAAGTTGGAAGTCTCCCAACTTCCAAGTGGTGGACCTTTTTAAACATTCTCCTATTTTAAACTCGAGTGCATAGAGCTTAAGTTATTTTGTTTAGGATCAAGGTATACTAGTTTAACAGATATCAGATGACTTATTTCAGTCTTGTACATATTATTACCGTATAAGTCTTGCTTAGTTTTTTGGCTCGACTTTGTGCTTTTTGGATCCTTCAGTTTTCATTAAGTGACAAACCTTTAAAAATGTGGGAAGAAATGCTAGCTTTAATTCATGTTTTAATGTTTCAAATTTTTGTTCTATCTGATATTCAATTGGATATCTGTTTCTTCTTACACTTTTTCTTACAAGTATGTTTTTGTTTTGTAGGTTATATCTGAAATTGTTGAGGCATGTCGTTCCCATGAGTTTACAGATATTGTGGTGGTACATGAGCATCGTGGGGAGCCTGATGGGTTAATTGTGTGCCATTTACCCTTTGGCCCCACCGCCTACTTTGGGTTATACAATGTGGTAGGCTGTAGGATTTCTAAGTATTTGTATTTGGTCGCATGTGGGTGTTTCTGATATCAATTGTCAAGAAAGTAAATTTTAAAAATGTTCATATGATTGTGATTAATAGGTGACAAGGCATGATATAAAGGATAAGAAGGCCGTGGGAACCATGTCAGAGGCTTATCCTCACCTTATTCTACATAATTTCTCCACCAAGGTATGGTGACAATTATACATGTGGGTGTTTTCTAGATTGTTTTGGGATGGTTGTCCCATACTTGGACTCTGACAATATGTGTGTGTCTGTCATGTACATTTCCTTTTTGTATTTGCGATGTCTTTAGTTTGTGGGTATTACAGTTACCCTCCATTAGACATATGTTTGTGCTGAACTTGTAACTGGCATGAAAAATCAGTAGTAGTATAGTGTTTTTTTGGGTTATCTTTTATTCTTATCTTCATAGATATCGTTGACACCCTCTTTCCAGCCATGCATGTGAGCTCCTCAGCTGGTTGATGGTCTTCACAAATATTGTAATATGTTTTTCAATGGCTTATAAGTAGTATCAACTAAAAAACTGTTTGTTATTTTGCTTTACATGTGCACATTTTGTTGATCTTGACTATAGCTGCTAGCATAAAATTGCTCCCCTTGTCTGCATGGATTTGTTGGATTGCTGTTGACGATATATCAAGTTAGAGTTCTCATGTACTATGGAATGCACCAGGGCAAAAGAGAAACTCTTAGATGGGTTGTTTTATTAGTCAGTGCAGTAGATAACTTAGCCTGACAGCAGACTGTGTGTCATACTAGACTCGTGAGTCCTAATGATTATGAGGTATATGTGTTAAAGGATGTAATGCTTGAATTCTCTTTCTACATAACCTTTTCTGCCAATGCTAAAAGACTCATTTTTAAAGGATGGTTTCAAATCCAGGACCTAGGTAGTAGCTTTTAATGCCCACTTGAAAATACCTGCTTATTTGTTGGGGTTTTAACTCCAATAATAGTAGGAGTGGAAATTTAGAAGTGGCATTCGTGTTCAATGAAGGTCACATGAGTACAAGTGACCGACATTAGGTTAATTGCACTGAGAGAAGTGTGGTCCTCATACAGCCCAGTGTGGAAGAGATGTCTGTGTCATGTGTGTGTAAGAGATCCTTTTTAACCTCGGATCTTTCAAGTGGCGAGAGGTTTGCACTTGGGATTTTTGATCCCTTTGGTGCTTAATAGATCCAAGGTTTAGATGGATCTATGCTAGTAAAGTGTCATTCAAATAAGTCGAAATCCCAACTACCAAACACATGGACAAAAGTGTATCTATCTCATTGTAACAGCGACTCCAGTTAAAAAAAATACTTATTCCACATTTCTTTCATTATTTTTGTGGATTTTTAAATTTATAGATGGTATTAAAGTGATATTGGTTAGTGCCTGCAATAAAGGTGACTAGAGTCTATGATCAAGAGGAGTATAGGAGTCAGTAAGTTTGTAAAAATAATGTAATTTGGAATTGCAAGTTAAATTCTTTTCTTTTTCACAGTAACAATTGTTTTATATTATCAAAAATTGCTACAGCCATACCCATACAGTATTCTTAAAAAAATAAAAGGAATACCAATCTACATTCATCAACAAGACAAAGGAGATTAACAAAATAACTTAAAGTTTAAACAGAATAACCGTGCTAGCCTGCTTATGAGTCTGCAGGAATACTCTCTTACATATTTATTTAATAAAAAAATTATTCGGCAAAATATACAAATATTATCAGAAAATTAAGCCTGGAACGGCCATCTTCAACATAGTCCACCTGGGTTGCCACTAAGTCACCTAGTTTGACTTCGAGCTTGAGTTCGACAACCTTGAAGTTTGACAAAAATTCGACAGTGAAAATTTTGGTAAGCAAATTTGGCATTAAGTGCGACCGACTATAGAATTTGAAAATTAAAAAATATATGTAATAAGTTCAGTACATTCATTAAACACATATGCTAGAAATGAAAATAGCTTGCAAACATTAATGATTAAACATATATTTCAAAAACACTACATCTTGTTCGAAAATTTAAAAAAATGTCCATGAAACGTAACATTAAAATGTTTTACAAAATTGAGCATCCAAAAAGAAAACTAGAATGGGAACACAAGTTTTTTTCTTGGTGTTCACGTGGCCTACTTGTTACATCACAAAGCTCTAAATCATCAAGAGCACATGGGGCAGTGAAGTCACGAGAAGTATGATCACCATTGGATTCAGGACTCTCTCTATCGCTCTCAATGTCAACATCATCTTCATCTCTTGATGCATCCAGAACAGGCTTGAATGATGGAGTAGAACAATTGGATGAGTCTTTAGCCACATTGTTTAAAACCAATTGCAAGTTACTGCGAACATAAACAAGATTTTCTAATTTTTCAGATAACAATCTATTTCATTCCTTAGAATGAATAGTAGAAATTCCAAGCCTAGGTTCTTATGATTTCAATTAAACAAGTAAATTGCTGAACTTAATTAATGCAGAAATTAAATTCAGACCATAGCATCAATCACACAATAGATGGAAATCAAATAGCGGAAGCATAAAACAGTTTCACACATACACAGGTAATTACTCCTTCAAAGTCAGCTTTTCATTCCTTCGAAAAACTTACAAGGAAACCTCGAGAAGCTGCCAAAAAACAGCAGCTGCACAGTTAATGAAATCATCCTGAACTAAGCGGAATGACCTGCTAGAGAAGTACAGCCTGCTGTACAGCCGGTTTGTATGAACGATTGCACGGACTTTCATACGTCTATACGAAATTGTACAACACCCTGTATGGAACTTCCTGCTGCCCGGATTCGCCTTTGCTTGAATCCCTGCTCTCTCTCTCAGCCGCCCAACCTGCTCAACTATACATGTGTGTAGGAACCCTCTATCTTGACTTATCTTTAAATTTTTAGCATACGCTGCGGGGGAGTGCCCCCCCCCCCTCGCCCCCACTCCTAAAGGGCGCTCCCAGAAGGAGAGCTCAGGAAGCGCGCTCCCTTGGGAAAAAAATGCTCTTTGCCAATTTTGGGAGTGCTTAGGGAGCGTTGCTCCCTGAATGCTCCTTGGGCGCTCCTTGAACGTTCCTTGGGCTCTCCCTTAGTTCTCCCTGGCTGCTCCCGCATAATGAGGTGGATTCATCATTTGTTTTTGAGTGTTTGGGAACCAAGTCAAGGTTCCAAATGGATTCAAAAGGCACGGCGAGGGTTTGTTAGGATTAAAACACTCACTCACTCCATTTTTTTCTCATTCTAATTCTCATTTCACTCATTTCACTCATCTTTGCTAAGAGGGTTTTGAGTGGGCTTCTTGCTAGTTCTTGAAGATGTTGAAGGGAGAGTGAAAGGAGATTGAAGGCTGCTATAGGGAGATTGAAGGGAGATTGGAGAGCTTGGAAGGAATATTGAAGACGGCCATACGGAATTTGGAGAGCTTGGAACGAAGATTGTAGAGCTTGGAAGGGGGATTGAAGGCTACCTTTTGTGAGAGTTTGGAATGGAGATTGAAGGCTGCTATAGTCATATTCAACCACCATTGGAGAGCTAAAGAGGTAAGAAGGACCATATTTTGGTTAGGGTGTTTGGTTCAAACAATGAACCTTTTGATGCATGATATCGTTAAAATGAAGGACCATGATTATAGATGGATTGGTGCTTTCTACAAGAGAGGGGAGAAGATGACAAGATTTATTACCAATCATACCAAACCCGTTTACAGTATGATTCAGTTTGTAGGTACAGATCAGTTGATGATTGGAGAGGTGTATGAGTAGATGGACAATATGCTAGGCCAATTCAAAGACATTGTTGAGCCGAGGGATGCAATCTTGTATGATCATATCCATAAACATGTGGTCAAAAGGTGGAATAATTTGAATGTTCCACTCCATGCCCTAGCATATGTCCTTACACCCAAATATTATTCTCCATCTTGGTTGGCCCAACCAGCTCCAGAGGTAGGGTTAGGAGAAAACCACACACAAATCTAGAGCTGCAAAATGGGTATATGCTTGCATTAGACAAGTTGGTACTTGAGGAAGAGGAGTGTGCTCAAGTACAAAGATAATTGAGTAAGTACATCAGTGAGCATTAAGTCTTCGGTAACTTGTATGCAACCAAAGATCAAGATAGGTTGAGTTCTATTGAATGGTGGAACATGTATGGCTCCTCTACCAAATATTTGCATAAATTGGCAGTGGAGGTGCTTTCTTAGGTGGTTAACACCTCTTCTACAGAGAGGTGTTGGAGCATCTATAGCTTCATCCACAGTGTAAAGAGAAACAAATTGAATGCAGAACGAGCATAAAGCTTGGTTTATGTTCATTACAACTTGAGGTTGTTGTCCCATTATTGTGATGTAGCGGAGCATGATAATTCTAAAAGAGATGCAACTTGGGATAAAAATTTACAGGAGACTAATTTGGAGGATGGAGCCATGGTTTTAGAGTGCTTGGAAGCGGATGTTTTGAGTGATCATGATTGTGATCATATTCCCGGAGCAAACATGCCACCTCCATCCACTAGCAAGGTTCTAGATGCATCAATTTTTCCTTTCTCTTCACATCATCCATTGTCCCATGGGGGCCATACAATTGTTGGTCATGTTCCACGAACACTTCCACCTACTACTACTCTCTTCTTCAAAGATCACGGGAAAAGAAACTAGAAGTTTCTCGTCGCAAGAGGAAACCTTAGTGCATAGTACTTAGTACTTACTATTGTATACTAGATCTCTTTTTCTTTTTCCCGTTTAGAAGTAGTGTTTAGAACTTAGTACTTTGTCTTTATTATGGATTATTTTGTAAACATTGTAGTTATGAACATTATATGACAATTTACCTTTGAAGTTTGAACAATTGATTGAAATTTGAATCTTACAACTGTTTGGTAATGAATATGTTGCACTAGACTCGTATATTTCATTTTGTGGTTGATCTTGTCTGTTACGATTTGCGAATAACAAATTTTTATGATTGATGTTATCTGTGTAATAAATGGTTGATGCTTTAATGCTCATCATTAATCCAATAGTTAAATGATCTTAAATCTATGTTTTCATGTTTTTTTATAATATTAATAAGGATAATCATTTTTAAGGTCACGGCCAAACCAGACACCAAATTGGTGTATGAGACCCCCTTGTTTGTGGGACAAGGGCCCCCCTCTGACCAACAATTTTATTAGTAAAGTCTGCGGAGGTATACATACCCTGCCCCCCTCTGGATTTGAACTTGTGACCTTTAAGAGGAAACGCATGTTCTTAACCATTCAGACCACTCAGACTATATATATATATATATCAAAATATATTAAAACATGTATTATATGAAAAATGTTCTCGCTCCCTGAATTTTTTATAAATTGCGCTCCTGCTCTCGTTCCCGCTCCCTGAATTTTATGAAAACTGCGCTCCCCAGTCCCGCTCTTGCTCCTGCTCTCGCTCCCAACAACCTTGCTTTTAGCTGAGAACAAAACCCTACTCTATTTTTGAGATGACTCTTTGTCTACATCATGCACACATGAAATACACTTTTTAGACTCAACAACTAAATATAAGACTTTTCACTTTTTATTAAAGTGAATTACAAAATAGAATTACTTTTCAAAAATAGAACTACTTTTTGAAAATAGAAATATCTCTAACTACTTCTCGCATGTTCACATTGAAATCGTGCGAAAGTGCTTGTCCAAGCTATATTTCTCAACACTCCCTCTTAGTAAGGAAGGAATTCTGCACCAATCCAAGTTTGTCTTTGAATGCCTCAAACTTCCCTCTTGCCGAGGGCTTGGTCAGAATATCAATTATTTGCTGATACGTGGGAATATACTAGAGCTTCATTGCTCGCTTCTGAACCATATCTCGTATGAAGTTATATCTGATCTTTGTATGCTTGGATCTGTCATGAAATACTGGATTCTTAGAGAGTTTGATACATCTTTGATTATCATAGTAAATGACTGTAGGTTCTAACTCCCGATCAAACAATACCGCAAGAAACTTTCGCAGCGAGATGGACTCACAACTAGTAGTATTGGCTGCCATGTACTCTGCCTTTGCTAAGCTAAGTGCTATAGAAGTCTACTTCCTGCCAAACCTGGATATCATCACTGATCCCAAGCTAAAGTAGCACCTTGAGGTGCTCTTCCTGTCTACTACACTACCTGCCTAATATTGAGTCTGAATACCCTTGCATCTTCACTTCACCATCTCCAAGATATCTCAGACCATACTCCATTGTGCCCCTCAAATACATGAGCACATGTTTCGCTGCTACCCAATGCTCCTTCCTTGGCTTCACCATGAACTGACCCAAGGTGTTCACTGCGAAACAAACATGGGACTCATTCCCACTTACTTCAAATCCCTTACGTTGCTCTATGTACACTTCTTCCTCAATGATCCCATTAAGGAAATCTGTCTTCACATCCATTTGATGTATCTTCCATCCCATAAATGAAACCAAGGGCATAACTGCTCTAATGGAAGTGTACTTGGTGACTAGTGCAAATGTCTCCTCATAGTCCACTCTCTGTCTCTAGGAGAACCCTCCAACAAAAACCTTGTTTTGAACTTCTCAATGCTGCCATTTGTTGCATGCTTGATCTTGTAGAGCCACCTGGAACTCACAAATGACTTCCCCTCTGGTCTTGGCACTATGTCCCAAACATCATTCTTCATGATGGAGGTGTACTCCTCCACCATGGCATCCTACTATACTTGTTGGTCTACTACCTCCTTAAAACTAGAAGGCTTCGAATCTAGAATCTCTAAATGTGCTCCTAGGAGTCCCAACATGCTCCTAAGCATCCCTCAATGTCTGAGTGAACCATCAAGGACCCCTGACAGAAGTGGAAGGGGTTATTGTCTCCCCCTCTTCACTTGAAGGCTGTTGCAGTACTCTGGAAATCACTGGTGACCCAGGGTCAACCTTTGGAGCATCTTGCTCCTCATCCTTTGCCACTGGAATAGGCTCTTGGGACTTCTTGGATGCAAAGTCTTCCTCAAACTTTACATCCCCGCTTACTATTATCTTCCTCTGCTTTGGAATATAGACCTTGTAAGCCCTTGAAGTTTCATTGTAACATAGAAATAAACCCTTCTTGCCGGAGGGCTCCAACTTGGTTCTCTTCTCCATTGGTACATGGATATAAACTGGAAAACCAAAGATGCAAAAATGACTCACCTCTGGCTTCACAGCAATGAATGTTGCCTTCGGTGTTTATTCCTCTAGGATCTCGTGAGGATACTAGTTTTGGATGTAGACTGTTGTGTTACATGTCTTTTCCCAAAGAAACATCGGCAAGTCCTGGTCGTGTATTATGGCCTTAACAACCCCTGATGGATCGATTCTTCCTCTTTGCAACCCCATTCTATTGTGGGTTGTACAGAACTATCATCTCCCTCTTAATTTCTACCTCCTTGTAGAAACCCTCGAACTCCTTGGAGGTATACCCTTCGCCATTGTCCGATCTCAGGACTTTGATCTTCTTCCCTATTTGGTTTTCAACTAGAGCTTTGAGCTGTCGAAACCTGTTAAAGACCTAATCCTTGGTCTTTAAGAAGTAGATCCAAGTCTTGTGAGAATAATCATCAATAAAGGAAACATAATACATGCTTCTTGTTATTGACGCTACTAACATCGGTCCACAAACCTCTGAATGTACTAGGTCTAGAATCCTCTTAGACCTATGCTCGCTGCTTGGGAAAGCAACCTTGGCATGCTTGCCAAGCGTGCACCCTTTGCATACACCATGCTACTCAATACTGAACTCTAGGACACCTGTGACTATCTCCCTCAGAATAGGAAACACCCTGTAATGCAGGTGGCCCATCCTCTTGTGCCACAACTCACACAAGCTGTCACTGTTATGCACCAAGTGACGAACAGGTTCGCCCTGCAACCTATACAAATTACTTTCTGTAACCCCTATTACCTGAGTTATATTTAGGCTAGATTCCTTTTGTTTGATGAGGACCCGTTGGTTTTTGAACTTCGCTGCAAAGCCCTTATTCTCCTTAACCGAAATGGAAAGCAAAATTTCCTGAGACCTGATATAAACAATACATTGTCAAAATTTGAAGAATTACCTGACTTGAGCTGGAAAGAAATGGGACCAATTCCTGCTACTGGGTACTTGGCATCATCACCAAGCTCAACCTGTAATCCCAAGTCTTGCTTCTTCAGACTAGAAAACAATTGTCGGGTTGATGTCATATGTTGAGATGCCCCACTGTCCAAATACCACGCTTTCCTTGAAATCTTGTTGGTAGAAAGGCAAGATACCAACGATAAATCTTTCCCAAAATTGGCAACAAACTTGTTCATTTGAGTTTTTGTAGAGGCTACTAGTTGCTTCCGCTGTTGCTTCGTTTTACCCTTCTTCCACTCTGGACACTGTGATGCATAATGACCGTGCTTAGGACAAATGAAGCACTTGAGTTTACTCAAGGCCTTCTTTCCTAGTTATGAGGTTGACTCCTCACTCTCTCCCTTACCCTTGCTCGGTCCTTTACCTCGACCCTTGTTTCACCAATGAAATAGAGCTAGGTTCTCATCACCACCCTTCTTGCTGGCCTTTGACTCCATTCATGTCTCCTCCTGGATACAGTCATGTCATAGGCTCTCAAAGTCAGGAAGGTGCCCTCCAGCACAAATACCTTTGACAAATGGTTCCCATGAAGTTGGGAATCCATTTAGTGCCATGTTCACTACCTCTGCATCTGCAACCTTCTCCCCAACTGCTGCAAGCTGATCATGAACCTGTGTGACCTTCATAAGGCAACTAGTGACTAACTCTGATTTGGTCATCTCTATGGATCCGAGTCTGTTTCTCAATATCATCCTCTTGTTTATGTTCCCACTCTAGTAGAGACTTACCAGGGCATCAGACATCTCCTTTGCTGTCTTCTTCTTCGATGTATGAGGGATTAAATGATCCTTTATGGCATTGAAGATCATCTGCTTGGCCTTAACTTCCCTCTTGTTGTGAGCTACTAACTGCTGAGGACCTGTAGGTGCAGTCACAACTTCCTTGACAATATCTGATAGATCACTCTCTTCTACTAAGAGTGTAACCCTCACCTTCCATGATAAGAAATTCGAGGCACCATCCAATTTGTCCTCAAACTTGAGGCTAGTTGATGCCATCTTTGAGATCTATTGCTCAAAATCCCAAATCTTAAAATTAGTTTTGCAACCCTCTAATTGTTGGTCCTTCTTTCATGTACTGCTGCAAATCCCTGAGAATCTCAATTAGAGAAATATCTTTGATACCATGTAGAAATTCCAAGCCTAGGTGACTAAAGTCCTTCTCATTATCTCAATTAAACAAGTAAATTGTTGAATTTATTTAATGAAGAAATTAAGTTCAGACCAAAGCATCAATCACACAATAGCTGGAAATCAAATAGTGGAAGCTTAAACAGTTTCACACATACACAAGTAATTACTTCTTCAAAATCAACTTTTCATTCTTTCGAAAAACTTACAAGGAAACTTCCACAAGTTGCCAAAAATTAATTGATGTATGGTTAATGAAATCATCTTGAACTGAGTGGAACGACCTGCCTGAGAATTGCATCCTGTTGTACTAATTGTACGAATGACTGTACAACCTGTATAGATGAATGTATGGCCTGTTCGTACAACTTTACAGACTTGTTTGTATGACTATACAAAATTGTACAACCTATATGGAACTGATTGCTACCTGGATTTGCCTCTATGTAAATCCATGCTCTCTGTCTCTTTCTCGGTCGCTCAACTGATTATGTGTGTACAAACCCTCTACTTGTCTTGTCTTTTATACTTCTAGTTGAGACCAAAACCCTAATCTATTTTTGAGATTACTCCTAGTCTAAGTTATGCACGCATGAAATATACTTTTTAGACTCAACGGTGAAATATACGACTATTCATTTTTTACTAAAGTGAATTACAAAATAAAATTACTTTTCAAAAATAGAGCTACTTTTCGTAAACATAAATATCTCGAACTACTTCTTGCATGTTCACACTGATCTTGTGCGGAAGTTCATGTCTGAGTTATATTTCTCAACATAAATATGGTCATAGGCACTCTAGTTCCTTTTACAAGCTGTTGTACTTGATCTCTGGCTCAAGATATGAATCACAAAACATTGCAAATTTGGGGCCTTTGATCCATAAAAATTCCACCCTACTTCGGGGGTACTTTCGACTCATATCATACTTTGTTGCTTTGGTTCTGAATATCCCTTCTTCTAATCTATATGCCCTAAGCTGGGATCTAAGCAAAGCTACAATTAATGGATCCTGATTTAGCTTGTCAATAGCTTTATAAAGTTCACCCATGACTTCATCTTGATTTCTTGATACCCCAAATAATATAGGGTCAAAATAGCACACTGCTTCATGTAAAGGGCTATGCATCATCTTCTATCTTTGACCAACTACCTCCCATAACTCCTCGTCACCATCAACCATTCAGAGCACACCAACCATTGAACCCCAAATTTTTAAAACTTTGTTAGCATTTTCCCAAAGCTATTTTCTAGCATTATTTGTTTCACATTCTTGCCCTTTGATTATTTTTGAAGGTGAGATCTCTCTCACTCAGTATTGCAAAAAATAGCTCTCAGGCTTCTTCAACAATTCTTTTTTGAGTAATCAAAAATATGGCAAACCTTGTATCACAAGGCCTCAACAACTCTCTAGATGCATTCCTGTATATGCTCAAAGTAAGATGATGGTTCATGACAAAGTTTACATCCATTCTTGTTCTTTGGATTGTCTTATCGACCCATGGAAATTTGGCTAAATTGTGCAACAATAAATTGAAGCAATGAGTTGTACAAGGGGTCCAATAAATGTTTTTATACTTATCCATAATCATCTTTTCTGCACCAACACAATTTGAGGCATTATTGGTGACAACTTTGGGAATGTTTTCCTCTCCAATCTCTTGAATTGCTTGATCCAAAATTCTGAAAATATACTATGCTGTCTTCTGTTGAGGTTGGTTCGCGGGGGTTTCAGATCTTTTAGAGTCTATGGGCATTCAAATAGACCGTCTCCCTCCGTTTAGATATTCCTTGGAAGCACCTGGCCACCTCCTAATTACTAGATAGGAGTTGAACAAGATCATCAGGGATGGCATCTAAAGGCAGTTTATCCAGATCACTTTGGTTAACCCTCCTAGTGGGTTACGCCCAAAGATGGCCTTTTACATTGAGCACTTTTGGAACTTAGAGACTTGTTCATTGTCTGACCACAATATACACTCCGCCACTGGGTACACACTCTTCATATTCCCCTAGGCTAGTTCAGAGTGGGTTCTCATAGAATTTGGGTAGAGATAGACCACCAAATCGATCGATCAAACATGATCTGCCAGATATGCCATCTACACGAGGTTGAGACTAAGGAATATTTCATCCTTCGCTATCCATCTATTATGAGATCAAGGGGATGTTCGATTGCTTATTCAGGGGGACCCAAACCCTTGATAGCTTCCTTGGATATCTTGACGAGAGGTGCTTAGCCTTATATATACAGGAGGCCCTCAGGGTCTGAGCCGATATTCTTTAGCCTCCTACTAGACCAAACTCTTTCTGGCGGATCACTTCCTTCTTCACGGTGCTACTGGTGCAACTCCAGACTCCAGATTAATGTGGATCCGTGAGACCTTCCCTTGTCCCACGAGATCTCAACGACACGACCAGATTAAATCCCTTCCCAGGAGACAAATGAGATACCCTAGGCCTCATCGATGTACTAACTCTCTCCTTGCTAGTTAGATTCCATGAATTGTTCTTTGAGGTTGGTGTTAAGTGTCCATTTGAATCAACCATCCAACACCTAGTACCGTATCCATCTCATTGAGTGGTAGAATGTAGAACTTTGTTTGTAGTTCCAAATGTTCTATTTATACAAAGATTTTATGACATTTTCCTACTCCTTTGACCTTTTGTCCATCTGCTATCCTAACTGTTAGGTCCTTGGTGAGGTATACAAAAAGGTTGATTGCTTAGCGAAATTGATGTCTACATAGTTATGAGTCTAAGTTGCATGAAATGGGGAAACGTTTCTAAGTTTCCGAAACCGGGACGGTACGAAACAGGCCCCCCAAAAATGGAAACGTCGAGGGAAATGCCGGGGGAAACGCCGTATATATATATATATAGCTTTTTTAAAAATAAGACATTATATTGCAAGCAAAACATAATGATGCAAAAAAATGCAATAATGATGTAAGAAAACCATAGAAAATGCAAAAAAAAAATATAATTATCTGTTTGGGGGCCCCACGGCGCCCCGTTTTTTTCTTATTTCGCCTCAAAGACGCTCGAAACGCCGGCCGTACTGTATGACGTTTCCAAATCAGGGAACGTCGTACAATACAGCTATTGGCATTTCCCGACCATACTGGCGTTTCGGGGGGGGGGAACATTGGGGGGTATCGTTTCCTGCAACTTAGTTATGAGCACTGCCCGAATCTACTAGTATTGTTACATTCCTATTTTTTATGATTCCTTTGAGATTCAGGGTCTTAGATTGTAAACTTCATGTCATGGTTGCAAATGGAATTGTAGGTTTTCTTATCTCTTTTCTTGGGTCTTGGGTCTTACAACCTTCCTTAGATGAGGTGGAATATAATTTGTCATTGGTTTTTGTGATGTTCTTTTTGGGACACTTTTTGTTCATTTCCGTTCTGTTGGGTGCATGAAATTGATGGTAATGATACTTTTTGCGTCACTTTGTCATTGTCAGATTTTGAATTGTACTTGATAGTGATTTCATTTTGTGGGTCTAAGATGTCTTCTCCCTTCCCACCCACTATTTTCGAATAATGTAGTGACTTTTCTTCACATCGATGTATAAATGGATTCAGCGTGAAAAACCTCTAGGGCACTCGGATTATACAGGATTAACCACTCAAACCTACAGATCCAATAATTTCTCACTGGATTTCAGTCAAAATTAAACGGATAATATCCCTGGAAAAAAAGTCAAAACGTAGAACGTTTAGACTCTGACTTTTCCTTCTTTTTGTCCCTTTATAAATGGTAATATTTAGTGTTGTTGTAATGGCTTGGTGGATTGTAACTAGTTTGCTTCTCTGGTGGTTCAAAAGGATACTCCTTGTTGATTAATGGGCTTCCTTTCGACCATCTTTACTATGCTTCTAGCTTCAACCAAATTCCGAGGTCTTCATAGCCTAAGCTTGCTATATATAATGGGTTTTAATCTTGCAATATACATTTTAGTAGTTGATCGTCTGTAAGATTAGGGGATATAGTCGCTAGGACTTCCCATTCACATGTATATTTGTTAACTGCGTCCACTTGGCCTAAATGGGTGAACTTGGTAAAAGTGTTGTCTTCTTCATTGTCGTGAAATCCCTTAAGAAGATCTTATGTGAACGTCTGCCAAATTGTTGCCAATTTCTGTATGATCATTAATTATCTTTTATGCTTCATCCTTGTCGTTATTTCTCATTCTTATTAGGTGTGGCCATCGTTTTTTAGAATCTTCTATTAGCTTGTCAATTTTCTCCCCCAATACTTTTTGTATATCTTATATTAATTTGTTGATTTTCCCCCGTAGTTCTCTTTTTCCCTTCCCAATATTATCAAGACAATATCTTACGCTATTGACTTCATCTCTACAACAAGTTACATCTGCTTGTAATTCTTCATTATTAACCATTTTAGCATTTGTCTTCTTTCTTGTGGAACCCCTCTTTTTAATCAACTATATATACTATGTATATAAAAGTTATATATATATAAAGAGATGACAATAAGGCATATATATTTCCAAAAGTTGATTTTGAATTAATTGGATGAACTCAACAATGGCAACTTCAAGAGTTGACCCCTATAGTTTTTAATAAAAATAAATTTTGACCACTGAGTGTGGTGTGTACACAGAACTCAACAAATCATACAGAATTTTGCTGGGTGACTTAATTAATTGTTTGATTATAGAGTCGATGGTGCATGGGTTGAGTTTGTCACTGTCGTATAGACGTACAACAATTGGCAGTGTTGCTTGTACGATGTATGGACTGTAGGCCATGGAGGCTATATGGGGTGGCATAGGTTGTACGGAACATAAATGACGGTTGCGTAAAGTGGCGGTTGTATGGATGTCTTGGCTGTTGTATGGAAGATGTACAGAAGTCTTGGCAACATTGTGTGTATAGTAGACCCAATGCCTAGAATTAAGCTTTGATACCAAATGTAATAAGCAATCCTTGTTTATTATGAAATTGATAGTTATATATACAAAATTACAAATATATAATAAAAGATTGAATAATGAATGATGACTATAATGAGCCTCATGATGGTGTATAAATATACATTTACTGGTCACAAGGAGGAGTGTGTGACTCTTGATGTTTAATTTACCTAATTATTATTATTATTATGTTTGTTAGCTGGACAAACTTGACTATGCCTCCAATTGTATGAATGACTTCAATTAATTAAAAAGCATATTCTCCATCTCTTGCAGTATGTAGGGCTTGTAACCTATGTTAGAAGATCTCCATCATGAACAGAGCTAGACATCTTTGGTCTGGTTAACGGAGGATTGTGGAGAAGGAAGCCTCTCCAGTCTTGGTATAGGAAGTAAAACCTTACTCTAATATCATAGTAGATGGGATATTTGAAAATGGGGCTCTACTCCATTTAAATCTCATGCGGGTGGTATAGTTGACAAATCTCATTAGGTCGTGGGATTGTGGTGATCTGTCTTGGCTTGAAGCTAATGAGATCCTACCCTAAACTAACCAAAGAGGATACTGAGGTTGTGCATCCAGTGTTGATGCATATATTTAGGCCTGATAATAAGGGCATCTCTCAGCTGCATGAAAGGTTAAGAATAAATTTCCATCTTGGGGCTAAGATCCTTGGGTGGCGATCTATGTGACTTGGATGCATTGCCTGTAGATATCCACTCTGATAATGTAGTTTAGGTCCTATTTAAACCATTGATGAAAATATTGGCATCAACAAAAAATTGTCAAGGGCTTAGACATTGAGACATCAGAAACATCGATGAAAAAATTGGCAAAAATCAGCAAACTGCGGCAAGCATTAAAAAATACAACATAAATTTCTTTTTTTGATTTAAAAAAAAAATATAAACCAACAACAACATTAAATAAGCACATTGTCACATAAATATGGAAAAACACTGATATATATGATGTAATGGATGCTAATTGATACATCAAAGTTGACATTGAACCTTGATAGCTATCCAATCAAGGACTCAAAATTAGACAACCAATACAAAATGACATCACATATATATAATTGTATCTTATCTTCATGAGTCATCTACAATGCCAAATCTAGTAGCTAGCTATTAATTCCCTCTCCCACTTTTATGGGGAAAGGTCATGGGTTTGCCACTAGAAGTTCCTACATCATCTGTATGTTGGTGATTGGTGGGTGATGTGTATCAATCTATGTAGAAGGATGTGAAGCCCAAAGGTTTTAGTGAGTAGGAAGGAAGACTTAAACTTATGTGCAATCAAAAGTTGTGGAACACAGAAATTGCAACATATAAGTGTGGAGAATGTGGGAGAAAGATTTAGTGGTTAGTTGTTTATATGGTGCAAGTAGGTGAGCTAGAATTAATACAATGAAACAACCAAGTCAACTTTATTCACCTTCTGAAAGTCCACAAAACAATGTAGGACTTTTGAAGAGTGGTAAAGAGCCTCCTCAATGATGGCACAAAGGGTGAAGATGTGCTCAATGGTGTGGTACTTTGTGCAAAATCTTGCATGTCCCCTAGCCCTGAGGTGCCTCCTCTCAAGCTCTTCTGATAGCCATATGTGTAGGATTCTAGAATAAATGTTGGCAAAGGTGTGTCCAATTATAATGGTCCTATAGTTGATAGGATTTTATCTAACCCCCATTTGAAAATGGGATCGATAATATGGTGGGACCAAGACTTTGGAAAACCTAAACAACCACATGATTAAATAAATCAACAATTTGGAAGTCAAGAGAGTGAATACCATGCTTGAGGAAATGACCCTGAAGGCCTTTCTTGTCTCTAACTCTATTGGTGATCATGATCTTGACAACTCTCTTGATGTCACCATGAGAAAATATATGACAAGAGGAAGGGGGAAAGGTAATGTGGAGAGAGGGCTGTCCATGGATATCATAAAGGGAGGTAATATGGGAGAACATGAACTAATGATCTATAGTAGGTGGGAGAACAACTGGTCTAGGGAAAAGTGTGTGCTAGAAGGTTTTAGGTGAATTGTAGAGGACACCAAGAAGCTTGCATTTTCTCATGGAAAGGAATTCATGCCTTTTACAGGTGAGGAGATATTGGTAATCTTTATGGAAATGAGGAACCAAAGGTGGGTTGTGTGAAAGAGTGAATTGAAGTTGTCAATGGAGGTTGTACTTATCATCATACCAACAGTTCATGGGGCAAAGGTTGGGTTTAGGGCCACTAGAGAGATTGTTGATAGCGTGGGGGTAGGAGTTAAGAGTAGCCTCCTAGATGGCCTTTGATGGAAGTTAATATTAGGATGTAGTTGTCCCGAGGAGTGAGAAGGCAAAAAGTGTAAGAGTTGACATATTACCCGTCAAAGCGAATAGTGGTACTAGGGGTGTTGAAATCGGGGTAGGAGGAGGGGACCAATGAAGTAGAAAGGAAGGGATATGAACAATAAGAGGGAGGGGGGAACCAAAAGGTGTAGGAGTACTCCTAGTTGTTAAGGACATAATCGACCACATCAACCACACTGGCCTTTCCATTGTGGGGGAAACCTATGAAGATGCCAGAGTTGGGGTAGCACATGAGGCCATTTAAGAGAAATAAGTCATGAGATTTTCCAAGGTGGAGAAGGTGCCTCTTGTATGTTGCAAGGGGACCTAAACTATCGTCTTGAAGCCTTGTGAAGGCCCATTGTCTCTAGGTTGATCTCTTAAAGACAAAGGGCATCCTTCGGTCTGTAATGAATCAGTGCTTTAAAGCCTTGGTACAAGATTTGAAATTCAAGACATAATTAACCACTGAGTGAGAAGGTAACGGTGACATGATCAATAAGAGGGAGGGGGAACCAAAAGGTGTAGGATTTGAGGAAGCAAGTCTTGGTTGGCTAGGACTTGACCACACCATTGTCACAACTATGGAGAAACGTGTAAATATGCCGGAGTTAGGGTAGCATGGGAGGTCATTTAGGAGTAGTAAGTCGAGAGATTGGCCAAGCTAGAGAATCTGCATATTGTATGTTGAAAACTTGTGAAGGCCCACTGTGTCCATGTTCATCTCTTAAAGACAAAGTGCATCTTCCCATTTGTGATGAATAGATACTTGTAAAGCCTTGGTATGGGCATTGAAATTCCCCAAGAGGATAAAACATCTAATGTGGAGTAATGGGAAATGTATGGGCATAGGTTGAGGAACAAGTGTACATCGAACTTACTCTTGAGTGTGTAGCTTGAGGAAACTAGAGGGAAGCGACAAATGGCAATTCAAATGTTATGAGAAAGAGGGGTACTTCCTCAAATGCGAATCCACGTCAATTTAGTGTGCTTGTTAGAGGTGACCACTGAAACTCTATCTTGAAGGGAATCACATGTTAGACATGCTGCACCCCCAGATCCCTTGACATGCTAGGATGATGAGTCCTTTATTTGCTATTAGAGGCCCAACGATAACTTGTGATGGAAGGGATCTTGCGTTGATGATCTCATGAGTCTTAGTGTTCTATTGTAGTTCCAACTTCCAACAAGCAATAGAGATCTTGTGTTGGGGATCTCGTGGGTCTCATTGAGTAAAAGGAGGTCATGGGATGCAAGCACATTATATAACACCTTTGGAGATGTCCATACTAAGTGATTGTAGTTCCGACTTCCAACAAGTAATAAAGATACAAGACGACCCAACCCTCTTTGATGAAGGCATTATTTGGATGACTAAGGATGGGACCAACTTGATTGGGGTATGCCTTGATCATTGTTCTAAGGTCACACATAATGATTCGTTTACCCTCTTGGCTACCCTGAATTGTTCTCTAAGCTCACTTGAACTTGACAAACTGAGATCTCGTAAGATCAAGAAAATACAACTAGAAAGTTCAACTAGTCACATTAGCAATGCGGGAGTCACAAATTCAATATCTGTGGTGAACCAAGCTGGTTCACTATGTAAATATCCAATATAAATAGGACAGTACGCAATAATCCATTAAGGATAGTAAATATGTTAAATAATAATTGTATAAGAATGAATAAGATAATAAGATGATTGCAAATGAGGAATGAGGGCTTGTATATATATCCCGCACAGGGGTGCCCTTTCATAAGAGACATGACCTTTCATATGTCATGTCTCTTCATAATTAATTATTACTTATTAGTTATTTATATTTACATATTATATATATTTTTGTTTGTTACATTGCCTTCCCCTTAGAAATGCTTTGTCCTCAAAGCATGTTTATGGAGAGGCTTACTTCTTCGTTTTGGCTTGCAATGTCTTCGCATGACTCTATGTTTTTGGTGTTGTTAAGATTGATGATACTAGACGATATGAGTGACGAAGAGTTGAGCATAACTGTCGAGTTATGAAAGAGTTTGCCCACCCTAGTTCGATCTTCTGCGAAACTGGGTGTTTATAGGGTTCTCGTTTTGGATAATATTGATATTCTAACTGGTTAATATATCTATTCTTATGATTTGAATGTCGAGAGGGGGTTCTCATATCATGATTTCCCCTTATCATACTTGTAGCATTTTCTTCTTTTGACTTTGATATATGATTTTATTCATGCGACGATGTTGCCTTGATAATGGCTGAATTTTGATGAGTAATTTTACCTGGATCTTCCATCGTTTGTACTCCAACATGTTTATATGTTTTTTCTTCAATTGGATTGGCATCTTCTTGAGCTTTGATGTTTGGATTTTCGAGTTTCTCTTCTTTCAATTTTCTGATTTGTTCTGGTAGCTCGTGATTGATGCTTTTCGAAGGAGAATTTTCTTCATTTTTTTCTGATAGGTTCTTCTTGAGTTCTTGATTCTCTTGTTTCAACTTTTGAACACATTGTTTTCGAATCTTTGACTTCTTGATCTGTGTAATTAGTTTTTTGCTGTGTTCTTTTAAACGAAAAATTTCTTCATTTTTATTCTTGATAACTTCATCAAATTCTTTTTGCATCCTTTGCATTGCCTTTTTATTTTCATGAAGTATTACTTCTGAGATATCGTCAAAGTCTTCTGGTGTTACAGAATCTGGCTTTGATGTGGTGTCTTGTAATGTTATCAACTTCTCCTTTTAGGGGAATGTCACAAACTTTTTTTCCATGTTTAGTATGAAGGTACCTAGACTTTTAAACCAAGGTAATCTGATGACGATGTCAACTTCTTCTTGATACATAGTTATAACATAGAATTGAGATATATACTCATATTCATCAATCGTCACTTGTAACTCCTTAATTCGAAAATAATCTTCCTTTCTAATTATATTCGTCTCTGGAATTAATAATTGATTTGCCAAATCAATATTCATATAATTTGCATTATAGTGCAAGCTAATAACAATGTTTACCTCTCTTCCTTGAATATTTCCCTTTAATGTCGAAAATCTGCAACATTCAGTTGGACAAGCTTCATAAATAAATCTTCCTTTTCCCTTGTTATTAGGATCCATTGATTTCGTTGATAATTTACAATAAAATGATACTTTGAGTAACCTTATTTATTCACTTAAAACTTTCAAATCCCCTTTTTAACTTGTGATGGAATGACTTAAACTTGTCGTTTTATATTAATATCCACCTTTAAACCTTGTGTATTCTTTCACTTCTTGTTGATGTAGTCTATAATATATATATTTTTCCAACTTTAGATAACTTTTATTCTTTTTATTTTTTATTTTTTTAAAATATATTAATATAGTTATTATAATTATAATAATAATGTAGATTAATAATAATATTAATTTAATTTATGTCAAATCGTAATGAGGTGGGGGTACGTCGGTTGAGAATTTTTTTTAAACGGGGTACATGGAATAGGGAAAATGGGGAGACAGGGGTTGTCGGGATGGTGGCCAGTACAAGCAGAGGAGGTGGCGGCTAGAATGGTAAAGGGACAGGGTGGGACCGATGTCAGGTTAGTGAGGGTGGGGAAGTACGTGGGGTGAGATACAGGGGGTCTGCGGGAATGGGAGTGTCGGGGTCGTAGATAGGAGCAGGGAACGGGAATAGACGCAGGGTCGGGGGTAGAGGATAGGGGTGGCGATAGGTCAGGGCAGGGACGCAGGGTAGGGGATAGGTTAGGGCAGGGTCTGCGGAAGGGACGGGGTAGCGGAAGGGACGGGGGCTGCAGAAGTTACGGGGCTGCAGTCGGGGTTGTGGGGATTGTGTGAGCGGGGGGTTTGCTTGGAGGTGACGAAAAGGGGTGTGTGAGGGCACACAGTGGTAGGGCGATGGGTTACGGGGTTCGAGGGAGGGATACAGTGTGGGAATAGGTTACGGTGGGTTTTTTATTTTTTTATTTTATTTTTTAATTTTATTTTTTTAAAATTTTTTAAATTTTTATTTATATATATATATTTAATTTTAATTTTTTTCCTGTATATTTCTGGTTATTTTATTTTATTTTTTAATTTTTTTTATATACATTTTTTTTATTTATTTATTTTTGTATAATTTCTGTTTTTTTTTTTATAACAGAATTTCTGGTATATATTGTTCTTGATTTCTTAGCAGTGAAATGCTCTTCAACAGAATCTTGAGTTTTATATGGCCAAAGGCCTGAATTAGTCAAAGACCGAAGTTCCTAAGAACTTTGAAAATTTGAATGGCCAAGAGCCTGGTTGGTGGTCAAAGACCAAATTTCTCAGAGAAACTCCGAAACGATGGGGTTGGTCAAAATCCGGTTCAGACAAGGTCTGACAAAAACATTGGCCAAAGGCTCGGATCAGAAAAATAAAGCTCTGATACCACTGTGGTGAACCAAGCTGGTTGACTATGTAAATATCCAGTATAAATAGGACAGTACGCAATAATCCATTAAGGATAGTAAATATGTTAAATAATAATTGTATGAGAATGAATAAGATAATAAGATGATTACAAATGAGGGATGAGGGCTTATATATATATCCCGCACAGGGGTGCCCTTTCATAAGAGACGTGACCTTTCATATGTCATGTCTCTTCATAATTAATTATTACTTATTAGTTATTTATATTTACATATTATATATATTTATGTTTGTTACAATATTCTTAAAGAAAAGGATAATGAATAAACTAGAACTAAAGATTATAAAAGGTTAAACCCGGAAGGTAAACCCTAAAGGGGACTAAAAATAAATACATCATTATGTAGGAGCAGGATAAGTGACGAGACTCACTAATCTGCACCAGAAGTAGATAAGGAGCAAATATGTGATTTAGCTATTCTTTGTAAAATGTTGTGTTTATCTATTAAGCGGCTTGAATGACGTGTGAGAGCATTTGTGTGTTGAGGGGGGTTTATCAACACACAAATATGTGTTGAATGCTTAATGTCTACGACATGTGACTAATAAATGTAATGGCCGATAGTGTGTGTGTGTAAAATAAAGTGACACATAGATATGCAAGCTGTCACCTAGAATAGGAAATGAAGTCATAGGGAATACAGATAGTTATAGGGTATGGATTATAATTTGATATATCCTGTAGGGGAATTTGAATCACTACCTTTATTGCAAATTTCTCTTTTTGATTCCTGCAACTCTTCCTCAGATTCTTTACACTTCAGAGAGTGTCAATCCTTTTGAGCCATCTATTTTATGGATTGTTTAATTTCTGTCTCCAGTTTAATTTATTTGCAACTGACTGATGAATCTGTCTAATTTACCTTGACAAAGCATAGGCATAATATTTATAGATTGCCTTGCCTTTCAGCCAGTCTTGCCTTCCGGCATGGTTCTAGATAGTTTAACTGTTTAAGGCCACTTTGAATTTGTCCTCTGGGTTAATGTCCAAAATGATGTCTGTAATAATAATTTGATATATTTTGTGAAATATGTGGTTCTGAGCAAGATTCCTCCAAGAGAAAAAATTCCTTTCTCAGTATCCCAAAGACCAAGTTCCCAGGATCCGGATGCGTATCCGGATACAGATCCGCCAGATTTTTGAAAAGCTGGGATCCGGATACGGCGGGGAAACGGCGAGTACAAACAATATAAATATATTTTTTATAAATTTAAAAAATAAAATTTACATAAAAATTAAAAAATATAACTTACATAAATTTATATATTAAATTTTAATGAAAACATTTTATGAATATATATAAATTTATATGTTATAACTCTAATATTCTAATAACAGGTTTATAAATAACTTTAATATATAAATTTAATAATATCACATTATAACCATATGACCTAATAAGTTTATAACATTAATATAACCTTATAAAGTTAGTTTTTATATAAAGTTATAATTACATTATAAAGTTAGCATTAATATAAAGTACATTATAAAGTTATGATTAATATAAAGTTATAAAGTATAATGTGAATATAAAGTTATAAGGTAAACTAATATTGATATAAAGTTTTTTCATTTTTGGTACCATTCGTTTTTCACCCTTTGATAAGCGACCTTGCATATAACAAGTCACCATTCGATATAATAAATATTAGATTCCCTTTCTATATAATAAAATACCATGGTGTACTCTAAATGTTGTTAATAAAATGGACCGGTAATGTAAACTTATAAAACACTAAACACTAAAGCTAATATTTCGAATTCTGATATCATTATTGGAGCTAACTTTATATTAATTATGGAATTACTTGACAAAAGGTTTAAGAATTACGGAATTTGCAAGTGTGCGATCTTTATTTATAAATCAATTAATGAATTTGCAGTGGGATCTGCGTCTGTGGGCCTGGTTATCAGTATCACAGGATCCACCAATTAAATGCAGGAGCCGTTTCTGGTTGGGCAGGAACCGTATGGCTGGCGGATCCTTCATGGATCTTGGCGAATCCAGATCCGGATCCGGATCTGAAACGTGGATCGGCGGATCCAGCCTCAGACTTGAAGAGTGATCCCATTTAGCCTGCAGGTGATGTGAAGGACCCATATGTTGCTAGAACCCATGTCTCTTCGATGTCAGAGCACTTGAAACTTGAAAGTTCCATCAGCGAGGTGTTGAAAGACTAATTGCCATGCTTTCCATATTTTTCAAGCATAGGAGATCCTTAAACAGTGATGCCTGAAGCATCGCATGCAATGTCAGCCAAGATCAGATTTGCTTTTCACACCAAGAATATGAGAAGTTGTCAGAATTTTAGGGTAAAATGCAGAATGTAAGTCTCTTTTAATTTTTCTAATCAACAAGACAAATTTGATCTGTAAGTAAATCACAAGTAAGGCAAACTGCAGCTGTTGAATAGAGGAACTCTTGATCATATATTAAACTCAGATCTAAGAGACAGATCTACTATAGAACTGAACACGCATCTTAGGTCTGCAACAGTACATAGTAGGATAGATCTAGAACAGTTAGAGGCAGCTTAAAGATACAACACAGAAATCATACAACACCTTATCTGAATACAATAGGTCTAGATAACTCAGATCTTTAACACACAGAAGCA
>ML778568.1:540123-550635 GCA_009831015.1 Picea engelmannii
AGGGTGCACCACCAAGGGATTATTACATCACAATACATTATCTAACCTTGGTCACCAAAACATATGTAGTACCCCTGTTCTAATCAGACCTAGGAAAAAGTACATTAACAAAGGGTACTAACATCATCAAACACATTTCCACCTAGGTGATGTCTAGCAAATGTTATAATGTTAAGTCACCTAGAGAAATCCCTTCACCACCTCATATCATAGGAAATAAACATAGGCAAAGTGCTAACTCCATCAAATATGTTCCATCAGCCATAACAAAAAAAGGGACAATTTAGAACATCCCATCCTAGTGACACCAATAATACAATATCACCATGTGAAATGTCACTAGGAAGCTCCAACATATTATGAAACATTTACCTCTTATCACCATCATCTAACCCCTTGGGGGATAGAATCATCATCCATGAACATTATGTAGCAATTCCAAGATAAATAATTATATCAAAACCACACAATGATGAGATGCATGTGCCATAACCATTGAATGTGCAACCAAGGGGTGGTCAACAAGGCAAGCACATGTGAGATGAACACCAAACTAGTGAGCATAATCCCCCAACCAAAGATCTCCATCAAATAATCCAATGCCATGAGGAAAAGAGGCCACATGAAGATGTGTTCCCCCAAGTCCATCAAAATATCCAAGGTACCAGCTGCAAATCTCCATCAATGTGATGAAAATCAAAATGTAGGCCTTGTTTGTAGAGAAGGAAGACTTCATCTTGACTCATAACTACTCCTTTGTCCTTTGCTCTACAAGCGTTTCCTTTGGAAGCTTAATTTTTGAACACATGACCTTGTTGTTGATGGTTTGCAAACTCAGGCTTTTAGATTGAAGCTCTTTGGAAATCATCTTTTAATGGTTAAGATCAACTTTTTATTTTCTTGAACTTCTAGTGACTTGTCATGGCTTCTCTATATTATTTATTGCATAGTTAAGTTTTGATCCATTTTTACTTGGACTTTTGCCACAAAATGCATAAGTTATGGTCACATTCTTTAGTTTACATAACCAAATGTGAAGGAGTTTTATCGAGTCATTTAGTTTAGTTAGAAGACATTTTGGTGTGGTCCAACCAAAGTTTGGAAATTTTTTTGGCAAACCTAATGGGTAATTTATAGATATTTTACTTATATGCTTAAGTGCAATTTGTCTTACAAGGATTACTTTTAGGTCAGGGTTTCTAGGCCTCATTGTGCAGGTTATTGTAGAAACCAAGACCTCAACCTTTTAAAACCAGAGCCAGGAATCATATGCAATTTATGTTGGAAGATTGGTTGTTGTCATTGATGTCAACCCTAGTCATTGGTTTTGGACTGCAAGATTGATGAAGGTATTTGGACATGAAGGACAATGCACATGCAAACACAACACCTATGGATGGATAGTATACATCATGTTGTTTTCGGTGGTAGGTGGCATGTCACGTGGATCCTCATGGTTGAGGAGAAATGAATGTTTGAAGATGACAAAGTGAACTGAAGAAGGAAGTATAGGTCGGCCTTAAAGATAATTAAAGAAAAGAATTACAAAATAAGAAAGTGTTAGGTCGGCCCTAATGTTAAAAGGAAATGACATAAAGGGTATAAATACATATCATTATACATTCATTTTACACACACAGGTTGAATTTCAGAGGAAATCTGAAGTAAAGAAGGCCAAATTTCAAGGGAGGATGAAGTCTTTTGGTGATGTGTTCTAAGGTATGTTATTTACAGGTCATCTTACCATTTTCGCTATAACTTTTTTTCTAGAATGATTCAGATGGTGAAATTGATATGGTATTGAGAAGACATATCTAGGTACTTGTGGTAAAAATTTCAGTGCTTTATTCACTATAATTTTGGAGATACACTCTGTGGAAGATAGGGTTTTTGACTAGTCCTGAAACTAGTCATAAACATGTGTTCCGGGTAAAACAGTCATAACTTATTCATAGAGAATCCAAATGAAGTGAGACCAATTGCATTGGACAGAGTACGGTCTGTAGTTTCTTGTGTGCGAATTTCAGAATTTGATGTTAAATATTGAGTGCGGGCCATTCTGTACAAGTTCGCTCTCCTAAATAAACCATAATTGAATAAGGTCTACCATTTTCTCTATGACTTCTTTTTGGGGAGGATTCAAGGAGTGAAAAATGGAGGAGTTTCAAAGAATACATTGAGGTATATTATTTATAGGATTATAATATTCTAAGAAGTGAAGAATTGCAGAATTTGAAGAAGTTTTAGGAAGCATTATCAGGTTCTATGTGATGGTTAGTTGATTGTGATGATTTAATGTAAAGTTTTGTTATCTCTCATATATTCTTGGGTGGAAGGAAGGGGCAAGGATGGAGAGGTCAACCCTCTCTTGATATTGGAGGATTGTATCTTCTTTTTGGAGGTTTATCTCTCCCTTTATATTTGGAAGCTGGAGCTATCTTTGGAAGTCACTACTTCCCTTGAACAATAACTATTGATTATTTCTCATATATTGTGCATGGTGTATTGTTGTGTATTGGTGTAACTCTTATACTATTGTTCATTGCTCATTGGATATAATTGAATGGTTTAAGTATAATTTGAAAAAGTTTTTAAATTGTAGTTGATACTGATTCAACCCCCTCTTAGTATCAACAACTGGTATCGGATCGGGTTACCTTCAGTTCAGTTTAACCACTGGAAGGAAGATCCTAAGCAGAAATGGAAGACAACATTCCAAATGGGATTCCACCATTTGATGGAAGCAATTTTGAATACTGGAGTAATAGAATGGAAACTTGCTTGAAAGCTCTTGGGGCAGATGTTTGGTTCTCAGTTGCTTTAGGATACAATGCTTTGAAGAAACCAAAGATTGCAGCTCAGAAGGAAACAAAAAGGAACAACAAATTGACAATAGATACCATCCTGGATGGATTGACAGATTCAATGAAATTCAAGGTGGGATCATGTGCATCAGCAAGAGAGCTTTGGGACAAGCTACAAGACCATTTATGCAAGGGAAGAAGCAGAAGAAGAAGAAGAAGTTGAAGCAAATTACAACATCTCAGATTTCAAAGAAGCAAATAGAGGTCAGTTCTTTTGGTTTAAATGTGAAGGAGTAGGACATGTTGAATTTGAATGTCCTCATCCAAGGATTGAAAGAGATGACACTGAAGAAGAAAAGTCCAATGAAGAAGAAGAAAATCATGAAGCATAAATGATTCAACAAGAAGACGAGAATCTTAAAAAATTGAAGCATGTTGAGATTGAAAATAACAAGCTCAAAGACACGCATAGAAAACTAAGAAGTGAATTGGGTAGTTGTGAAAAGATAGTTGTAATCTTGAAGAAACAATTAGAAGACTTTGAGAAGCTAAGAGAAGAAACCATTTCCTTGAAAACTCTACTCGAAGAAGTAAGAAGAATAGGAGAAGTAAAGAATGTCCAAATGATGAAGAAAGAAGAAGATTGTGAGAAACTTGAACAAGAAGTTGTTTCATTGAGGAAGAGCTTAAGAAACTCTCAAGTGCCAAAAGACTTAACACATCTTGGATGCATGGGTGAAACTTCATACAAAGAAGATGCAAATACCAACAAGAAGGTTGAAGAAAGAGCTACACAGACAGTTGATGAGAAGTGGACCAGGATACCAGAAAGAAGGAATGATTACAAAAGAGATGAATATTCAAGAAGACCTCCTAGTTTCAGGAATCAAAGAAGCTTCAATCAGTATGAAGGAAACTGCAGAAGGGTAGATCATGAAACCAGATGGACTACATCACAAAGAAGGTCACTTACTCCCATGTATCAAAATTTCTTTTTTGGTCATTGTTATACTTGCAAAAATTTTGGACATAAGGAAATTAATTGCAAAATTAATGAAAGGAACAACTATGCAAGAAACATGAATGGTGTAAATAGAAGATATGGAAATAATCGTGGATTTGTCAACATAAGTGATAATTCATTTTCCCCATTGATGGACAAAAATATTGTATGCTACAAATGTAATTATCTTGGTCACAAAGCACGGGATTGCAGATATATGAATGAAGATGTCCCTATGCCAACCACAATATGGAGAAGGAAAGAGATTCCAAACAATGAAGATTGTTGAATAGCATTGACCCCTGAAGAATGTAAAGAAGAAGATGAATGGTACATAGACAGTGGATGTTCTTCACACATGACCCGGGATCAAGACAAATTCATCAGCTTGAAGAGAAAGGGTGGCAATGTTGCATTTGGAGATGACTCATCTGCCAAAATAATTGGAAAAGGTGTAGTAGAGAAGCAAAAATGTAAAAGCAAAGAATGTCCTATTGGTTGAAGACTTGAAGCATAATCTACTCAGTGTTAGTAAAATGTGTGATCAAGGATATAGTCTCACGTTTGACTCACAAAGATGCAAAATCAAAGAAGAAGGTTCAGGAAGATTGGTTGCAACTGCAACAAGAAGACCAAGTAACATATACGTCCTAAATCCACGAAAAAGCTCCAAGGAAGAAAGAGACCATAAAAATGAAGTGTTATTAAGTGCTATATGTTCAGGGGGGAGCAACCCCAAAGAAGACAGTTACCTTTTGCCATTAAACTCGGGGGGAGCAGTCCTAATCTTTTCCATTGATGTCAAAGGGGGAGAAAATTGGGATCATGATGATAGGGCTGTTGATTAAGGTTGGTTGTCATTGATGTCAACCCTTGAAGAAAGCCCTGCAACACAAAGGTTTGGGTAATGGACCCAAGATTGTATGATGTAAAGATGACTCATTATTGTCTTGTCATGGTTGATAAGAAGTAAAGATGGATGAACTCCAAAGTGGTCCCCTTATGGTGAAAGCCCTCACGGGAAGATGCTTTGCGGAGTAAGAGAACCCATGCTTAATTGTGGAATAATGAGATGAAGGACAACGAATTTGTCAGTTAAACTATCCTATATGGATAGTGCTTGTCATTCCATTTCCGGTGGTATGTGGAACGTCACATAACTCCTCACGGTTAGAGAGTTATGGCCATGAGAAGTTGGAGACCCCAGGTTTGGGTAATGGACCCAAGTTTGTTTGATGGATAATAATGGTCATGTAGGCTATACACTTGAGCATGTTAGTAAAGTCACTTTATGACTTAGTCTAAATCATGCCTTAGTGTTGTATTATTGACTTAAATAATATTTAAGTCATTATAGGATTCCTGCATCTAGGGTTTATGTACTTATTTCTCTCTTCAAAGTTCTCTTGTGTTCTTGGTTTCTTTTTGTTATGTGGTACCAAAGCCATAGTGATGAGAATTTGAAGCAAGTGAATGCCTAGTGACTGAATAGATCAATGATGGATGAGGTATTGCTGTTTGATAAACACCAAGAAACTGAAAGGCTTTTGGGGAAATATAGCTAAGTATATTTTGTTTGTGGTTTTTTAAGCCGAGTTTTTTTTTTTTTGTAAAAGAGAGAAATACTAGGGCTATTTTTTGGTTTTAAAAGACAGGCTAGGTTATTTTTCTCCGATTTAAAGCTTGTTTTTTTTTTGGAAAAATTAAAAGAGTTTTCAGAAAATTAAAAAAAAGAAAAAAGATTGAGAAAATAATTGATCTTTTTAAAGGGCAAATTGATTCTTTTGGGGCTACTGTACAGATTGGCCGGACAGTTGACAGCCGCTGTATGTCATACGGAATGCCGCCAGAGACTGTACAACAACTGCTGTAGAGATCGGCAACAAGTCTGTACATTATCTGCTGTACAAATCAGCAACAAGTCTGTACATTAGTGCATGACCACCTGGCAGATTTGACAGTCGTACAACTTGTACAGATGTACATCACTTGTGGATGGAAAATTCGACTGTACAAATGCCCAGCAACAGAACTGGAGGGATGTACAGCCTCTACAGATGCTCAACGGCAGAAATTCACTGGTTTTGAAGTGAATTCAATCAAATAAAAGTCTGATTTAGTTAGTATCACCGTAATTTTGTAAATCCAATGAGTAATTAGCTGGAATTTGAGAAATTGGACAGGTAATTCTTTGTTCGTCTCTGTAATTTGGTGTGTTGGGGAAGAAAGAACAGAAATTTGTCCAGTTTAGCAAGTATTTGGCAGATCTGCAATACATCTGTGCATTTCTCAGCAGATTTATCATTTTTCCAGCAAGATTTCTTTTGATTTTCTCCATAATCTTTTGTTTGGGGGAAGAAAAATGTGGTTTTCTTGGCTGTGAGTCTCTATTTTCAGTTACAGCTTTGATTTTCAGCAACATTTAGCCTGAAATTTTTGTGCTCTAATGGCTACTTTGTCTAACATTATATTGGAGGGTACCAGAAATTATTTGGGAAGAATTATAATACGTGGAAACAATGGATGTTGGCCATCTTTGAGTACAAGTGTTTGGATCAACTTGTGATGGGCAAGGAAACATGACCAACAACAACTGTAAATGATCAAACCACGTTTGCTGAGCGGAATAGACAAGCTATGATGTTGATAAAGCTTTAGTGACCAGTGAAATACTTCCAAAAGTGTAGACTTGGTGTGATGCTGCAGTGATTTTGAAGCGACTGAAGGATTTACATGAAACTTCATATAAAGGTAGAGCCTACTTCCTTAAAAATTTACTGTTTTTAAGCAAAATGGATGAAAGTGAGTCTTTACAAGATCATTTGCTGAAGATAAATGACCTTAGAAAACAGATGAATGCCATTGGGCGAAAGATAGAAGAAAAAGACATGGTGGTAATCACTCTCAAAAGTTTACCAGTGTCATTTGAGCATTTTATTGAAACCCTAAACATTACTTCGATTGATGTTGACATGAAATTTGAGGATTTGGGCACCAAGCTCTTGCAATGAGATAGTTGGAAAAATAGTTTGGAAGTAGCAGCAGGAATGAGGATTCAGTAATGGCTTTGGTAGCCAAATTCAAGGGTAAAGGCAAGCTTGCTAAGAAGAATGAAGGCAAAAATAGAGAAGGAAGTAGTAGGGAAAATGATTCAGGTAATCAATTTTTTTTTTTCAAATATTATTATTGTGGAAAGCCAAGCCATAGAAAGAAGATTGTCAAAAACAATGATAAGATGAGAAACATAACCAAGGGCCAAAGAAGCAGCTAGTGTTGCAGAACATAAGGAAGAGGAGGATCTCTTTGTGTTCATGGCATGGGATAAAGCAAACAATGTGAAAACATCTGCATGGTATATATATTTGGGGGCATCTCATTATTTTACCCATGGGAGAGATTGGTACATTAATTATGCTATGAATGAATTTTCTAATAATTATGTGGTGTTTGTGGTAGGGAGAAATACAGGGTTGAAGGTAAAGACAATGTGCAGATAACTATATTGGGTAAAAGCTGGTATTATGTTCACTATGTTCCAGGAATGGATAAGAATCTACTTTCTGTTAGTGAAATTGTGAAGCACAACCCCCACTTACATGTGATTTTTTGCAATCACAAATGCTACTTTGTGGATAAGGTCCATGAGAAGACACTTGCTCTTGTTATCAAAGAGCATGGGTTTTTTAGGCTAGTTGATGCAAAGGAGGCGACAGAGTACACCTTGATGGCTAAGAGTGGTCAAAATAGCAGCGAGCTTTGGCATCAAAGGTATTGACATTCGGATTTGAGATCTATTTCTTTTTTTGGCTTAAGAAGGTTGGATTGATGGCCTCCCAGATATAGAAAATCAGCGAGGAGTTTGTGGAGCATGTCAAGTTTGTAAGCACCATAGGACTCTGTTTGAAGAAAAGGGCAAGCTTGGAGAGTGAAGGAAGTTCTTCAATTGATCCATGTTGACATTTGTGGGTGAATGACGGTAGCGTTATTCTTGGGTGCCAAGCATTTTCTATTGTTTGTAGATGGCATTTCTAGGATGACATGGGTGTATTTTTTGAAGTTTAAATTAGATGTATTTAATGGGTTCAAGGAGTTCAAGGCTTTGGTAGAAAATCAATCTGGGAAGAGCATTACCATTCTCAGATCAGATAATGAAGGAGAGTTTTGGTGTAAGGATTTTCTTGATTTCTATACTCAAGTAGGCATTCAAAGATAGTACACCACACCTTATCCTCCACAACAAAATGGAGTGTTAGAGAGGAGTAATAGTACTATATGGAGATGGCTAGGTGTATGTTAGAGAACAAGTTTGTTCCTTACAAATATTAGGTGGAAGTAGTACACACATTAGTGTATCTTCACACCGGTCTCCAACACGAGAGGTACACAAGAAGACTTCAAAAGAAGCATGGTCTGGATGAAAACCTCAAGCAAGTCATCTCAAAATTTTTGGTTCAGTGGTACATGCATGGGTTCCTAAGTAAAACGAACCAAACTTGATGCAGAATTCTAGAAGATGATGCTCAGAGGGTAGAGTGACAACCATAAAGCTTATAGGTTGGTGTGATGTTAAGTCTAACACAATATGTCTTAGCTGCCGTGATACGATAGTTGATGAAAGCACAGGGCTATTCCATGAGAAATTAGATCTAAAATCAGACCTGAAAGTTGCTGAAAATGAAGAGGATATTGTTGGAAATATAGGTTAAATGGATGGGGCAAATCAACAAGAGGTAGGGATCACCTCTCAGCATGGTTCCCATGAATTTTTCAGCCAAGAGGATGCTATAAATAACTAAAATCAGTAGGAAATCAGTGTTGTTCTGCAGTCTTAGGAGGAAAAGAAAAGACCAAAGTGGTGGTACAAGACCTATAAGGATGCTCTCTTGGATGAGCTAACTGATATGAGCCAAGAAGGTAGACCAAAAAGAACATCTTGTTCAGTGAATTATAATGATGATGCTTGTTGGGATGAGTTAGTTGGACTGAGTGGGGAAGTTAGACCAAAAAGTTGTAAGACATCTAGTACGGTGAATGATGCTTTGATAGAAATTCTTCATAACTCTTTTGAGCCTCAATATCATGAAGAAGCTAAAGGCAATCCAAAATGGGAAAAGGTTATGCAAGCTGAACATGAGACTTTGATGAAGAATCAAACATGGGTTCTCGTAGAGCTACCTCTAGGAAAGAACCCATTGATTGCAAATGGGTCTATAAAATCAAGTATAAGGCAAGAAGTTGAGTTGAAATATTGCCCGACTTAGGACCAAATTGTAGATATTTTCACCAAGTCTCTTAGCCCAGATAATTTTTTAAAATTCACAGACAAATTTGGTGTAGTCTCTAGAATGACAATTGAGAGAGGATGTTAGAGATATTTAGTTAATAATGGTCATCTAGACTATAGACTTAGGTATATTAATATTAATAAAATCACTTTTTGACCTTGTTTAAATCATGCCTTGGAGCTGTATTAATGACAAATAATATTCAAATCATTATAGGGTTCATGCATCTAGGGTTTATGTTTTTTTGTTATTCCTTTACTATAACAGGACACAAGCTCTCTTTATTTTATAATCTAAGAAGTATTTCACTTTTCCAGGTTCTCTTGTGTTCTTGGTTTCATTGTCCTTCGTTTCTTTTTGCATAATCATGCATAGATATATCTGAGATTGTCATAGGCAATCCTTAAAATTTATATTTATTAGCACAATAAATAATCAACTGCACGATTCTAGGATAGGTGGAGCTAACTAGTTTGTATATACATTATCACTGCAGACCCTAGAAGAAGAAATCGCCGATTAAATGCCAAAAATCGGCAAAATCGCGCTTTTTTGGGTCCGGCGATTTTCACTTTAAAAAAACGCGAGATTTTTTAGACAGTCAAAAAATCGCGTTTTTTTGAAAAACTCGGCAAAAAATCGCCAAAAATCGGCTGGGATGCGCGGGCCGCGGGATAAAGAGCCCGATTTGGTTTTTTTTTGGTCATTTGGTTTTCTTTTTGTGTGGAGCAGCAAGGGAAGGAGTTTGTGGAGGTCATCAAGCGTTTTTGAGGTGTGCAAAGGCAGGGTAAGGGATTCATCCACAATCTTTGAAGATTTTTGTGGTCGAGCAAGCTCAAACTTCAACCGGTTGGATCTTTGAAGTTTTCATCCACAACTTCCAAGCAAGGTATGTATGCCCTTCCCAATTTGTATGCTAATTGTTTCCATACACTTGCATGTTTTCTTGCTTCTTTGTTTGCTTAGATTTAGGTTTTTTTTTTTATCATCTTGCCAATAATTTATAGAACAAACAAAATGTAAGGGTTTTTTTGGAAAATTTCATTGGGGTATGTAGCTTGTTTTTTTAGTTTTTTAGCCACCTTGTTGATGCCATTTTTCATGGCTAACATTCTTCTTTGGATGGCTGATTTTTTAAATTAATAYGCTRCAATTTTTTTTTCAAGYGGGGTTTAATGTATTTTTTTGTGTTTTTTTGCCCTARGTCCATTYRCAWRGCACTYAGCAAACATGCCTAGAGCCTTGGAWCCAATGTGGGAGTAYGSTGAGCCTGAAGAAGGAACAAACCGACAATCTTTAACATGCAAATTATGTAAGACACGTATTAAAGGAGGAGTATACAGGTTGAAATACCATTTGGCCAAAATTCCGGGGTTTGATGTTGGGCTTTGTAGCAACGTGACCCCAGAGATTATGAGAG
>ML778568.1:553542-563655 GCA_009831015.1 Picea engelmannii
ATATCGGTTCTTTCTCTGTATTTATGTGCCTATCTGTTTATATGATGTTGTTGTTGCTTTATATATTGAAAAATGTTTAAAATTTTGAAAAAAAATGAATAAATTATGTATTTTTTAATGTTTGCCGAGTTTTTCCGATTTTTGTCGATTTTTGCCGAGCCGATGTTTTCAGGACCGTTGCCGAGTTTTTCCACTAGGCTGCAGACTTTTGAAGTTAATTAAAACTTTTAATAATAACGACTGTCTATTGGGACCAATGCCTGCCCTCACTTTAATTACGTTTATGGATCATGACTCTCTTTATTTACTACCTTCATATAATAATTGAAACTAGCCTTGACAAGTTGTTGAATTACATGCTTGAGCTGATCATCTAACTGTTGAATTCTAATTGGGAAATACAACCCATGGGTTGTGGTTGTACCAAGTCTTTCACTATATTTCTTATTAATTTCTATAGTCATGATGTCATATGTGCTGGATCTAAGCTTGCATAATGTTCTCTTGCATGTTAAATTTGTGGAATATTCTATCGACAATGATGTGCTTGCATATGGAGTCAATAGGCTCATAAACTTCTGGACAAGGGGAGATTACACTTGTAAATTAATTGACATCTACTGTAGGTTCAACCTTAGCAGCAACAAATTTCACTTCAATCCAAAACCTGTCATCCAAATTGATCTATTTACCTTTGTGGCAGCCTCAAAACTCAACTGCATCTTTTTAGTTAATCTACATGCTATTGATGACCATGGCATTTAGTGCCCCATGTATCTAAAGTAGAATATAGATGCAACATATATAACATAAATTTTTTGGGTGCCCTATTTTGCACACAATGGTGTCAAGCCCGGGCTTCATGGTGCCTGCATATAATCATCCATCTTCAACTCAGCCAAGTCTCCCACTGTCCTTTATTAAATTGCTAATTGGATGAACACAACAAGGAGTTCGATAGATATGCTTGTAGTTTTTGAACAAGCGAATCCATGGCTTTATAAATTTGAATCTATGATGGCCCACACAAGATTAGAGGGTCCAACATCCTCTATGGATTTAGAAAGAATATTTGACTAAAAAAACCATATTTTTTTTCATAGTGTGATCTACATAGTACAAACTGCATGAAATATGGTCCAGAATGACAAGAAACACTGATGTTCAACAAGGGTCTATTTCAAAAATCCGTCTGGCGATTCATGACAATTGAGCAACCCATTTTTTGATCACTCACTTTAGATTGGCTCAATGGCTTTCTCAACCTGTGTATTCTCCTTATCTAGAGTGGAAGGTGTTTTTTTTTTTCATATATTGCAGGCTTGTAGCCTCTAGTTCTGTGATTTATAACATGCCCCATGTCAATGAAGAAGCAAAAGCATGCTACATTGGATGGTATCCTGTATGCACTAAAAAAGGCAATTGCAAACTCTGTTTGCTGGTTATTTCCATTGTTAAACAGTGATGTAATGGAGGGGACAACTTGTCTGTCTGATGCATACATACCAGCAGGATGGTGCATTTGTGAAATAGACCAAGCCGTGTCAGCACTAGAGGTAGTGTCTGCACTGCCAGCAAAGGAAGATTGAGAAGTAGGAAGCATTTCATGAATATAATATTGCTTGTCTGCTAATGCTTTTATCATTGTAAAGGCCATGCTTAGTCACAGGACACACATCGACACTGCAATTACTGACCCCCAACAGAGCTGTCTTGACTGTTGAATAATTTCCATGCCATGATAAATTGCACATACGGTGTTGTGTTTCCTTGTGTCTTCTCCCTTGTTTATATAAACAAGAGTGAAATAATCCCATAAATGAGGCTATCTCTTGTGAGCAATATCAGTAGGCAAATGGCACCCCATAAAAAAGATTGTCCTGAAATTATAAGAAACTACTTTTGCAAAACTTGGTGATTTGTCGCATGTTTTCTGAGTTCTTTTGATATTTTCAGGGTGAGGAGTATTTGTCTATAACAGATTGGAAGTCGGCCAAAGCTGGATGAAAAAAATCCCTATTTGGGCAAATTCTGTAATGCGATTTCTCATTTCTGATTGCTGTTTGTGTGATTTTGAGAGAGGACTCTTCTTGTGTGTTTTGAAGGGGCAAGCTTGGATTTTTAATATTTATCACTCAACGAATTTTAAAGGATTTTTTTTTTTGTTGCATTTTTTAATTCTTGGTGAGTTTGGTCGAGCTTTTGCTAATTTTTTTGCCAAACCTCACTCAGTTTTCCAACAATGGAAAAACCACCTCTGTCCTTACAAAACAGCTTACAACTACAAGTACCCACATGCTATCTACATGTAAAAATTAAGTGCCTAAAGTTAAAAAATGTCTCCTGTTTGTCAAATTTTTCTCTCAAGTGTTTGCATGTGGTCCACAAAGAAAATCAAATGTGAGCAGTTCATAAACAGCACCATCACTTGAAAATGCCTTCCAAGCCAAGGTGAAAATTTTATGTTCATAAATAGTTGAGAGAAAGAGTGTAGAAGTTCTTCATATTCATGAGATGGTAGAGTATGCTTTAAAGTTTGGAGGTTGCCTTTTTATTTAGAAAAAAATTCTTTTTATTTAGATGTTTTTGGGGTATGGCCAACCCCCATGGAGATGCCTTCTGACCCATAGGGCATGGAAGGGTATGTTCCAGCCATATTGCGAATGTAACGTCGCTGTTTTGGGGTACACTTTGTGCATTGTATCCATGCTACATAGATTGTCATGACCATTAACCACAATGATCAGGCTTAGAATACACTGTGGAGGTGTATTTTGATGTTGAAGATGGTAGGATTCTCATGCAATTCTCATCCAAATATAATGATAACTATTATGGATGAGAAAGAGAAGATGGTGAAGTCCTCAGAAATCATAACATGACTTTGATATTGCATGGTCTTATAAACTTATTTATACATGCAATAGTGATTTCAACCAAGTCATTTAGCTTTAAATAGTTTTCTGAGTCATCGTACATTGCTTATTTGTTGCAAATTACACAGTCAGAGCAGGTCAAAACTCGATAGTGGAATTTTCTTAATGGCTTGTCAATATTTTGATACAACTTTCTTATTACTCCTCTCATGTCTCCTGGCCATTCATCTCAAATGGCATGAAGGGTTCTGCATGAATGCCAAGTAATTGAAGTTAGAAAGTTGTTTAAAAGCTCTATTTAGTTTATTGGATTAAAAATGCTCATAAAAGGACAGGTCGACCCTTGGTTGAAGGTTAGTTACTCAATATTCTATAGGTCAAGTTTGTAGACCCAATTCAGATTATATCGACTATTGTACACTTATGCTGTGGAATCATATTTACAGTTTGTGTGTAGCATATACAATCAGTTGACTTATCTCATACTTCAAAGTGCAGACAGTATGATATTGCTTTGATTCTAATCAAATTGATGTCTGTCAAATGCTAAGAATCTGACTTAAATAGGTTTTTAACACTTCTATGCACGCTCAGTATTGATATTGTTAATGGCACCTGTCTGTTCAAATATTTATCACATTTGATCTCGTGTGAGATAATAGTTGGAAATATTATTTTAGCTTGGTGAACCTTTAACAAAAATATAAATTACTTTCAGTGATTCATAGCAGACCACAGATGAGCGTTGAGTTTCAAGTTTTCAACCATATAAAATGTCATTCTTTCAACATGCTTATTTGTGTTGCCTTGTTGAATCTGGTAACTACCTTTAAGAGGACATCACCTACTATATTTACAAGATTAATGTCATTGTTGCAGTTTGGTAATCAGAGAAATTGTCACACATTGCCCATTAATAAAACATGCATATGAAGATAAGGATTCTCCAAATGCACTATGCTTATAGTTGCTAGGTTCATAGTCTACTAGCAGGGCATATAAGCAGGTTAGTTTAATGCGGAGGTTGGTATTGCTTAGGGTGCGTAGTAGCTGAGTTTGATTGACTTGACTAGATTATAACAGAAAGATAAGTACTATACATGACTCCTCTATCAAGAGCATGGAAACTGAAGTTGATGGAGGGGTGGCGGGTTTCAAGCAGGAGACATTCACCCAACCCTTGCGGAGCGTGCCGTTTAGCTAGGCTAGTTGAACAGCTCCTGATTCACGAATGTCTGCAACTAGGAAAGGTCCTAACCAATGCATCTTCTATTTCCCCGTATGTTGAGGGTGATAGGGACACGTTTGAGAGCTTCATCGCAGAATCACAAGTTTCTTCTCTTTATCCATCGGGGTAATACATTCATCTAGCCCAACCTAAGACTTGAATTCAATTAGTAAAATTGATCCTAAACTTTGAAGACTTTGAAAGAGACGAGTCCTAAGAAAATTGAAACTGTTTAACTGCGGAGGAGAAAAACAAGTAGAAAGGAATACTGAGCAAGGAATGGAGAGAAATAACAGATGTCAGTAAATATTAATTGGCGGGTACAACTTAATTTCTCAAATTGCTGTAAGACATCTGTGGCTAAATATCCTTGGAAGTTAAAACTAATCAAATAGTGAGATTAATTAAAGAGAAGAAATTACAAATCCAGGAAAGAAAAACAATATATGACAGATTGAGAATAATGATAGTGATGGTTGTTCATAAAGCACCCATCTTAATCTTATGTTGTGATGATTGTTAGTCAGGTACCTATCTTAATCTTATATTGAAAGGCACACTTTTATGTGCATGAAAAATTCACCTGGATCTACTATCAAATGTCATGTTTAACAAGTTTGCTGAGTTGAGAAATTGAGGAATGCGTTTGCATATATGATTCGTGAGAACAGTTCTTTTATTGACTTGGTAGAGATTGTTGATGACTTGTTCCATAAATGCACGTTTATGGCTATTCAAAGTTAATGGGATGTACTTCTTGGGCCATTATTCCCATCTCTGATGTAGATCCTACTCAAGGATATGTGTATCCTAAGTGATTCAAACACAATTCAGTGGCTCTGTATCTAGGGCTAGCAATCTGCAAATTTGGTAGCCCTAAAAGGTTCCACCAATGGATTTCACCCAACATGCACTTAAACTTATTAGAAAAGGAGAAACTTCTTAAGAAACCCTTAAAACAGATAATTGAACAATAATAAAAATATGTATCACTTGGAAATTAGGAGAACTATTTTTCAAAATGGCATTGTGCCAATTTCCTAGTTTCAGATATTACCATCTATATTTATATGTGTAAACAATTGACTAACTAAATATAAAATGCATAATTATGCATATGTTTTGAAGAATTTTTTTGTGTGCTGGCTATGCCACTCTTTCCTTTCTCTTCTCTTTGCATTTATACTAGGTTTGTGAATTGCAGGCATCATGTTTATGAAAAACCGGGAGGTCCTAAATCAATTGAACTTAAGGAAGTTGGTCCACGTTTTGAATTGCGACTCTATCAGGTTAGATAATTTTTCTCACAGCTGCCTTCCCAGTGGCTTATGCTCTTAATTTTAAATTCATTTCATTCACATGAGAGACACATACACATCATTATTTATTATAGTGGCAGAGAGTGCAATTCTGTGGCACAACAGTGAAGGTATCCCCTATGGGACAAAGAAACAGTCTTTGTTGATAAAAAGCCCATGAACTTGTGATCTTTCACCTAAATGTCAACTCAAAACAGGATACATTTATAATCTCTTGAACAGAACTACCAAGGATGTAGAGTAGTTGCTACAGTACTTCAACATTGCCTAAACTTGCTTTCAAAAATAAAGTAAATAGCAGTCGCCTTTTTCAACCTAATTTGATAGTTAGGGGAAGATATATTTTCATTATTTAAGCTATTCTTGAGGCAATGATCCCTACCAAGTTTGACTTCTGTTAGGCTTATGCAGTTGTAGATATTTCGCTCAGAGCATTCATTATGATAAGTTTTTACTATATAGCTGATCACAAGTTAGGGTAAGAAGATGAATGGGTTTTATATTTAATATGTTTTCCATTAGAACGTTTTCAGTTTTTGTATTTATCATCAAAGAACGTGAACAAACGAAAATATTCCTTCCCTCTTTGTTGTTCACCCAGATGTGAGCTTTTATGGCGTTCTTTTAGCTGCATATTTACAGTTTTACATTTCTTCAAATCCTTCTTTGTTACAGTTCTTCTTGGCATGGAAGGTTATGAGAATAAACAAAAATCTCCTTTTCCCATTGTGCAATATTTTGACTCTTAAAAGTGAGATAGCAGATCTTTCTAAAATCTTTTCTAGTTCTTTCAGGTCGACATCTTGTTGGACATCCAGGTCTCCTATAAGACTATTTCTGTGGTAGAATAAAACCTTCATTAGTGTAATGGATTTTTTGTTTGTAATTTTGTAAAATTTCTTTGCACTCATTAAAAGTAGGTTGAGCTTGTTGTCAATGTACTTACATGGAAGTTGATTCCTACAATGGAAAAAACCCAAGCCCCACAATATACCAAAGATATTAATAGAGATTTCATTGTAGGTAAAACTCAATCATTCATATTAGATTATTGTGGGGTTTTATTACATATCTTGGCTCAAGCTCTATTTATATACCTTAGCACCCCAGGGTTTTAACTTTTAGCCAATAGGAAGTAAAGTATGCAAATGGCATTCTCATTAATTATTGATTGTACGATTCATAGCAGCAAAACCAAAAAAGTAACAGCAAAAACATATCTCATACACATAATAGGCACATCGATTATCTTTTTGTATGAAAAAATAATCAGTCATCTCATGATGTCTTTTACATGAATGGTGGTGAATGACACACTACTAGACTAAAACAAATTTGGCGCACACAAACATCTTTAGAACACAATATGTATCGCATGAAACTACCAACCATCCAGCAATCTAATTAATACCCAAGCACTGGTATTGACTTCCCAACCAATTGAACTGTTGGAATCTGAATTAACTACTTGCTGGTTGCCTACAAAAAAACACCACATATATTTACATTTTTTTTTGAGTACAATACATAAGCTATTGGCTTATCTCTTCCTACAAGGTGCATTGTATTCTCCAGTGGTGGCAAATGGTTGATAATGGCTAGTTATTCTTGTATATATGATGGCACATGCTCAATTGTCTTGCTCAAGGCTTTCTAAAAGTTCTGTAGGCTCATTAGCCACATCTACTAATCTCAATTGTCCATTTGTTGGCTCCAACCAATGAATCATCCCTTTGGTGCACATGCTAACATGTTATTCATCCTTGCAAGTACTCTGCATTTTTTGTCTTTGAAGACAAAGTCTATTATGCATATGTACCTTTTTCTCCTAACATAACAGTAAGACAATTCCTCTTAATAGAGCGATGAGGCTATAGTTTGACCAATTCCATTTAGCAGCTATGGGATGGACAACTTTTGATGGTTATTGAATGAGGACTTGATAATATCTAGAGTTTAATCCCTATGCATCGTCCACCATCCAATGGGTTCTCCGCGGGGAATAGTCAATCTATGCTCCATATTTTCCAATCAAGCACAACTTCTGTATTCGTGGATTCCATTGCCCTTTTTTCAATCACAACTTTTGTGCAAGAGTAAAGGCGACCACCATGCCAAAATATTCCTGAAGCCAAATATGAGCCTCTGAAATATTTTTTGATATGAAATCATACTTGTTGGGATTTATCCTAGAGTTTGTGTAAGTCGATAACTTGTAAAACAAGCTAAACAAGATTTCTAAGTGTAGAAGCAAAGGTATGAATAGATGTGTGCCTAATCAATGTATTTTTGATGAATTAGTACACGAGAGACATTGAGACACATCTATGCATGTATACTTTTCAGAGCTTGACATTTTTTTAAACCTAATATGTATGTGTGCTTATGTAGGCATTCGACACTGGATGCATTTGTTTAACATTGCATGCTAGTGTTATAGAAAAACATAACTTATCCTATATAAAATTCTCAACTTAATTGTCTCCTATTGATATGGACATAAAACATGTCTTTAAATATAGGACAATGACTTTGATTTGTTCCTTTGAGGATGATTCTATGCTATGTAAAAACATAGTGGTCATAGTTACACTCTTGTAACTACTAGGTGTTGACCATAATACAAAGGAATATATGATTTAGAAATAACATGTCATATCGAGATATAAGGTTCTTAGGGGGTAAATTGTTCTTATAAATAATATATTAAGAGATAATTGAAGCAAGTCCGCATCAGAAAGTGGAATCAAAGAATGGGGGTTCATATACTTGTTTGCTACTAAATAACCAACATAGACATGATGATGTCTTGCTCTTTCTCTTCCTTCAAAAATGCCCCCTTTCAAGAATCCCAAGCAAATATTGTGACACCTATCTCTCTCCCTAGAAGTTCACTGTGTGGCTTATGCAACTCTTGAAGAATGTAAGTAGAAGAAGAAGAAATAAAAGTTCTTTGGTTTGAAATTGCAACGAATGGAGTAACAAGGGTAGGGGAAAGCACATTGAGGGGTGGGGTGATAGTAATTGAGAAGGCCGTTTCCCTAGAAGTTTAATGTGTGACTTTTGTATCTCTTGAAGAATGTAAGCAAAAGAAAGAAGAAAGATAAGTTATGTGGTTGAAATTGCAACAAGTGGAGTAACAAGTGCAGGGGCAAGCACATAAAGAGGTGGGCAGAGAGGAATTATGAAGGGATCGATTGCTTTTCCCTCTTCAAGAACCACATTATCGTTCTTTGTTCCAACAATAGATCTTGGTGCACAACCCATCAACCTATTTGGTTATTAAAAAGGGGGAAAATGAAGAAGTGGATAGGGTTATGGGTAGGTGTCTCATATGGAGTGGCATACCCTTTAGCATTGCCATGAATAATATGTTCTACTAGGAGTTATAGGATGATGTTGTTGTTTGGCAAGGATATAAGGGCCCTACTTTTGATGAGTTGTGGAGGTCGACCCCTAAAAGGAAAACCGTGGGAAACTTTTGGATGCACAATTATGTTAAATGGTTGGATGGATGGAAGGGTAGGTAAATTTCTTAATTCTTCCATGGGGACATTGTCTATCAAATATGTTGATGCATTTGTACCTGTTGAAGGCGTCACATTGTTATGTAACTTGTTGGATGAGTTCATTTGGGATATAGGTGTGCAACATGTTGTGCATGTCATAACAAATAATGATGCTAAGCATGTAGCAATTGGCAAAATGCTAATGGATTGACAACCTATAATTTTTTTGACACAATGTGATGTTGATTGCATTGATTTGATGTTGGAAGGTATCAACAAAGTATATATTCTTTGTTACATACTCAAGAGGTGATCTAATTAGTATAGGTATTGTTACCCCCTAACATCTGGGGGTAACTAGAGGATATTTTTCTCTTATGATCCTTACAACAACCAACGGTTCCGCAAATGAGATCCATGGTTCTCCAGAGATGCTTTGCACATTATGTTCAACTCACTCACATTTGATGATTATGGTGCTTGACGTACATGAGGTACATTATTTCATTTCTTCATATTAAGTGTTAATGCCTTATGTAATTGTCATGAAAGTAATGACCATTGGTTTAGTTAGATAATGTTGATGTTTTATGATTCTTAGATCTGATAGTTATTGCCTTATGATTAATAACAAGATTCACTTTCATACAACAATTATCATAGAATAACTATACATTCAAAATCTCAACTATAACAAGATCTAGAAATATTAACCATACACTGTAGACACAAGAACACAACACAAGAACACAAGAGTTTATCCTGAGAAACCCAACCTTGAGAGAAAACGCAACAACCTTTCTATAGAAGAATTCAGTGCAAGATATTACCAATACATCACCATCAATAGCCAAAATACCATATAGAGAAGATCCTCCCCAAGGCTAGCATCACCAAGACCTAGCGCCTCAATAAGATTGTTAGATTTTAGGGTAAAATGCAGAATGTTAGTCTCTTTTAATTTTTCCAATAAACAAGACAAATTAGATCTGTAAATCAATTCACATGTAAAGCAGACTACAACAATCTTAATAGAGGAGTTCTGATCACATATATAAACTCAGATTTAATAAACAGATCTAAACACTGTAACTATAGAACTGAACACTCAACTCAGGTCTGCAACAGTATATAGTAGGATAGATCTAGAACAGTTAGTGGCAGCGTAAAGACACAACACA
>ML778568.1:565503-591864 GCA_009831015.1 Picea engelmannii
GCCCTAGAACACATCTAGGGTCTTGTATCAACCACCAAGGAACACATCCAAGGATCAATCCAAGCACTAAGCAAGGATTCCCTGGAACACATCCAGGGGCCCTAGAACACATCTAGGGTCTTGTATCATCAACCACCAAGGAATACATCCAAGGATCAATCCAAGCACGAAGCAAGGATTCCCTGGAACACATCCAGGGGCCCTAGAACACATCTAGGGTCTTGGCCATCCTCCAAGAGAATGGCTCTTGCTGCTGCATGTAAATTTAACAAAGATGACCAAGAGAAACCAAGAATATCCTTCCTAAGTGTGGCGCACTCATCAAGATACCAGAAACCCAGAAATAGCGAAATTACCAAAACTGCAGTTGCAATTGCCTTGTGCGCACTGTAGAAGGAGTTGTCTGACTGTCCAAATGAAATGATCCAGTCCTATATTTATACTAATCTGGGTGCCTGTTTGGAGTCGACTTCTTATTTTGGGTCATCAAATTACTTTATTATTTTCTGCCTTTTAGTGGTGGGGTCGACTTCTCTTCCTGGGTCTTCAATTTCTTCTTGGGGCTTCTGTAATGGTGTAGATGGGTCTTCTTGTACTTTCTTGTGGAGAATGACTTTCTCGAAGTTGTAAATCTTCAACAAATAATGGATCATGATGCTCTAAATTTGTGCCTTTTGTCTTGTTCCACCTTGGTGCTCATCATCATCTTCTAGATAAGTGCTATCACTCTTCGGTTGTGTTGTACTACTGGGGGGCTTTGAGAGGTGTAGTGTGTCCATATCCCAATCCATATATAACATTCTCCCTCCCCTATTTCTGTTTCCCTGCTCATGGGTTGGTTGTCATATGTCACACAAAAAGGTTCGTGCCTCATAGTCCCACGAGAAGAGCATATCCCAATCCATACATAACATTCTCCCTCCCCTATTTCTGTTGCCCTGATCATGGGTTGGTTGTCATATGTCACACAAAAAGGTTCGTGCCTCATAGTCCCACGAGAAGAGCCTCATCCCATTAGAGCTATAATCTCGAGGTGAAGAGCAGATAAAAAAGAGAAAGAAAAGAAAAGTCAAAAAACCAAAAGAAATAAAGCATGAGTAATGCCCCCCCTCGCTATGAGGCCATTACCCCAAGTCCTATGCAATAAAATTCACATCTAGAAAAAGGACTAAATGAAGTAAAACAAAAGTCAAAAGCCAGAAAGGGTTAAATGAACAAAGAAAAGGCAAAAAGGGGGTGGAAAGATACAATGCTGAGGAAAGGGCAACTCAATGTGCAAATGCTCCCTCATATTTCAAAGGCACTCATGTAGATGAATATCTTAAACAACCTCACATGGATGTGCAATGAAACTCATGGAGTTACCTACCAAACCATACCATCTATAACTAGACATGCCCCATGATGGGTTTTCTTGGGAAATACTTCTCTTCTTGGGTGTTGGCACATGTAATAGGGGTTAATGATGACCCCCCATACCTCAACTTAGCAAATTGTATGAATTCCATGAGTTATTGTGAAGTTTGAAGATGATGCTTAATGTGATCTACCTAATGGCATTTACATTTGATATGACTCACTTTTTATGTTGCATTGGACTTTTGTGCATGCCTTCGGATTGATGATTACTTTGGGTCACTTGCACCTTACTTTTGACGATGTACTTGGGATGGATATGCCTTGGATTGAGGTTTGCTCCTTTGGAGGATGTTGAGGAGGCCACTTGCATGATTCATGGAGGTTGTGCCACTTATTTTGAGGTCGCTGGGCTACTTTTGAGGTTGTTGCACCATTTTAGAGAGAACGCTGCACCTCTTGGATGAAACGTTGCACCCGTTGGAGGGAACATTTCACTTTTGGGCCCATTTACATGCCTTTTCACATGATTTGAGTGAGCCGTCCACTCTTGGAATCCCACACGTGCCACACATGTAACATGATCATGCACTTATGGAGGATGCCTTGGCATTCAAGCAAGTTTTATGTCATTTTGGTAGCATCGTTGGGGGTATTTTGACCCATCCACTCTTGTATCATGGATATTTGATGTTTTTTTTTACCTTATCTCTAGGGCTTGTGAAGAGATAAAGGTTATTTTTAGATTTTCTTAGGACAAAGTCTAGGAAAATATTATTATTGTAACGAGAGGGGTGCATATAAATAAAGAAGCACTTCTAATTTGTGAATCATTGTTAGAACTTGTGGAGAACATTACTTCTCTACTTCTTCTTCTCTATATTTGCTATGGATGGATAACTAGAACAACTTCTTGAGGATTGTGTCTTGTGGATTGCTTTACAAATTTTGTGGATGCTCTTGGCTAGGATTTTGAAGATGAATTTATTTCTTGAGTAAGTGGTCTCACTTAATCTTATGGATTTTGTTTATGAATGATTTGAAGTGTAGTTGTATTTCTCTAGTGGTGGTGGTGCACTCTCTTTATGTTTTTCTTGAACAAGTCCCTTCATAACTCTTGGAAGATCATTAGTGGACTATCTCCCCTTGAATTATCTTGGAACTCGTAAAGCATTAGGTGGATTTGTTAGGGTTTGTAGTGGACAACTGTAACTATCACCCTATTTTTACTTACACTTTCTCAAGGGAGTCCTTAGTTGACCCCATATGCCCAAAAAAATAGTAGGCACTAGTCTTCTCCCATCCAAAATTTCACTTTTTATTTCTGTTTTAGGGTAAATTTAAGGTTTTATAACAACTTAAATACATTTTCAGCGATAATAAACTTAAGATCTCTTGGTTTATGTGTATTTCTTGACCTAAAAAGCATTTTACAGCCATAAATAGCCTGGCTGACTTATATTAATGCATAATTAGGGCTAGACGTCTTCTTTTACTTGGCTGTTATAACTCTTCTAATTTGCAGAATTAACTAGTTTTATAAACCCTAGATCTATCCATTGTTTTAGCTCTAATTTTTATTTGTTTATAACCTATTCAAATGGTTGAAATATACTGCTGTTGTAACTTGTTTACTGCTGTAATTTTTCATCTTTATTGCAAGTTTTACAACAGCCATTAGTAATTTTCAGATTTGCATTGTTTGGGGATAATTTTGCATTAGATAGTAAGTTGATAAACCCTCTAAACAATCCTAAAAGTAAATTAAACTCAAATATGGAATTTACCTTGAGTAACCACCTAATCTATACTTGTTTATTATATCTTATTGGTGTTAAATTGGGTATCTATATAGGTGACCTTAGACTTGATCTCATCTTGGCTTAGGAACCCTAGAGGCTACTAGTGACGCCTCCTTTGTGTTGGATCCATCCTTCACTAAAATGAGGTAAGTTGTTGTCTAGGTGATAGTGTCAACACTTCCATGTTCCACTCATCTTTGTAGCTTGTGAAGGCTTTGCACTAGGGTGCAAGATTGTGTGATAACATTTTGGTGTTGTTGCCAAGGAGAATTGAGTCTTTATGCTTGGATATCCGAAGTCTATGCTTCAACCTTTATTGACGAGTATACAACAAACCTTGACCTAGTGTGGTCATCTGGCGACTCCATAACAAGAGAACCTGACAGTTGGAAGTTCTAACCAAAGACCTTCTTTTCGCAGATATGTTGATCCTGTAAAGGTCTATAAGAGAAGAGTTCCACCAAATTCTCTTGTGATAAAAACTCTTTTCAGTAATTCTCCAATAGTAACTTCAATGGATTTGCAACCATGGGTTACAATTGTTGACAAGGCCATAGACATGTCTGAAATTCAAGGTCACCCTCATAATATGCCTGATAGAATTAAGAAGTGGTTACCTAAGGTTTATGGCAACAATGTCATTACAACTGAGGAGCACCAACCAAAGACCTTTTCGTAGATATGTTGATCCTGTAAAGGTCTATAAGAGAAGAGTTCCACCAAATTCTCTTGTGATAAGAACTCTTTTCACTAATTCTCCAATAGTAACTTCAATGGATTTGCAACCATGGGTTACAATTGCTGACAAGGCCATAGACATGTCTGAAATTCAAGGTCACCCTCATAATGTGCCTGATAGAATTGAGAAGTGGTTACCTAAGGTTTATGGCAACACTGTCATTACAAGTGAGGAGCACTTGTCCTCTTTTTATAGTGCTCTTGGTTATCATTCTATCCCAAATGAACACGAGGATATGGTTAGGAAATTTTTTCTATATCCTTGGAAGAAATTGCAAGATCATGGTATAATAGCCTACCTGAAAAAACATTAAGTCTTGGCAAGCTTTCCATGATGCCTTTATGAAAAGATGGGCAATCAAAAAGCATGGTTGACTCATTCTAACCCAACTCCATGAGATTAAAAAGAAAGTTAATGAGTCTGTAAGGGAATGTGATGAGAGGTTTAAAACCTTGATAAAATGAATTCCTAATGATCTTAATCCAAGAGATAGTGCTATCCTCTTGCAATATATTGATGCTTTTGATGGGAAATTTGGTTTTATGTTAAGAGACAAGTTCCCAAAGACCCATGAGGAAGCTTGGGAATGGGTTGGTAAAATCAAAGAAAACATGTTGTCTTCCAAGGTAGAACCCTTTGATCCACCTCGTGCTAAGGTTGAGATTAAGCCTAGAGGTATGAATAATGCCAATCTTGCCCTAGATCCTATAATGGCTCTAAATCAAAAGTTCAATCAAATGACAACTGAAATCATGCAAACCCAAGCCACTCTCCTAAATAAGATAACTATGTTAGAAAGGGAAAGGGCTCGACAACAGAATTTTCCTCCTAGACCTCAATACAATAATAATCATCAACCCGGAGGAAATCAACTATGGCTAATCAAGAAGGAATCCCTTGGTGTTTTCCTTGCAATGAGTCACATATGGAATGACATTGCCCTCAAAACCAAGATTGAGGAAGTGGAAGATCCAAGTAGTTTTGAGTGCATGAATTTTGTTGAAGATTTGGATCCTATCTATGCCATACCTCATGAAACCTATACTATCACTAGTGAGCAAATGGAACAAATTAAACAAAAGAGTTTTGATGATAACTTGGTTGGAGATGTTGAATGCCATGGATAAAGAGTCTAAGAACAAGCTCAGGAAAGAGAAATACTTGCAATACACTAGAAGAAACAAAGCACCTGAAGCTTCACAACCTAGTGACTCTGAACCACTTGCAAGGAAGTGGACTAGATACCCTTTACCATTGGATATCGATCCTACTCATCCATCAACATCACATAAGAATGATGATGTGCAATTGATTGTTGATGTGACAAATGTCTTGGCCAAGGTCACTGTTCCTGTTCCTCTCACCGAATTAATCAAGATCCCCTCACCAATGGATAAGGTAAGAAAATTCTTAAGTATTGAAGATGAACCTAAGGACGCTCTTGTGGTATTGCAAAATATGAATTATGATAGAAAGAATGGAGGGCATGCACCTTTCTTTATCACCTTGGTAGTGAATAACCTCCTTCTTCATAATTGTATGTTAGATTCTGGGGCTTTCATCAATGTGATGTTTGTAAAGGTCATGAACCAATTGGGTTTGAAAACCACATGACCATTTAGGAATGTATGCGGTATTGACTAAAGAGCAATCAAGGCTTGTGGTCTAATTAAGGATTTGAAGGTTTGTTTAGCTGCATATCCATATATCTCTTTCTTAATAGATGTTGTAGTCATTGATGTGCCTGATTCTTGGGGGATGTTATTGTTTAGTAAATGCGCTACAACTTTGGGGGGTAGCATTCAATTGGATCTCTCTTATGCAACTATTCCAACTTGTGAAGGAACCTTTGTCACTCTTTATAGACAATTGTTGAGATACCGAGTAGAAGATCCTAAAGTCCCTTTGAATGAGTTGATATGTGATGATGAATAGTTTGGCAACTTGTGTGTTTTTACTAGTTCAATAGTGTCAGTGAAGGAAGAGAGTCTTTGTAGTAGGAAATCTTTCAAAGAAATTAAATAAGCCATCACTTCAACACTTGTCGTTGCTAGCCCTGATTATTCTCAAGACCTTATCATTTTTTCGTTTGCATGTGAGGGTACTATTGATGATGTGCTTTCACCAAAGAGCAAGGATGATAATGCGCAACCTATTACCTTCATGAGTAAAAACCTTAGGGATGTTGGGTTAAAGAACACCATTACTAAGGAGCAAGCCTATACCTTAGTACAGTCCGTGGTTCAAGAGTATGAATTGATCACTAAACCAACCAAGATAATAAAGGGGCAAGGCTTATCAAAGATGTTGACTGAGGGAAATGAGAAAGCCATGGGATTAGGTGAAAATGATCAAGCAAACGTTGTGTTGAGTGAATTAGAAAATGATGAGTGGTATTCAGACATCATTTAATACTTGAAGAATTTATCATGTCCTACCCACTTAGTTGATCATAAGAGAAGAGCTTTGAGATTGAAAGACATGGGATTTTGTTTGACCTAGGATGGTCTTGGTTGGAGAAACCTTGATGGAATAATCCTTAGATGTGTCAACAAAGAAGAAGTTAACAAGTTAGTTGAGGAATTGCATTCAGGATAATGTGGGGGTCACTTTGTAGCGTGTACTACTGCACATAAAATCTCGAGGGCAGGTTATTACTGGCCTACATTGTTCATTGGCACTCATCGTTATGTTAGTTCTTGTCAACCATGCTAGTTTTTCTCAGGGAAACAACGATTGCCCGCTTTACCTTTGAAACTAGTTATAGTTGAGGCACCTTTTCAATAGTGGGGTTTGAACTTTATTGGTGAGTTCAAAGAAAATTCTAGTAATGGATATTGATGGGCCTTGACTGCCACAAACTATTTCACTAGGTGGGTGGAGGCCATACCAACAAAGAAGGCAACTAAAGAAGTTGTAATAAATTTCCTTGAAGATCGAATAATCACAAGATTTGGTGCCCCAGCCAAAATCATTATTGATAATGCAAAGGCTTTTAGCTCTCTCGCTATGGAAATTTTTTGTTTCAAGTATGGAATCATGTTGTCTCATTCTTCTAATTATCACCCACAAGGGAATATATTGGCTGAATCTAGTAATAAGAACCTCATGAATATTGTTAAGAAGACCGTGGGAGAAAATAAAAAAAATTGGGATAGCAAGATCAAATATGCACTATGGGTAGACCGGATCACGACTAAGACTTCCACTGTGAAAAGCCCTTTTGAATTAGTGTATGGAATGGAAGCAAACTTGCCTATTAACCTCTAGATTCTTGTATTTCGTCTTATGCAATGTTTCACAATAGATTAGGAAGCCTTGCAAGGAAGGGTTGATCAACTTATAGAGTTGGATGAGTCTAGAAGAAATGATTTTGATCAAATGGTGAGAAATCAAGATAAACTCGAAGGAACATTTGATCATAATGCAAAACAAAGATACTTTGAAGAGGGGAGATCTTGTACTTGAGGGATAAAAGAAAGGAAAAGCTCGGTATGCATAAGAAGTTTGATGGTCTTGGGCTTGGTCCTTATTAAATTGAGAGAAAGGATGGAGTTAATTCTTTCTACCTTGCTAGCCTTGATGGGGAGAAGTTTCCTTTGCCAGTTAATGGACAACTTCTCAAGCTTTAGTTTGTAGTCGACACTTGATTTGTTAATAGTAGCATTAAGTAGGATAGTTGTAGGTCATTTCGTTTGCTTTCTTTATGCATCTTGATTGTGCTTCCTTGCTCTTTTTTAGTTATTGTTTGACTTTATGCATTCATAGTTAGTTGCATTTTGATTTAGTCTTGTTTGAAAAAATAAAAATGTATATGCATCATGAAATAAAGATCGTATCGCCCTATCTCTTTTTTACTAATGGTTTTATGGTGAGATGTAGTAGGATCTTTTTTAGATTGTTGCAAAGTGCAGGTCTTGGAGTTCTAGAGATTGTTGAGGTCCTCATGCACTCTATGGTGAGCACATGTCCCCATGTTGGAGCTAGATGTTACCCATTGACATCTAGGGGAAATGAGAGGAGACTTTTATCTTATGATCCTTGCCATAGCCAACAGTTCCGTAGATGAGATCCATGGTTCTCGACAGACAGTGGACCAAAGATTCTTCCCACATTATCCTTAGCTCACTCATATTTGATGATTATGGTGCTTGACATACATGAGGTACATTATTTCATTGCTTTATATTAAGTGTTAATGCCTTATGTATTTGTCATGGAAGTAGTGATCATTGGTTGAGTCAGATAATGGATCATGATGCTCTAAATTTGTGCCTTTTGCCTTGTTTCACGTTGGTGCTCATCATCATCTTCTAGATAAGTGTTGTCACTCTTGGGTTGAGTTGTACTACTTGGGGGGGGGGGGCGCTTTGAGAGGGGTAGCGTGTCCATATCCCAATCAATACATAAAATTCTCCCTCCTTCCCTATTTCCATTGTTCTGCTCATGGGTTGGTTGTCGTATGTCACACAAAATGGTTTGTGCCTCAGTCCCATGAGAAGAGCCTCACCCCATCAGAGCCATAAGCTCGAGGTGAAGAGAAAATAAAAAGAAGAGAAAGAAACGAAAAGTTAAAAAAACCAAAAGAAATAAAGCATAAGTAATGCCCCCCTGCCATGAGGCCATCACCCCAAGTCCTATGGAATCAAATGCGCATCTTAAAAAAAGGATTAAGTGAAGTAAAAGAAAATTCAAAAGCCAAAAAATGTTCAATGAATAAAGAAAAGGAAAAAAGGGGGCGGAAAGACACAATACTGAGGAAAGGGCAACTCAATGTACAAATGCTCCCTCATACTTCAATGGCACCGACGTGGATGAATATCTTGAACAACCTCACATGGCTGTGCAATGAAACTCATGAAATTACCCATCAAACCGTACCATATATCACTACACATGCCACTTGACTGGTTTTTCCTGGGAAATACTTCTCTTCTTTGGTGTTGGCACATGTAATAGGGGTTAATGATGACCCTCCCATTCCTAAACTTGGCAAATTGTATGAATTCTATGAGTTATTGTGAAGTTTGAAGATGATGCTTAATGTGATCTACCTAATGGCATTTACATTTGACATGACTCACTTTTTATGTTGCGTTGGACTTCTGTGCATGTCTTCGGATTGATGATTACTTTGGGTCACTTGCACCTTACTTTGGATGATGTACTTGGCATGGATATGACTTGGATTGAGCTTTGATTTTTTGGAGGATGTTGAGGAGGCCACTTATATGCTTGATGGAGGCAGTCCCACTTATTTTGAGGTCATTGGGCTACTTTTGAGGTTGTTGCACCCTTTTGGAGAGAACATTGCACCCCTTGGATGAAACGTTGCAGCCTTTGGAGGGAATGTTTCACTTTTCAACCCATTTACATGCCTTTTCACATTATTTGAGTTAGCCATCCTCTCATGGAAGTCGACATGTGTCACATGATCATGCATTTATGAAGGATGCCTTGGCATTCGAGCATGTTTTACATCATTTTGGGAGCAACATTGGGGGTCTTTTGACTCATCCATTCTTGTATCATGGATATTTGACGTATTTTTACCTTATCTCTAGGGCTTGTGAAGAGATAGAGGTCATTATTAGATTATCTTCAGATAAAATCTAGGAAAATCTTATTATTATAATGATAATGGTGTTAGATCTCTCATATAAAAAGAGAAGCACTTCTCATTTGTGAATCATTGCTAGAACTTGTGGAGAACATTACTTGTCTACTTCTCTATATTTGCTATTGATGGATAACTAAAACAACTTCTTGAGGATGTTGTCTTGTGGATTGCTTTACAAATTTCATGGATGCTCTTGGCTAGGATTTTAAAGATGAATCGATCTCTTCAGTAAGTGGTCTTACTTAATCTTATGGATATTGTTTATGAATTATTTGAAGTGTAGTTGTACTTCTCTAGTGGTGGTAGACTACTCTCTTTATGTTTTTTTTGAACAAGTCCCTTCTTCATAACTCTTGGAAGACTACTAGTGGAGTATTTCCCCTTGAACTCTCTTGGAACTTGTAAGTCACTGGGTGGATTTGGTAGGGTTTGTAGTGGACAACCCTAACTATCACCCTATTTCTACTTACACTTTCTCAAGGGAGTCCTTAGTTGATCCCAGTAGTCACTAGTCTTCTCCTATCTAGTCAATCCTAAATCCAATATTTCACTTTTTATTTCTGTTTTAGGGTAATTTTAGGGTTATATAACAACTTATATACATTTTCAGCCATAATAAAGTCTAGACCTCTTGGTTTTTGTGCACATTCTTGACCTAAAAATTATTTTACAGCCGTAAATAACCTTGCTGACTTATATTACTGCATAATTAGGGCTAGACATCTTGTTTTACTTGGCTGTTATATCCATTCTTATTTTCAGAATTGACTAGTTGTGGAAACCCTAGATCTAGCCATTGTTTTAGCCTTAATTTTTACTTGTTTATAACCTATTCAAATGGTTGAAATATACTGCTGTTTTAACTTGTTTACTGCTGTAATTTTTCATCTTTATTGCAAGTTTTACAACAGCCATTAGTAATTTTCAGATTTGCACTGTTTGGGTATAATTTTGCATTAGATAGTGAGGGTTAACCTTCATGGTGCATGGATGCTACTGATGTGAACACATTTGACCATTGCAGCTGTAACAATGGTAAGTGTCTAATGAAAAAAACTATTAAAAGTTGGAATAAACTTGAAATTTGACATAAAAAGGGGAGATTAAAAAATGAATATTTGTATTCCTTTCCATTGAAATTGGAAACAAATAAAACAAAAAATATTTCTTTTCTTTAATAAAGTTATATTAAAGAAAAACAACTTTAGTTAAAAAGATGATTGGGGACCCACAAATGTCCCTTAATTTAAATTCAATATTTGTTTTCACTTGAAGCATAATTTTCAGAAGTTACCATAGAATTATTCGTGCAAGGAAATGTAGGAATTTCCAGCAAAATGGTTTTTAATGCAAAACATAAATTTCACCTCTTAACAAGAGGTTTCCTGGATCTTACCCTGTGAATTTTTAGCCTTAGTGCTGTTATGAAATATAAACAAAACAGCAGCACCAATGGACAATATTTCAACCCTTAACAACTCCAATCCACTTGGCAATTCAAGAGGTAAGATACCAATGTTTTCCATTAGGTTTCAAGCCTCTGGGGCAATCTTATCATGTATATGACAGATCTGAGAACACTTATGACAGCTGTAACTACAGCATAAAATCTGCCCTTATATTCTTCAATTATAATGTTAAATCACTTAGTATATTCACCGTTACCTCATGTCAAATTAGCAAGACATATAGTGCTGGAAATTACAAACCATAAAGAATATAAATGGTTCAGAATCAAATCTGCAGTTTACAGAAGTATTGGACAACTGAAAACTTGATTAATATGCATAAAGATGAAGTTCATGTACATGCCAAGTCTTCTCAGAAGGCTAGTACAATTCTCTAGCTCTCCAAAACCCTAACTAGGGAAAACCAAGAAAACCCCAGCTCAACCAAGGAGATCCAATAAGCATGCATCACACAAGCATGTCCTCCATGGAAAAACATCTTCTCATTATTAAGTATAACCTAGGATTTAATCTCAAAACTCTATTCTCCAAATCTCCAAGGGATGAAACCCTAATCGTAGACTCTAGGTTCTCCAAGAAGCTCAAGAAACCCTAGAGACTCTGAGAGAGAGAGAGAGAGAGAGAGAGAGAGAGAGATCAAGTACATAAGAAGATCAGAGAGAGAGAGAGAGAGAGAGAGAGAGATTGCACTCTTGATCACATATCTACATAATAATGAACAAGAATGACGAATGAGAGAAGGAATCTCTCTTTCCTTTATATATATGAATATATATGAGAGGTAAGGGAGGCCAACAATACATATGTGGGCCTATGCCCTTACAAGCAACCTACAAAGACACATATAGGCTCACACATGTGGAGTACTGTACTTCAAGGGTACACATGTCAATCTCCAAGGCAATGTTGTCCACAAGCAAGGCTCCAAATGCAAGGGCGTTGCATGAGGTTTGTCCAATGCTCCTCCTACAAGCCTCCAAAGACCCCAACAGTCCTCCTCAACGATTTACTCCATTGGGTCCACTCCCCTTACATGAACACTGTTGCAACCTAGGCGTCCCTGAGTCAACTCCAAGCCTCCATGCAAGCATTTAAGCTACCTTCTGTTGTCTAGGGCCCAATGCCTTCCTCTGGGATGAAAAACTCTCCTCTTCCTAAGTAAGGCGTTCTCCAAGCAAACAACCATCTCCATGTGGCCATCATGTAGAATGCTACCAAAGTTGTCCGGAGATCTCCAACGCCCTAGGGAAGAATATCATCGAAGTACCCAATTGAGGTCAAGCCAACTCCAATGTGAAACACTATTATGACCCATCTCTCATGTGCAAATCCATCACGAACCATCAAGGCATTGATCATACACCATGTACTCCAAATCGCATGACACAGCCCCAAACATGGTGTAAACACTTTTGGAGTAACCTCAAAAGCTAACAGGAAATAGAGGCATCTTGTTGAAATTATTCTTCTAGTGTTATTATTGGGGTTTGATGTATTCACAGGCCTCACAATTCTAGGGGTTTTGGCTCAAAACACTATTCAACTCTATTTACAAGACTACCTCCAATGCAAAAACATTTATAATTCCTCATATAAATAAACAAGTACAATAATCAACCATTAAAAGTCTAACAATGTAATGTTTAAATAAGAAAACTAGTAGACGTGCGAGGATCTCTATTTTAGTAGGTCTTGGCTAGGCATAATTGGATGCACTTCCATATCAACATGCATGCAAATTCAAGCAAGTCTATTATCAACTATCAGATAAACTTAAATGGTCCAATTTATAATTGAGAAACAATGCTCAAGAAGATAAGAGAGTTCACAGAATATCAATAGGAATAAAGACATCCTCTAAGTTGATTCACCTACAAACTATTCTTTCCAAGTAGTCAGGTCATGGTTTTACCACCTACAACCAATTTCTAGGGTATGTTCCTTCCCCTGAAACTCACTACACTATGTAGAATGGCCCATAAGGGTGCGAGGGATTGCTTTAACCAGCCATAGAAGCATTGCCACTCTTTACTTCTTTCCTTATCTAATGCCATCCGTAGCATACTAGGAGTATGAGGAAGAATTGAGTGAGTGAAATAATTAGAACATAACTAGGTATGATGAAGTTAATCCGTACAAGCCACACAAAAACAGAGGAGGGTTGTATGCACAATGCCCCGACTCTTCCCAAGCTTCTTGTTCACTTTAGTATGAAGGAGAAGAACAATTCAAGATTTCAAGTCTGAAGTGGTAGAAAATGAACACAATCTACATAGTGGTTGAACTTAGAATGAGACCAGATTTTAGTTAGTATGTTACAAAACATTCCTTTCTTCTCAATTTCTTGGGGTCCCTCTCTTAGTGAGTTTGGGTATTTATAGAATTCTCTAGGTAGGTAAGGCAATTTCAACAAGTAGGGTGACAACCCAAGGTAACGCTATCTCCAACCGAGGAATTGAATGCTTGCTTCTATTCGACTCGCCTCTCTTATCTCTTTTAGTCACGACAAAAATATGATGCTTTCTAGGTCTTCTTCCTTTCAACTTTCTAAGCTTCTCCTCTTATCTCCCTCAAATCAAATATGATTGTTATATATATATATATATATATGTATGTATGTATGCATGTATGTATATGCATGTATTATGTATATTTCCTTTCATTGCCTATATAAAATCTTATCTTTTATTCCAATTCAAATCTTATCCGATTTTTTTGCCAAAAGGGGTAGCTTAAAGAAGAATTAATATAATATAGTCTAAATTATAATAGGGTCCCCATGATGAGGTTTGGGAATTTTGTATGGAAATTCCATTTAAAATGGCTATTTCCTCATTTGAATTTGGTGTGTGGGTAGGTGATGGAAAGTATGGCTTCTTCATCTTTATTGCTTTGAATGTCATCTATGCTTTGTCTATGATGCCAATTTATTAATGTCTCAACACCATTAAGGACTATAATACCCATGTAACCTTGATTGGCCTGCGCAAGGGTACTTGAGTGCATCTACACATACGTAAAGGCATTGAAATGTTTTTATCGTACTTGTAAAACTAAAAAATCTTTAAACATCAATCCTATGGTTTACATTATCCGTTTATATGTGACCAACTCACATTGTCAATGCATAGGTCCAAGTAGTTAGTATTCATATAAAAATCACATATTGGTGTCCATATTTCATAAATGCAAACCATGGTTACCTTGGTATAATAAGTTGTGCATATAGTCTATAAATCTAAACTACCGTATCATTATATCTTTTCTACTTAAGTAGCTAGTCAAATGAGGATAAATGGCTGAGTATATTTGGTGGTCAAAAGGAAGGGCACTATCTAGTATGAAGTCAAAGGTTAAGCTATAATAGCTTTGGTGAGATGGATAATCGAGACATCATACTTTTTGGTGGGATGACTTAAGAAATGGTCCAATTGTAAAAATTCACATGGTTATGAAGAGACATCATATTCCAAAAGGGTATGGCAGGTAGAGATATTACAAGCTAGTCACCATATAGAGATCCAAGCTTATGAATGTTGTTAAGATAGGATCCTAAAATTTAGAAATATGAACATTTCATTATTTGTTTACAACTTTCTCAAAATCGTACATTTGCAATCTGTGGGACTTTAAGAAGATCATCCTTGTGATATTGGGATTTGCTAGGGCTGTCATTGTTCGTTAAGTTTTGATGGGCAAGGAAATTAGAATAATGTAGTAACGTTTATATTATATAATAATTGTCTATGAGAAAACATTGACATTGCTAGCTGATACAAAAGTAATAATTGGGAAAATATTGAACAAAAGTTTAATCATCCCATTACACATCAGTAATAGACTTTTTTAAATATTAAAATCCGAGAAACAATTTCTCTCATGGCACCATTGTCAATTTTTATGCAACTAATTTCAGATTTGAACATTACTTCCAAGTGGCCCAAACAGTAAACCCTAGGGCTGTTATCACTGAGTAATTTTACATTGAAATTTTGACAGAAAATTACAGCAGCGGAAACATAAAGATCAGATAGAAATTATCCATACACATGAGACACAATTTTCTGTTCTGTAAAGTTGTCAAATTCAGAATTTCTGAGGGTAAAATTAGCGCTTTCAGCAGTCACAAAATCACCAAATATGAGGACAAAACCTTAAAATTGATAAAAAGTCAATAATTGCAGTCCACTTTGAGGGGGAAACCTCCTTTTACAATATATCCACTTCAGAATACAATATGAGATGAGATAAGATGATCCTAATACTAGATCTCCTTGATATATATATATATATATATATATATATAGGAGACAAAGGGTTACAATTATGATGAAAGGGTGCAATGAAGGGTTCGAGCCGACCTACTAGAAATGTAATAATTCAATATCTAGGATTAATAAGGGGTTTTATACATAACATGGGGCTTTGTCTAGGGCTTAACATGCCCCTCCCCTTCAAACAAGTGTTGTCCTCAACACTTGACTAACCACGAGTGCTTCTGCATGAAGAACTCATCTTTCCATCTTGCCTCTTCCACTAGTATGTTCTTCCATTTGACGAGGTACTCTGTAATTGCTCGATTTCTCAGCTGCTTAATTCTTGTTTCAAGGATTATTTCTGGCTCTAGCATGATTTTCCCTTCTCCATTGATCTCTGGTAAAATAGTTTGCATTGGGATCTTGTTGCCGATGACCTTCTTTAAGCAAGAAACTGTTGAAGTTTGAGTAGCTTTGGATGATATTCTTATTGTATTAGACCAAGTCAAAACCCTAAAAGAATAATATTATGTTGCATTTGTAAAGTCAACCCTATTGTGCCTTTGTATAAGTAAAATGTAAATTAGAAAGTGTCATTTGTACAAGTCGACCCTGACCTAATTTCAGGGTGGCTCAACTTATATTTATAAGAGGCTAGGCGGCTCATTTGGACAACACACAACACAAGCTCTCTCTCTCAAGGAAAAGTGCGCAAGACTGAAAAGGAGACGCAGCTACAGAGTAAGGTTATTTTCGTGAAGGGTTTTGGTTATCTGCTGGAAGTCTATCTTGGTCTAGTGGTACGCTACCCTATTTTGGTTAGGGTTTCTGGTCTATCTTTTGGTCTATCATCTGTTTTGTGAGATCTCTTTTGGAGAGAGACGTTGTACTTGTTGAATCTATATGGAAGAAGCTTTGTTGGGTTTTCTCCCCCAAGAGGGTTTCCTAGGATAAATCTTGTGTATACTGTGGATGTATTTCTTTCAGTGATTTTTATGTATGCAGTTATTGTTCTAATTGTTAAAAGTTAAAGAATACTGAATACACTTAATTGCTCAAGCGAAATTTTGACATGGTATCAGAGCTGGCCTAAAAGAAGCCATTTTCATAGTCTACAGGAACTCGCTGGGGAAAACAAGATCATATGAAGACTCTACTAACCATAGTGCATCTTTTCCATGGTCCAGTTTTGTAGTTTTCACAGTTTCTGAAAATTAGGGTTTTTGCATAAAACCCTAGGTGATGATGTCACCCTCTTTTTGAAGGACACTGGTAAAAGTAAAGCCATCAAGGAGTTTGCCTAAGGAGGGCGCACCTTTCCCTTGGATCAGAATTCCAAAATTCTCAAGTTGAGAAATTAGGGTTTCCTCATGAAACCCTAGATCAAGACGTCTAGGTAGCTGCAGACTAAAGTTGGAGCAGATCACCTTGGCTTAGCACACTCTCTGGTAAGTTCAAAAATCTTTCTTTGAAAAGTTTTTATTTTCTTATCATATTTTCGTCCTAGGGCAAGATGACTTCCAACACTAAGCTTGATGAGAATCTTGAGGGTGCTGATAACTTTCGAGCATGGAAGTATAGAGTAATGCTCATTTTAGAAGAGAATAATCTTGAAGGTTTCGTCAAAGAAGAAGTTCTAGAACCAGAGGGAGATGAGGCCAAGGCAAAGTACAAGAAGAATCTGGTGAAGGCAAAGAGAATCATTGCTTATTCTATCAAGGATCGTTTGATCCCTCATCGTTGAAGATGCCAAAGCAAATGTTTGATGCCCTATCTCGATTATATGAAGGCAAGAATATCAATTGAAAGATGATGTTGAGGACACAACTCAAGAGTGTGAAGATGCAGAGTTCAAAAACCATTCAATCTTACTTCACAAGGGTGTCTTAAATCAGAGAACAACTTGAAGCCATTGGAGACACAGTTGAAGAAGCTGAACTGGTGATGACTATATTGAATGGTCTCCCAATAACTTGGGAATCATTCATTCATGGAATCTGTTCAAGAAGAAATCTAACAAGGTTTAGAAGACTATGGGAGGATTGCACTTAGGAAGAAGCTAGATTGACAACATGAGAAGAGAAACTAGGTGATGATGAAAATCAAGCTCTAGCAGCACATGCAAGAAAAGGAAAGAGCAAGAAAGAGGTTCACTCACACAAAAGGTTTCAAGGGTCACAAAAGACACAAAAGTTTCAAAAGGATTACTCAAATTACAGATGCTACATCTGCTAGAAGATGGGACACATTGCAATAAACTGTCTCCACTCAAAAGATCAGGGCAGAAAAGGAAATTATAAAAGACATCATGCTCATGTTGCAGAAGATGATGAACCTGATTAGAAGAGAGTTAAAGAAGATGATTCAAGCGAAGAATATGTATTTATATTAGCTCTTATAGGAACAATTACTCATGGAAGTGACACATGGCTCATTGATAGTGGTGCTTCTAAGCACATGACAGGTTACAAGGATTCTTTCTCAGAATTAGTTCAGAAGGATTCACCTCACAAGGTGAAGCTCGGTGATGACTATCAGTATCCCATTAAAGGAGTAGGACAAGCATCTTACAGATTGGATTCTAGAAAACCTATGAAGATGAAGGATGTTTTTTATATACCTGGTTTGAAGATTCAGAGTTGCTTTCATTGATGGTGAAGTTCTCATGTGGCCAAGAGGAAAGTCTATTGATGATGCTGTGGTGATTGGTGTTCAAGAAGGAGGTCTACACAAATTGAAGGGACATTCAAATTCAACATTAGTACACAACACAATTACTCCAAGTGAACTATGGCATAGAAGATTTGCTCACATACAGTACAAAGCACTACTGATCGTGAGCAAGATGGTGACATGTTTGCCAGAAATCCAAGTGAATCATGAAGGCATATGCAAGGATGCGCACAAGGAAAGTACGTGAAGAAACCATTTCCAAGCAGTGATAGGAAACCAAAGGAGCCTTGGACATCGTACACTCAGACGTGTGTGGTCAAATGTTAGCCACTTCACTTAGTGGGTATGTATACTATGTTTCATTTATTGATGATTTCTCACGTAACACTTGGATTTATTTTTTGAAAGCTAAAAGTGAAGTATTCAACGAGCTCAAAGAATTCAAAGTACTTGTTGAAAATCTTTCTGAAAAGAAGATAAAGATCTTAAGGTCAGATAATGGAGGAGAATTCACTTCAGATGAATTCAAGGGATTCTGCAAAGAAGTTGGGATTAAGAGGGAGCTCTCTACTCCCTACAATCCTTAGCAGAATGGTGTGGCAGAAAGAAAGAACCGGACAATCATGGAAGCAGTACAGGCCATGATTCATGACCAGGATTTACCGATGCATCTGTGGGCAAAAGCAACCAGGACCATAGTATATATGCAAAACAAAAGTCCCCACTATGTACTTGGAAACAAGACAGTAGAAGAAATTTTTATAGGTGAAAAGCTAGAGGTCAGACACCTCAGGATATTTCGTTGTCTAGTGAATGTGCATGTCCCCAAGGACAAGAGATCGAAGTTGGACCCTTCAGGCAAGAAGGGTATATTTGTTGGATATAGTGAAACATCGAAGGCATACAGAGTCGACATCCCTAGTCACCGACATATTGAAACTAGTAGAGATGTCACCTTTGATGAGGATGCAACTTTCAATAGATTGAGATAGAATCATTCAGATGAGGTCTATGATGAGGAATTTGAAGTTCCTAGAGTTGGAGATACAAATGCAAGCGATGATGTTGTACTAGAAGATCATGATATGGAAGAACCACAGAGACCTGTCGATTCATCCCGAGAGATGAATACAAAGAAGAGAAGACTGACTTGGGCTCGAGAAATTATTCAGGATGCAGAGAAGTATGGTGCTCCAGATGAATCTTTCAGAGAAAGCAAGAAACCGCGACCATACTCTAGTTACGTGGCATTGCGAAGTGACATTAATGATGCTGAGCCTACCTGTTATGAATAGGCTGCGGAGAAGAAAGAATGGAAGGATGCCATGATTGAAGAGTACCAGTCCATTATAAAGAATGATGTTTGGGATGTGGTTCCGAGACCGAAAGAGAAAACAATGGTAAGTTCCAAGTGGATTTACAAGACGAAGCATTCAATAGATGGCAGTGTTGAGAAGTACAAGGCAAGGTTCGTGGCACGTGGTTTCTCCCATAAAGAAGGAATAGATTATGAGGAGACATTTGCTCTTGTGGTGAGATACACTTCGATTAGAGCTATACTTGCGATAACTGCAGTAATGAAGTGGAAGGTACACTAGATGGACGTGAAGACACAACTTTTCTAAATGGTGTAATAGAAGAGGAAGTGTATGTGAATGTGAAGACAACTTTGCTTTTAGGGTTTTGACTTGGCCTAATACAATAAGAATATCATTCGAAGCTACTCAAACTTCAACACTCCCTCTTAGCAAGGAAGGTATTCTTCTGGCACGATCGTCATGACTGTTTCTGCACTTCTGTACACTTGACCATTGATTTGTTTGACTTTCCACGAATCTATATTGAAGAAGTTTTATGTCATCACAGGGCTTCAACTAGTTCATACGGAATTAGGTAACATGTCAACTCACACAGAATCTGGCATCTAGTTCATATAGAACTAGTAACTCGCCAGCTCACACAGAATCTGGCATCTAGTTCATACAGAACTAGTAACTCACTAGCTCACACAAAATCTGGCATCTAGTTCATAAAGAACTAGTAACTTGGCAACTCACACGGAATCTGGCATCTAGTTCATACAGAACTAGTAACTCGCCAGCTCACACAAAATCTGGCATCTAGTTCATACGGAACTAGTAACCACTGGTTGGCACACCAGGCAAACGGTCCACAGTGACCATGCATCTAATCACAAGGATTAGGCGATGTAGTGTGCACATACTACCCATCCAGCTCAAGGCTAGGAAACACCTCCAACCACACGGGTTGGCCCTCCAGCTTGAAAAGCTGGGAAACTTGCCACCCTCGAAGGCTCGACATCTGATGACTTTGTGCGAGGTCATGCCGACTGGTGCGACAGTCAGTAACTTGCCCGTGAATGACTTCCCGCTGCTGCTGCCACACCATGATGCTACTGCCCTGGAGTCGCATCTGTAACTCATCACTTCCTCTTACTAGGGAAGTCCTTCTGGACTACACCAAGCTTGTCCCTGAAGTACACAAACTTCATCCTTGACATAGACTTGGCCAACACGTCTGCTATCTGCTCATCTATAGCGACATACTGGAGCTTCACTGCTCCCTTGTGCACCATATCTTTGATATAATGGTACCTGATCTCGATATGCTTGAACTTGTCATGAAACACCGAGTTCTCTGACAACTTCACACAACTCTGGTTGTCACACCAGATACAAGTCGCCTCTAACTTGAGATCAAACAATCCTGCAAGAAGCTTCCGAAGCCACACTGCTTCGCTGCTAGCTGAACACACTGCTATGTACTCTGCCTCAGCCGTACTGAGTGCCACACTAGTTTGCTTCCAACTAAACCATGAGATCATAGCTGATCCCAAACTGAAGCAATATCTAGATGTACTCTTCCGGTCGGCGACACTACCGGTCCAATCTGAATTAGTATAGCCTTGCAGGCTTATCTCACGATCCAAAACATATCTGTGTCCATAGTCAATTGAACCTTTCAGGTACCTCAACACATGTTATGCTACAATCAAGTGAACACCTCTAGGTTCAACCATATACTGACTCAATCTGTTCACCGCAAAACATATATCTGGCCTTGTGTTCGTTAAGTACATCAACGAACCAATCATCTGTATATACATGGTGGCATCCACTGTCTATGAAGATGTATCACTCAATAACTTAAGATTCATCACCATTGGTGTAGGCATGGCTTTATAATCCATCATTCCTAATCTCTTCAGAATCTCTATAGTATATTTTCCTTGGTTAAGGAAAATCTCACTCGGTCTCTGCTATACTTCTAGACCTAATAAATAATGCATTATACCCAAGTATTTCATCTCGAACTCTGTAGAAAGCTTCCTCTTACTCTCAACGATGAGCTTCTTGTCCGCTGTTAGAAACAGGTCATCCACATATAATAGTAATATCCCAGGTCCACTATCTACAATCTTGTAGTAAAGGTTGGAATCTGCTTTACTCTTGGTAAAGCCCAAGCTCATCAGGAAACTGTCAATTCTATCGTACCATGCCCTGGGTGCTTGCTTTAATCCATACAAGGCTTTCTTCAATTTGCACACATGTTTGACTGTCATGTGTCTCGAAACCTTGTGGCTGCTCCACATACACTTCCTCTTCTATTACACCGTTTAGAAAATCTGTCTTCCTGTCCATCTGGTGTACACTTACACATGCTAGGCACTGCCAATGCTGAAGTACCTGTCCGAGCTACCGTAAAAACTAAAAATTAAATCTAGTCTTATCTTAAAAATATGCCGGGTTACAAAGTACCCAACAATGTGCAAGGGGGAATATAGTTCCCTACCCCATCTCTCATCAATCTCCCAACGAGGCATGTATTTGGCCTCATCATCCCATTTATGCATTTTATGGCCTCCTTGGCAAGATCTATTGCCTCATATATGTAACCCATAGTGGGTTTTTCACCATCGACTATCCTAAAAGTACAAAGCATTCAAAATTGGATTTAAAATCAAAGATAGATTCCAGATTAAGAATTTCGAAATAAATGTAGTGAAGATTGAAAAATTTAAAGTACAGGTACCTGAGTACTTTGATAAGAGAAACACTGATAATAAGAATCTCCTCTGAATAGAAGGGAATTGTTCTCCATTCCTTCCATGGTTTTGGCATATTTCGATGCTATCCACACTGGTCCAAGAAACATCCTCTTAATATTAATCTTTTGGGCAATCACAAATTTCATGGAGATAAAGTTTGTTGTAAACATAGAAGTTGCAGCATGAACAAGCTCCCTGCATTCAGTGTATGTTCTCATGATGACAAGGAGATTAGTGTGATCATAAAGGCTTTTGGTTATGGTTTTTTCCTTTCCCACAACTTCTTTTACCCAAACAGTTTTACTGATGTCCTCCGACAGCAAACCTATGCAGTGTGCAGCCAAATATGGTGGGGTGCTAATCAGAAAAGTCTACCAACAGTGATATAATTAGCTGGTCAGTGGCAATCTGTTCAACGTGTTATTCACCCACCTCCTGAACAATTTCATTCATGAGATCACAAAGCATTTGAGCAGTCTTAATTCTGTTCGAGGCATTAACAGATTTAAGGAACATTGTTCTCTTTGGACAAGATTCAATGAAATTTATTACGGTCCTGTTCTTAGTATCCGTCCAACCATCACTCATGATGGTTCAATCTGTCTCTGCCCAGGAGTTATGATACTCTGCAACTACAAGGTTGACATCATTAACAGTCCCGGCTATCAAATCAGTGCCAAGGTTCTCACATGTAGGGGCTTTGAACCCTGGACTTGCAATAGAAACATCAATCATACCCTGCCAATAAGGGCTCCTAGCACAGTGGAATGGAATGCCAGAGTAATACAGAGAATTGGCAATGGACTTCCTCGCCTGGGCATGTACATTTTTTTTCCAAACCGTGCTCTCCAAGCTAGGTGGGGAATTTAGCTGTGTGCTGGCAGCAAAAAAAGTGTTTATTTTGCCACTCCCACAATGGAGACTTGTAGGGATAGGAGGCAGAGGCACTTGGGTTTGGCTTTGACTTTGAGACCGCGGGGCAGTGAAACACTGGCTTGGTATTGTGGTTTCTATGGATGGGGTCAACATGGGGGTATCAGAACAAGTTTGCCCGCCATTTCTTTGTTTATTCGTGCTCTCATGGCTCGATACTTGTCAAGGGCTTCAAGTCTTGCTTGATGCTTAACATAATGTGGGACAGCAAGTCCGGAATTAATGTCACGCCTAGGAATTTGAGCAAGGTGGTATTTGAATCTGTTTATGCCATCACTACACTCCTTTTTGCAAAATTTACACAGCAGTTCAGTTTTCCAGGAATCTTGTCACAATAAGCCATGCAAAGTCCTTCTCCCTCGTCATTTTCAAGATTTGGCTTTGTTTTTTGCTGCTGTTAGGGTTTATGGCAGTTTACTGTTTAGGGTTTGTGGTTTGCTTCTGTTTAGAATTTCTGAACTGTGTTTTCCTCCAGTTTAGGGTTGTTATGGACACTAACAGCCTTCAAGTGCCTGAAAAAATTTAACAGCCAAATAAATATACCCTGAACAAACCTTAAAACAGTAAAAGACTGCCTAAAAATTGAGATTCTAATGTCTAAAACTCTAACAACAGATAAGAAGGGAGAAAAATTGCTTGGAAGGGTACCTTTTGGGCTTGGAATGACAGTAAAATCTGAGAAGCCTTATTTTCCTTATGCACCTTGAAAGAAGAAACCCCTACAAACTGCATCTGTTATGTTGCCCTAGTTACTTTGGTGTGCTATCCTCAAGTCATCTTGGTACGCTGAAGGAGAGATGCAGCAAGAAAAAATGTAGGAGAAATGACTTTGTTAGAGGATTTCTGGGCTTTTATAGACAACCTGGCAAGTCAAACTCTAGTTGACTGGCGAGTCAAACTAGTTGACCAGAGTCAAATTCGGTTGACTTGAGTCAAACTCAGTCAACCCGATTTTAGATCGCCAAATTTTAAAACTGCTTGTTTTGTGGCTGAGCCAAGTCATACTCGTGAGCCTGGTAACTGTTAAAATTTCGTTTAAGCAGTTAAGTGTATTCAATATTCTTACTTTTAACAATTAGAACAATAACTGCATGCATAAGGATCATTGGAAGAAAGATATCCACAATGTACACAAGATTTATCTTGGGAAACCCTCTTGGGAGAGAAAACCCAACAAAGCTTCTTCAATATACATTCATCAACAAGTACAATGTCTCTCTCAAGGGAGATCTCACCAAACAAAAGATAATCAAAAGATAGACCAGAAACCCTAACCAGAATAGGGTAGCGCACCACTAGACCAAGATAGTCCTCCAAGAGATAACCAAAACCCTTCACCAGAACACCCTTACTTTGTAGTAACGTCTCCTCCTCAGAGTTGTGCACTTTTCCTTGTGTGAGAGAGCTTGTGTTGTGTGTTATTCAAGTGAGGCGCCTAGCCTCTTATAAATACAAGTTGAGCCACCTAATTTACAATTGACTTTTACAAAGGCACAATAGGGCCGACTTTTACAAAGGCACAATAGGGTCGACTTTACAAATATAACATAATATTATTCTTTAGGGTTTTGACTTGGTCTAATACAATATTGATACGATAAGAATATCTTCCAAAGCTACTCAAACTTCAACACTCCCTCTTAGTAAGGAAGGTATTCTTCTGGCACGATCAACACGACTGCTTCTGCACTTCTGTACACTTGACCATTGACTTGTTGACTTTTCACGAATCTTATATTGAAAAAGTTTTGTAACCACGTTAGCATCTAGGGTCTCATCATCCATCCGGGCTTTATGTCATAATGGGGCTTTAACTCGCCAGCTCACACAAAATCTGGCATCTAGTTCATACATAACTAGTAACTTGTCAGTTCACCTGGAATCTGACATCTAGTTCATACATAACTAGTAACTCACCAACTCACACATAATCTGACATCTAGTTCATAAAGAACTAGTAACTCGCCAACTCACACAAAATTTGGTATCTAGTTCCTAAAGAACTAGTAACTCGTCAACTCACACGGAATCTGACATCTAGTTCATAAAGAACTAGTAACTCGTCAGTTCACACAGAATCTGACATCTAGTTCATAAAGAACTAGTAACCTCTAGTTGGCACATCGGGAAACCAGTCCACTGTGACCAGGCATCTAATCACAAGGATTAGGCGATGTAGTGCGCACACACTACCCATCTAGCCCAAGGCTAGGAAACACCTCCAACCACATAGCTTGGCCCACCAGCTTGAAAAGATGGGTAACTTGCCAAACCCGAAGGCTCGACATCTGCTGACCTTGTGTGAGGTCATGATGATTGGTGCCACAACCAATAGCGTGCTCGTGAATGACTACCCGCTGCAACTGCCACACGCTGATGTTGCTGCCCTGTAATCACATCTGTAACTCATCACTCCCCCTTACTAGGGAAGTCCTTTTGGACTGCACCAAGCTTGTCTCTGAAGTACACAAACTTCACTCTCGATAGAGGCTTGGTCAACACGTCTGCTATCTGCTCATCTGTAGCGACATACTGGAGCTTCACTGCTCCCTTCTGTACCATATCTCTGATATAATGGTACCTGATCTTGATATGCTTGGATTTGTTATGAAACATTGGGTTCTCTGACAACTTCACACGACTCTGGTCTTCACACCAGATACAAGTTGCCTCTAACTCGAGATCAAACAATCCCGCAAGCAACTTTTGAAGCCACACTGCTTCGTTGATAGCTGAACACGCTGCTATATACTCTGCCTCAGTCGTACTGAGTGCCACACTAGTCTGCTTCCTTCTAAACCATGAGATCATAGTTGATCCCAAATTGAAGCAACATCCAAATGTACTCTTCCGGTTTGCAACACTACCAACCCAATCTGAATCAGTAAAGCCTTGTAGGCTTATCTCACGATCCGATACATATCTGAGTCCATAATCAATTGTACCTTTCAGGTACCTCATCACATGTTTTTTTGCAATCAAGTGAACACCTCTCGGCTTGGAAGTTATCAACACCCTAGTTACAGAACCAGACGAAGTATAGCATCACTCTATACTTCCATGCTCGAAAGTTATCAACACCCTCAAACTTCTCATGAAGCTTGGTACTGGGTGCCATCTTGTCCTTGAACGGTAATACAATAAGAAAAATGAAAACTTTTCAAAGAAAGGTTTTGAACTTACAAGATAGTGTGCTATGCCAAGGTGAACTGCTCCAACTTCAATCTGCAGTTGCCAAGACGTTTTGAATTAGGGTTTATGAGGAAAACCTTATTTTTCTGTTAAGCCCTAATATTGGCTTGTTACCACTTAATTGGGGCATATTAGATTAGTAATGTTATTTTATTTATGTCGGCTTTAGGCCATTAGTTGTGATTTAGATTAGTAATGTTATTTTATTTATGTCGGCTTTAGGCCATTAAAACCTCCTAGTCTCCTATATAT
>ML778568.1:597347-623493 GCA_009831015.1 Picea engelmannii
GGCTTATTATCTGAAATTATCTCTTTTTCAAGGCGTTGAGTACCTTTCCTGAAGTTTTTCTATGCTATATTGATGTTTGGTTCTTAACATTTTCAAAATGAGAATTTTGGAATTTTGTTACGAGGGAAAGATGCGCCCTCTTTAGACGAGCCCCTTGATGGCTTTGTCTTGACCAACATCCTTCATAAAGTGGGAGAAATCACCTTCTAGGGTTTTATGCAGTTGCTGACAGTTGCAACACAAATTGTAGTTTTTCCAATCTTCGTCAAACTGAAAATCTAAACTCAATGAAAGATGCACTAGGGTTAGGAGAGTCTTCCTATGGTCTTGCTTCCCCAGCGAGTTCTTCTGTACTGTGAAAATGGCTTCTTTCAGGCCTGCTCTGAAATCATGCTAAATTTTCCTTAAGCAGTTAAGTGTATTCAATATTCTTTATCTTTTAACAATTAGAACAATAACTACATGCATAAGGATCATTGAAAGAAATACATCTACAATATACACAAGATTTATAGTGGGAAACCCTCTTGGGGGAGAAAACCCAACAAAACTTCTTCAATATAGATTCGTCAACAAGTACAATGTCTCTCTCAGTAGAGATCTTACCAAACAGAAGATAATCAGACTTGCACACTTTTCCTTGTGTGAGAGATCTTGTGTTGTGTGTTATTCAGGTGAGGTGCCTAACCTCTTATAAATACAAGTTGAGCCACCCAAAATTAGGTCAGGGCCGACTTGTATACTTTACCCTTTCTAATTTACAATTGACTTTTACAAAGGCACAATAGGGCCGACTTTTATAAGGGCACAATAGGGTCGACTTTACAAATATAACATAATATTATTCTTTATGGTTTGACTTGGTCTAATACAATATTGATACAATAAGAATATCTTCCGAAGCTACTAAAACTTCAACAATAACACTGATCAAACTTTGTACCACTGGTTTCATTACCTAAAGAGGCTCAATGATTGATGATCTGGCATATGTTCACCCAAGTAGAATTTTACGAAGATAGAATAATGCCAGTAGTGGTCAAATGATTCAAAGATGGAGCATATGATAATGATGCATGTCTAGTAGTAAATTTTTAATTCGATTTTCATCTATTTTTTATGTGTTGAATAATAAAATAAATAATATTAGTGATTAAGTGAAACAAAAAATCAAAATATTTTAAATTATCAAAAAAACTTGATATAGTACATAATTTTTTTTTCTGACCTTACTTTTGTTCAATACAATGTTCCACCAAGTCTCCGAGACAGGGGGATGCGGGTGCGGGGAGATGCACAAGGGGGACGTCACATATATAATATAAAAAATATAAAAAGTAAAATTTTAAAAATAAAAATAATAATGATAATATGATAAATCTCAACAATAACAATTCAATGTTCATCTCATGCAAATTCATTAGTAGATACTAAAATATTAAATACTACTAAATTAGTAAATTGAAAATTCAAATTTGTAAATGATATAAACTATTAAACATGATTCAAAATTCAATTCAAATTCAGTAATGAAATACATTGATTCATAAATCATAAATGAAAGTTGAAACATAAATAGTAAAATAATAAATATTGATACATTGATTTAAAAATTAAATTCATCATTCATCATTCTAGAATCTAATTAATTAGTACTAAGCAAAATACTAAATAGTAGATGCTAAAGTCTAAAATAGTAAATTGGAATTAGTCAAGTCTCAAACTCAAAAATTTAGTCAAGGTCTGAGGTCATCATTATCTAGAGACAAGACTCAAAAGTTAAAACTGAAAAAACAATGAACTTTGAAAATAAATTTCAAAATGACCATCATGGAGTCAATCTCATTGACCGGTCCTCTACATCCATCCCCTGCATGAAGTCGTCAGGACCATCAAAGGGAATGTCACCATCTGTCTCTGTGTCAGAGTCACTCTCTTGAGTAACCATTGACACACCAACCAGACCATGTTGCAGCTCATCTGGTTCATCCTTCTCATTTATCTGTGCACTATCCTCTAGATCCACATCCCATTGTGTCGTCGGTCCCTTCCGATACTCAGGTGTCTTCCTATGCACAAGACGTAGGGCACTGTGCATTGCAACTAGCTTCTTTGCTCTCTTAGAGGCAAGTCTATTCCTCTTGATAGAGTGGATGAAGCTATATGTGGACCAATCCCTCTCTGCTGCAGAGGAACTAGCAATCTGAGACAACAAGTGAATAGCAAGATGTTGGATCTCTGGAGCATCATCCCCATGCATGGTCCACCAACCAATGGGGTCATCCTGGCCTAAGTCATTGCGATCTTCCCTTGCATCAGGCTTGTTGAAGGGACCATTGAGACTTGCAAACTGCATGCACTGTCTCCTAAGTGTTCTACCCTACCCTCTTCTGCATTGTACATCTTTGTAATGGTAGCTCGAAATCCCTTCTTGACCTTTGGATCCTCAATGGGAAGAATTCTACCTGGCCTTGCCACATACGATTTTGGGTTGAGTGCATACGCTGCCATGTGCAAAGGTGCGTTCATTCAATCCCACCTACATTGAATAATGGGTCGAATTTTGGGTCATATAGAACTCCAAGGAGGGATCTTTCTCACGAATGGCTACCTTCACTTGACCCAACATGCTATCAATAGTCTCATAGATTTCTCCAAGACTAGGAGAATCTGTGTCAGTGTAGCGAATGACCTCAACTATAGGCCGTAATAGTGACACCAAATAACCACAATCTGTCCACCAATCATTATCCAATATCTGAACCTTGATTTTCTTGCCCTCATCTGTCTTGGATTCTGCCCACCTACTCCATTCCAGTGTCACGACCATGGCCTGCAATGCCAGTTGCACCTTCAACATCCTCTCCAATAAGAGAAAATAGCTAGCATATCTAGTCTCTGTGGGGTTGAGGAATTCCTTCCTTGAGTGAGACCTATACATGGCTAAGGAGGTGTGGTGGTTGCGGATAAACATCTGTGCATTTCTCGCAACTGTCACTAAGTTGGATACCCACTGAATTTTTCCAATGTCTTTCAGTGCATTGTTGAGTGCATGCACACAAGAACCCATAAAATACGCCTGTATTTACCCTAAATCAACAACCCAGCTGATCTGCACAATGCTGCTGCATTTGTCACAACTTGTACAACATTGATGGGACCAACCTCCTCAATAGCATCTCTAAGAAGCTCAAATTGGAAAGCTACGTCTTTGCGCTTTCCAGAACAATCAATAGCTCTAAGAAAGAAATGCCCCTCTCTGCATGTAACTATGATGTTGATGAGTGGACGTTTGGCAATGTCTGTCCACCCATCCATAACAATAGAACAACCTTCCCTCACCCATGTCTGTCTCATCCGTTCTTTGTGCATAGTGATATTGGACACTTGCCTGTCTAAGATCACAGTTCTCAACTTATGTTCACCTGGGGGCACATATGAAGATCCTGCTGTTGCAATTGCCTTCACCATCTCCTTATAATAAGGAGAGCGACTAACATGGAAAGGAATGCCATCGGCAAAAAGAAATTTGCCAATGGCATCATGTGTATCATCACGGTTCAGCTTACTGTATATCCCTGCAATAGTTGCTCCTAGTGCACAAGAACGAAAACCCTTATGTTTGGATGAAGATATTCCACTATCACTAGGAGATGGTGGAGGCATAAGGCCCATGGATGATTTCTTTCCTTTTGATTTTCTTTTGGAGCTTGTAACTGCTTCCACATTCTGATAAGTTTCACTCATGACATTTTGGCTAGAGAAGGTGCCTTTTGCATCTGCTGCCATTTGTAGCCTCAAAAGCTCAGAGCTTTGCACCATGGATAATTCTTCACATACAGTAGTAACCCCTTTGCCACCTATTCCCAAAAGGTGCATCTTCACTCGACTAGAACTCCCAAACCAAGGATGTCCCCAAATATTGCATGTCCAGTTGCGTGTCCCACCTCTTTTGCGTCCTGTTTTTCTGATGGTTGAACCAGCTACTTTGGTGGCATATAGTAAAAGTGGTTTTCTTGGATTTAATGTCCCCTTTGCAAACTGTGCCAATACCTTTGGTGGGGATAGGTCATTGCCTTGGGTTTCATTCAATGATGATGTGTTCCCAGTCCCACTTTCAACCCGTATTCCACTCCCAACATGACCCTCTGTTTGGGCATCATAATCACTATCAGTGTCACTGCCACTGCCACTGTAATCACTCATGCTGTTGTTTTTAAAATTTTCTGTGCAAGTTTTTAATTTATGGCAACCTGCAGCAAGGGTATTTCATTAATTTAATAATTTTTTAATTTGTTAACAAAATCTCCAAATGCCAAGTTTGAAAGGATAAAAGCTGAAAATGATGACAACAAATTTAAAAAGACATCTCAAAAATTAAAAAACCCTACCTGCCCACTGCTAGAAGAAGAAATCTCAGAATCTATTGAAGGCAATGCTGAATGTTGAATGCTGCTGCTTACTCTCAGCGTGGGCTGGCTCAAATGACTCTTGAGTCTTCTCTCCTTGCTAGCTCCTCACGCTGCTTATTTGCCAAAAAATTAAAATAACCATCAGTCACTTCTGTTTTCTCCTTATTTGCATGGGACTTACCACTGACTTTAAGCTGATATCATCTTAGTCTGCTGTGGAAAGCATGCAACTGGTGAAAAGACTGCTAGGACTGTATTAGATTACTGCTGATTATATATAGCACGCAATCAAATAAAATCCTGTAGCATGAAATCGCTGAAAATACTTTAACTAATTGACCTTCAGCGATGAATTTGGGCAATATCCCGAGTTGAGTGTTGACTAACTGTTCGCTAATTTCTTGTTAAGTTATTCCTTTCTCTCGAGTCTCACGGCGGCTATGGCTCCTTTCTACTCACGGTGGCTATGCTCTCCTTTCTGCTCACGGGTCGAAGTAAACCCTTTCTCTTCTCTCCTTTATGCTCACGACCGGTGGTTATGCTCTCCTTTCTGCTCACGGGTTGAAGTAAACCCTTTCTCTGTTCTCCTTTAGGCTCACGACCGGCGCCTATGGCTCTATGTAAACTCTTTCTGTGCTCTCATCTATGCTTGGGTCGAATGGCATAAATGAAGTTATAAACTTTAAAAATTAATTGTGTTTTAAAACGGGTTGAATGGCCTAAGTTATAAATTTATTTTAATTGTGTTTTAAAATTTATAACATGGCATAAGTTATTAACTTATTATTCATTAATTGTGTTTTAAATATATATATTTTTATATATATTTGTTTTTTAATTTATTTTTTTTAAATTTATTTTTTTCTTTTTTAAGTCTTGCTAGGTAAAAAAAAATTTGGGGGGACGTCCAGGAGTCCCCCTTTTGGGGGGGGGACGTTCAGAAGTCCCCCTTTTCAAGGGGGGACGTCCAGGAGTCCCCCTTTTGGGGAGACTCGTCCCCCACCATGGGGAGTCGCGTCCCCCCCGCGTCTCCCCAAAAAGGGGATGTGGGGAAACGTCCCCTCTGGAGTCCCCCCATCCTGGGGACGTGGGAAACGTGGGGGACGCGACCCCCACCCTGGGGGTCGTGTCCTCGTGGAACACTGGTTCAATATAGATAAAACTGGGAACAATTGATCAAATGGAATCTCAAAATGAATGGGTGATTAGGCCATACATAAACACTGCCAAAAAGCAGCATATTCATGGAATGGTACGTTTGGGCTTTGAAACATGCTGTAACAATAGAATATGAGAAGCCCTAGTTGTCATATGCACCATGAAAGAAGTAACCCCTGCAAACGGCCTCTATTATGTTGCCCTAGTTTGCTTTTCTCAAGTCATCTTGGTATGCTCTGGTCGCCTAAGTGACATGACACAGGGACATGGGACACGTAGGACATGCGGATACGAGTATCCAACATGTGGCACGTCAACCTCCAATATAGGACACGGGGGACACGTTATATATATATATATATATATATATATATATATATATATTACAAATTACGAATACAAAAATGAAATATAGACATAAAGATCCATTTTTTTTTAGAAATTAGAACATTTACAAAATATTGATACAGCTAGTTACCACATCAAAGATGATCAAACACAAACTAGTGAAATGTGTCTAATACTCATCTTTTAGTTAACTACTGTCTAATAGGGAATTTAAATGTGTCTAATATTCATCAAGCAACAACACCATTCACATCGTCAAAGTGTAGCAGTTGAAACACTAGCAATAGGATCGTTCACTTTGCCGAAGTAATCCAACAATAAAAACTTGTCTTTGGTTGAGGATGGATACTACAAGATATATAGACACAGGATTATAGTTTTTAGACGTTAAATGCTGATAATATCAAATACCTATATGTAATTTATTAAGGATGCAAATTTAACAATTAAACAGCAAGCATAGCCAATAAAGAAACTGTAGCTAAGAAACTGTAGCAGACACAGAAATCTAAATGAAGCAAAGTTTCTGGACATTTCAGAAGAATAATGATTGGAAGAGGTTACTGAGTAGAACATAATACGGGGTTGTCAAGCCTAATCAGGTGGATTCTCAAGTTGGGACCAGTCTCATCTTCTCAAGTGACACAGCTTTGAAGGAACCTTTCTAAAGGTCCAAATTTATCAACAGAACAAAATTTGAAAGAGCCCAATTCCCTTCATAAACTGTAATCAACAGAACAAAATCTCATTCCTTCTTAAAAATACTTGCTCATTTCAGACCTTGGGACTCATTGTGTTCCAGTTTTGTGAATTTTAAACTAATATGAAATATTGTTAGATTTAGGGAAAAAATAGAGAAAACAGTAATACTTTTTCAATTCTGTTCACTAGTATAAATTTAGATCAGCACATTAAACAAAGACATAAACAGATCTGAATATATAAAATTAAATTCTGAACATAAACAAAATTTCCGAGTGCAGAAAATAAACCTTAGCTTACCTCTTAGCCAATGAAGAATGTACCTGTCACATGTGTGGATGTTGTCCTCTTTAATATGCTCAGAAAATCAGCTTAAAGTTCATGGATCAAACCTCTAGGGTTTTGATCTCTATCATGAGGATTGGTAGACAGTTTTGCCAAGGAGAGGACCACAAGCAAGGCTGGTGTAAACACTTAACTACTGTCCAAATCTGAGACTGTAATACCCTAGAGCAATCACAACCTTCAAGCTAGAGAAGGTACCAGCGAAAGGGAGAACAAACCCTTCAAGAGGAAGGCACCAGCAAATGGGACAGCAAAGAAGATAAACACCCAAAGTAAACAAACCAAAACTGGACTGTAATACAAGCCTTTCAAACCAAGAAGCTACCAGCCAATAGGACAGCAAGAGAGAAACCCTACAGGCAGCAAAAGCACCAGCAAGAGGAACAGCAAGAGGGAAAAAACACCCACAGATGGTGACAGTAAAGAGAAGGAGGTCACAGTGCCCTTAGCAACATACAGTAGCAGCAGAAATAAGAGGAAGAGGGGGCCACCGCACCCTTACAATACACAGCAGCAACACACGGTGGGGGAAAAAGGGGCCGCAGCACCTACAGCAGCAAGAAAGAGGTCCGCGGCTCCTCAAAACAAACAAGGGACAATCTGTGGCTCTTTCAGGCAAGCAAGAGAAGGTCCAAGGTGGAGTCCATGGAAGGCACAGCAAACAAGTCTAGCAAGGAGAGGTCTGGCACCTCTACACCAGCAGGCAAAACAGATGAAGCTCCCAGCCAATAAGTGTCCAAACAAAAAATGCCTCAGATCTGAAAAAGAATAATCCTTAGAGAAGCCGTACCATCACCAAAAAAAGACAACCTGAGGTAGCCGCAACAATAGTGAGAATAGAGGAATGAAGAGAGAGTGTGAGTGTTAAAATGAGAGGAGGGGGGTTCCTTATATAGTTTATGAAGAAGGGTTAGGGCTAAAATAAAATAATTAACTAATGACAATTTAATTAATATAAATATTAATTAAATGTCAAATAAGTCAAAGTAACTTATAAAAACCCAACACCACATAAAACAAGAAGGTAAACAAAATAACAAGCAAGGGGGAACTTTAAGACAAAGTCAAGGGGGTCCTTAATGGCAAAACATGTCCACATAAGTCTCATAATGGCTTGTAAACTTTTATCATCATTGCATAAGAGGGTACATCAACAATGTGGTCATGTCCATCTTTTGAGCTACTCCTAGGTCTCATGGACCATCCCGTGAGAGAAGAAGACGATCACATATCATCACATTTTGGTATTTAACCAAGATCTACCTGGTCCAATACCAGGTTGCCCCAGAACACATCTGGGAGCCCTAGAACACATCTAGGGTCTTATCCACCAAGGTACAAGATCAAGGATCAACCCATGCATTAAGCAAGGGTTCCCTGGAACACTTCCAGGGGCCCTAGAACACATCTAGGGACTTACATCAACCACCAAGGAACACATCCAAGGATCAATCCAAGCACCGAGCAAGGATTCCATGGAACACACCCAGGGGCCCTAGAACACATCTAGGGACTTACTGCTTGGTCCAAGACCAAGAACCCTAGTCATGTGCTGGGGGCCCTCACTAGGGTCTTTTGCCATGGCTCTCACTGCTTGGTCCCAAACCAAGAAACCCCATGAGTGCATTAGGGGCCCTAGTCCTTTGCTAGAGTCTTATGCCATCCTCCTGGAGAATGGCCCTTGCAGTTGCACTAATTTCAACAAATATGAAATGTTGTTAAAAATTTGTCAGAGCAATCCTATTTTTAACTACAAATAGGTGTTTTAAATATATTTAATTTTCCTTTTTTGCATGCTGGTGTCCGACACATTGGGACACTACTAGGGCACATGACAGACATGTGTCTGACATGTGTCCTAGCCTGTCACATGCCCAACATGCGGGATATGGACATGCAGGCTCTGGGGGGCGAGTCCTGTTTCTTGAGTGGTTGCATTCACTGAAGAAGAGAAGCAAGAAAAAACTTAGGAAAAGATTTTGTCAGATGGTTTCTGGGATTTTATAGACAGCTGGTGAGTCAAACTAGGTTGACCGGAGTTCGACTGGCAAACACTGGTGAGTCAAACTAGGTTGACCGGAGTCAAACTTAGTTGACTAGTGTAAGTCAGGTGACCAGAGTTAATTTCAGTTGACCCGAGCCAAACTCCGCCAAAGTTTTAAACCTGGTTGTTTTGGGGCCGAGCCGAGTCATACTTGTGACACTGGTAACACTGCTCAAACCTTGCACTACTGGTTTCATTAGCTAAAGAGGCTATATAATTGATGATCTGGTATATGTTCACCCAAGTTAAATTTTACAAAGCCAGGATAATGCCAATAGTGGTCAAATGATTCAGAGATGGAGCATGATAATGATGCATGTCTAATAGTAAGGTTTTTATTTTATTTTCATCTTGTTTTTCATGTGTTCAATTACAAAATAATTCGTGTTATTTGAATAAATGAAGCAGAAAGTCAAATATTTTAAATTATAGAAAAAAACCTTGTATATTACGTACATTTTTTTCTAATTTTACTTCTGTTCAATGTAGATAAAACTGGGAACAATTGATCAAAAGGAAGCTCAAAATGAATGGGTGATTCGGCCATACATGAACACTGCTAAAAAGCAGAAAATTCTTGGAGATTAAGGCATATCTGTGTACTTATACAATTGAAAGTCTACTTTCATCTTTCAACTGGGAATAAAATGCTGTCTACATCCTGCCAGAATTGTTAGCAGCAAATTTATCCAGCTCCGTTTTTCCCTCTTTGATTATTTATTCCTCCTGTAATTTTTCAGAATTTTGTTTTGGGAAGCTGGGTTATTTTAGTTTTGGTCAAATGAGCTTATCATTTAAATGCAAATATATCGCATCTTTTATTTGGATAATGAGTGGTTATAAACATTGATGCAGCAAGGAGGTATTATCAATGATGTATCACTGTATCGACAAAGGCAATTGTAAAGTAACTGTGCAAGGAAAGCAAGTCAATTACATTGTAGAAGTAGTGGTACAATTTTGCTAACCTGTCAAATGTTTGTGATTCCCAGGATAAATGTATTCCATGTTTCTCACATCTTCTACAATATATGCAACTTATGTAGCTTCTAGTTTATCTGATGTTCAGTTTCTGTGTATACCGGCTTCTTAGAAACTCTTAAAATATGCATAAATAGTTTTTGTAAAGTTCCTTTAATGTCTCACCTTTTGCAAAATTTTGCGGATGGTTAGGAGTTTTCTGATATGAGCTAACTGATGGTGCAACAGTAATGTGTATTGGAAGAGAAAAATATTACATTCATGGGTGACAGGCTCAGTTCAGTGACAAGTATACAATTTCTTAATTTTAATTCCGAAGGTGAAGCAAAATAACTGCAACACTTGAAAAATATTTAATAGGTTTTGGTCCTTGGATTCCAGCAGTGTGGGATGGGTTTTAAAAAGGTTAATTTTTCTGGTCCTCTTTTGTATGGCCTAACGTCTATCTTGTGAATAACTGATGCCTGTGCACATGATTAGGCTCCCCTCAATCTTTCTATCCCAATGGGACAGGGATATATTTTTACGATTTTGATGCAACAACACTGATGTCTTAAAAGCAATATCCAAGGATTATGGCATTTTTTTAATTGACCACAATCTTTGGAGCTTGAATGCAAGAAACTTAATAGGGTTATTTTCTTGCCAGAAAGGACTAACCCCTTATTGTTTGTCAACTGGATATCATAACTATAATATCAAGTTTAATTTTGGCAACTTGGCAATTTATATAATCTTTGTTTGGATTTGGCAGAAGTCAATTCTTAAGTTGTTTTCCAAGAGATATATGAAAATCTTTTTTGAGCTAACAGTCTACTGCTGTCAATGTCAATGTAGCACAGTGGATCATTCATATGCCTACTCACATAATCACAGTACCTGTTGGTTGATGTGAAATATCAAATCTCTTATCTTTTATTATATTCCAAGGGATATACATATAAAGACAATTACCATGATTTATCAACTCGGGTTTTGTTGAAATTATTTTTGATACCCAAGTTATAACATATGACTGGCAATCGAAACAAGAGTAAATTATATTTTGTTTTCCAATAGATATATGAAAGTGTCTTTTGAGCCAACCAAGGCTATTTTGTGATTTTGTTTTCTGCTACCAAGTAGTATCATTATTGGGTCTACTGCTATCACTGTAGCAGTGTCTTTCTTATGCGTAGTCACATGATCATAGTATTTGTTGGTTAATATGCAACATTAAATATCTCATCATTTATTATATGAGAAATATACAAATAAAGACAATTATCGTGATGTATTTAACGGGGTGTTTTGTTAAAATTATTTTTAATACCCAATTTATAAAATACGAACGACAATTTAAACAAGAGTAACATGGAAGTATGAATGCCAATCTAAACAAGAGGAACATGGAACCACTAGATGCCCTATTTGTAGTATACCTAGAGAGGTAATATGGGGTACTTAGGGAGTTACCCAATGAGAATGGGGTTATGTATTGTTATGTATGGAGGCCAATTCTAGTAAGATGACTCATGTATTAGTGTGAACACAATAAATGTGAGATTGTTTACTAGAAGGTTCCACCTACTAGAATATTTCTTCTCTATAATGTTGTTAGGAGATAGAGAGTGCTATATAAAGAAGTGTAAGCAGTGCATTGGAACATAATGAGAAATATTGTAATTGATGAACAAACAAATATTGTTTGAGTGCATTCATTTCATAAGAAATAATATATGGTGTTACCTTACCTCAAGAGTTTTGTCTATTTTTTGTGTTGAGTAATTTATGTAGAAAATTTGTGTTATTTTTGAAGTTACATTTTCAGATTTATAGTGAAACATAACAAGTGGTATTAGAACACTTTCTTCGGCCACAGATAGGACAGTTATTATTGCTTATTTTTGGAGGGTTTCAAAATACTACGAAAAAGAGGGCCACAACATTCCAATCAATTCTTGAAGTTTTTTGTGTAGAATTGTTTGAAAATGATTGGAGATCTTGAGTTTTTTTTGGAAAAACAACCAATTAAAAAAAATCGTTCAAATCGAAGTTCAGTGGACCAAGATATCATTGATTTAAAATCAACATTTTCTCAGAGTTTTTCTCTGAAATGTCGCGAGATTTTGCTGATTTATTTTGCAATTTGTAATGAATCCATCAAAACAAATTGTAGATCCGAGTTCCCCTCACAAAATAAGCCCATTTAACAAAAAACATCTGAATTAAAAGATTTAAAATAAGTCATTTTGAATATTTTTCGTGATGGTGGTGGGACTGCAGAGCTCATAACTTTTGCCAGGTTGTTCAAAGTGCTACTAGATTAGTGCCATTGGATAGATGATTTTCAGAGCTTTATTTTGATGTAATATATGTGGTGTTTCTATATGATATTCGCTCTCAAATCCTCATGTGACTCAAACGAGATATTGAAACCATCAAAGACGATATGCAGAACCATTTGCAAGGCATCAAGGATGGTTCACACAACATCATGGACAGTTGTCGAAATCTTCAATGGTCTTTAGCTAAAATACAAGAGGAATAATAGTAGATAAATATTGTTATGCATAAAAACCACTTTTAATAAATAAAGCCTAATGTGAATGTAATAGATGTGAGAGAACTTACTAGACCTTCTATAATATTTTTAGGTGGTTGGTAGATCTTATGTATGACATCCAAAAATAATATAACAAAAAAATGTAAGCTTGGTATAATTTCGAGGTCGCTTGTGATGATTGGTATATAGATAGTTGTCATTTTTGATATGAAAACCATTTTTATCTTGTATTTGATGATTCTATTCCACTTTATGCAGAGTATAATGTCCAGAGTTTTTTTTTAATATTAATTTTTAGTATTATTCTGTACTAGTGTGTTATGCAACTGATTTTCTTTTGGATATGGAGGGATCTACATATTTGGATCCATATGATCAATGTAGATCTTTGGAACACCATTTTCAGCTGGCTATTGAGTCTTTATATCTTCAGAGGGGCGTTCACATGAACACTTAGACATGAGACCCGAGTTTACAATGGATCATTGACTACTTCAACATGGTGGTTAACACTTCTACATGAGAACTTGGTTCTCCAACCTATTTTAACATTATTGTCCACACTTATCCATGGGACCTTGATATATGGTTGTATTCCTTCATAACAAGTGTTGATGACAAAACTTTCATAAAGGGGATTGAATACAGTGTAGCTAGGAGAAAAATATGGGTTACCCAGGGATGTATTTGAGAAATATTCTAGTAGGTGGAACCTTCTAGTAAATCTTCTTACCTTTATTGTGTTCACACTATTACATGGTCCTTATTTACTATAATTGGCCTTCATACATAATAATACATCACCACATTCGAATTGGGTACCTCTATAGGTACCCCATATTACCTCCCTAGATATAATACACTATTATACTTTTTCAAAGGTAAAACATCCCATTTGTTGACAAGACATTGATATAAGATATGTCTTTGTAATATCTGTTAATATCCATATATTTTTAACTAGCTTGGCTTTTGCATTTGTAATGATCTTAATAAATATCCAAATGTATATTTGTTTACAAACTTCATTATAAATTTTCAACATCTCGTTCAATAATGATTCGACTTCTCTTAAATGGATTGTAAAATGGCTAACACATTGCACACATGAACATTTATTATTAGCTTTGAAAATTGATATTCATAAAATGATTAGAGTGATTGTTGAATTGAGCATAATTTATTTACATCTTTTAGGGAGTCTCTTTGCAAATTTGAGCATGATTACTTTGTCAAACACAGCAAGGCATGAATAATTAAAATAACGTTATAAGTTTGTTTTTACAAGGCATGAATAATTAAAATAATGTTGTAAGTTTGTTTTTACAATTTCATTAATAGAGTAAGCATTACATAAGGATGCAGACAGATTATTGAAGTCATTGAAATGTTTAATGAAAAGGATAACATTACTTATATATGAGTTATAACTATTATATAAAACTTGAAATATTAGTGGTCAATTATGGGTCATGAACATTTAAATATGAACTCATTAGAGGAGCTCAATCCACTTTAGCCAAGTGGCTTAACAAAATAACAATTAAGATAACGACTATTGTTACATGAGATCCCTAATCATCTAGTGAGTGGAAGATGTGGCTGACAATGTTTTGGCCTTATATTGGTCAAATGAAACTAGGATTGGATGAAATTTGATTTGTAACATGCTATCATGTATTGATCTGTCAACCAAATTTAAGCGCGAACTTCATTTGTTTACTCTCCTTCTCCCCAAATAACAAAACCCATAAAAACATGTTTTGGCCATAATTTAGGCATACGATGTCTATTGGAGCAAAAATTTTCACTTTGGACCACTCGCACCTATCTATACATGTCCACTAAAAATCAACAAAAAACCTTTGAGGTTGGTTTGTGGTGAGGTGATAGAAAAAACTTACCTTTCAAATGAGTTTTGCACACTTTGTTTCTGTGTCTATGTACCAGTTCATTTGGTACATACTGTTTTTTCTTAGAACTTTGTCACACTAGAATTCTGAACAAAATGGTAATTGCAATCCTAAACCTTGTCAACCTATAGGATTCAGATTTTCCTTTGTATCAACGTAGGAAGGTAAAATTGCTACAACAATTCACTATCATGGAGTACCCATAGAATCATCTCTCTATAACTAACCTTAAATAGGAACATGGGAAAATGTAAACAGTTCATAAATTTGTTTAAATAAAGATGGAGAGACCACAATACATGTTTGCGTTTTATAATATTTAACCACGAGATCTGGATTTGACTCTATTCAATCTAGAACATAAATACTTACAAATATCCATCATAATCTGGGTTGGATTTGTCACCATCGAATCAATACAATCATTACACTAATGATCCGATCCAAGTTCGAGTAGTGTGTAAATCGCCCAATAATTGAGGGAAAAACCTTGCATCCGAAGTTCGATTCCTTTGAAGAAGAAATAATACCTATAGGTATCCTACGCTGCAATCACAATTTTAAACCACGATTCAAGAAATAGTGGGGACCAAATGATCTACGACCCTCTCGAGTAGACATTCTAACCATTAGATCATTGACAAGTAGCGTTCAGATTTATAAACGAGTTGTCTCCTATCACATTCTTCAACGCTTCTACCTCATACTCTCGATATCAAATCGATTCACAAATGGAATAGTTTGAATCCCATTTGGTTAGTAGGGATTCTAGAAAGAAAACCTCGCTTTCACCAATATAACCCTTGATTTAAACACAGAGTAACTACAACAATAAATATTCAATAGTTTACCTTGGAAGGGAGACGAGAAGTATACTAATACTCTGATATTTTCCATGTATTCCAATTCCTACAACTCCAAATCTCTCCTATTACAAAGCTTGAACTGTGCTTTTATGCACAATGAGGTTGATCGATCAAAATCCACCATGGATCAAATCAACTATTATTGACTATCAATCTTAACAAATAACAACCATCGAATTAATCTTTGTTGTAAACAACAATTACATCTTAATCAAGGACAAAATAGCTAATTCAAACTAACCCTATCCTCTAAATCCTAGATTAAGGGAACCCACTCCCTTTAGTAAAGATTTGATCAACCTTCTAAAGGTCAAAAGTTGATTTTTTTGAGAGATGCTTTTGCATTAAACTCCCAAGGATCAATTTGTTCATGGACTCATGTCCATGAGGTCTTCAATTCTTCTGCCATGCTTCTGTATCTCTGTGGGAATCATCCATGTAGCATGTTGCACTGGATGGTCCTTCCACTTGACCAAATATTGAAAGTCACCCCCATAGATATGTTGTTCCAAATCTCAACAACAAGTCAGCCCCGAGCCGAGGCTAGTAATCCACAAAGAGGGGGTCTCTCACTATCCACTCACAACTCAAAATCTCACAACCCATTGATATTCTCCTACAAGTATCTCGATTTTCCACCAGCTCTTTTCCTCTTGACCTGCCCAACCCAAGTAATGTACCCATTCAATGATCTCAGTTCCTCGAGTGTCGCTTTTGTTTATTAGGGTTTCTCTAACACAACTAACCAAGAACCTCTTAGCCGAGAACTCCAAGAAACTTACTGCTAGGAAAAACTACCAACAAATAAAAACACACTTGTTGTTACAGTGCAACTCATACATGAGTTCACTCTTCAGTCTTAATAACCTGTCTCTTCAATCTTCATCTCCAAAACGCTCCAAAAATGCTCTAGAATTCGTCTTCCATGGACCTTCTAGCTCCAAACTCTCTCTCTCTCTACTTGTTGTTCATGCACAAAAACTAATTGTGTAAAACTACTGTCCCAAACCAGACAAATTTCCTCCCTTTGTCTTGCCTTTATTGACTCACACACTTCTCCAAGCTGATTGTACTCATCCCCCATGTGCCCAATAACTGTGGGATGCGACTTCTGACACCCACCCCCTTACATGCATTCAATGATTGGCTTTGGGAACACTCAATAAAAAATTAGAAGGTTCATATATCAATAACAAATTTAGGAAAATGAGTTGAATTAATATATATGGGTAATTCCCCCTTGGACCCCTCTTGGCCATTCTCTTAGACCCTCCCCTCTCTTGTGGATTAATTCATCCCCCATCTCTATCCATGTCCCCTTAGCAACTGACTTCATTTTATTATTAAAACATAGAAACACAATTCACATATTACATCGCTTTGGCTGTAAGCACACATTATATCTACATAAACATTAATTAGACAAGGGATTATAGTGGGGATGTTACATTCCCCCTCACCTACAATTTTGCGTAGTCCTTGGTGCACACACTATGCCGATATACATATATGTAAATTTACGTCACAATACTTAGAAAATAAAATTCTGCACTTTTACAACTCTAGTAGCAGTTCCAAACATGATCTCTTGTTCCTTTCAACTCACCGACCCAATGAATGCACCATTCGCTTATCAAGGCTAATCCAAGGAATGTACCATTCATTTATCGAGATCAACTCAAGGAATGAATCATTCTTTTACCAGGGTCCCCAACATAGTTGGCTAGGACTTTGAGATGTGGTTTCAGAACTCTAGCTGCTCAAAATGAAGACTTGCATTTTGTTTTCTTCAAAATTGTCAAAAATTTGCAGATATTCTTCTCGCATGTCTTCTTCATGCTCCCATGTAGCATCTTTAGGACCGTAGCAGGTCCATTGAACTTTTACCATCCTTATGGTTTTTTTCTTGAGCACTTTGACTTTCCGGTCCAGGATGCGTACTCATTCCACCTGGAAATCCCCTTCGTGCTCCACCTATATCACATTCCAATCAATTATGTGGTTAGGGTTAGGCACATATTTCTTTAATAATAATAAATGAAATACATTATGCACTCTCATGGGTGAAAACAATGCTAGCATGCATGCCACTGACCTTATTTTTTCTAATATTTCAAAAGGTCCACAATATCTCGTTGCCATTTTCAGGCAACTTCCCAATCATAGTGAAATTTTTTTCGCCTTCACTTTTAAGAACACATGTTTGCCCACTTTGAAATATCTAAAAACTTTGTTCTTGTCTGCATAACTTTTCTTCCTATTCTGGGAATGGTTTAAATTCTACTCGATCTTTGTCATTTTCTCTTCTATTTCCTTCAACAATTCTATCCCAACAACTGCTATGTTCGCTGTATTATCCCAACTCACCGATGTATTACATTTCTACCATACAATGCTTCAAATGGACTCATTTTTAATGAGGCATGATACCCATTATTGTAAGAAAATCCCACCAAATGAATATAATCATCCACTTTTATAGCTGGAACATCACATACTCTGGGTGATACGCTATACTAAGATTCAAATTTGTTCCAAATCCTTTGAACAAACCTTTCCAAGATTTGGAAATGAACTTTGAATATCTATCTGAGACTATTGCCTTCGACACCCCATGTAGCCCGACAACTTCTATCATATAAATTTATGCAATATTGGCTGCCATTTGTGTAGTCTTTACTGGAATGAAATGTGCCGCCTTAGTCAATTTATCCACCACCACCATGATGGAATCACATTGCTTCACTGTTTTGGAGAACTTTGTAATAAAATCAACTGAACTACTTCCCACCTCCATTCCGGGATGGGCAAGGGTTGCAATAATTCCACTGGATGTCTATGCTTTGTCTTCACCTTTTGGCACTCTAGACACCTGGCTATGTAATTAGCCACCATCTTTTTCATTCCTGGCCAAAAGTATTGGCTTCTTACAACTGCAATTGTCTTCTGATATCATGGGTGCCCGTCATATGTAACATTATGCATTTCCTTCAGTATGACATTTTTTAGTTCACTAGAATTCAACACATATACCCTCTGTTTGTACATGACAATTCCATCTTCTTCACCTTTTGGCACTCTAGACACATGAATATGTAATTAGACATTGGAGCAACTCTTGGCACCAAATCAATAGAGAAAGCAATGTCTCTCTTTGGTGGCAATCCTGGGATCTCCCTAAATATATCTTCAAAGTCTCTCAAGACTGGATGGTCTTCAATGCTTGCCACTTTATCTTTGGTGTCTTCTTCCATATGGGCTGCAAAAATTTGACATCCCTTCTTGAAACTCTTTTTTAGCTACATAACTGGAATTTATCTAATAGCTACACCTCTTGGAATGCCTTGAACCTTGCCTTGTTTCCCTTCTTCATAAAGACACATGATTATCTTCTTGTAAAAATCTAGGACAAAATGGTGTTTTCCCAACCAATCCATGCAAATTAGACAATCATATGAACCCAATGGTACGATGTTTACATCTACCTTTGTGTTGAGTCCATTCATGTCTATTTGAAAAATCTTTAACCAACTCATTGATTTCCCTCTTAGCTCCTGTGGTTAACTAAGCTAACCAAGATTTATTCTGCTTACTCTTCAAGTGAAATTTTTTGTAACTATGACTAGCTCCAGAATCAATTAAAATTGTTATAGACCGACTATTGATCTTTCCTTCCACTTCAATCATGAGAGATTGATATTTCGTTTGCTTGTTGTCAAAAGCTACATAAATACTTGACAAGTTTCCTCCCATGTCTTCCACCATTTCAGCCCCCTGAATGTTGTGGACAATCCTCATTCTTCCTCTTTTGTGAGGGCAATCCCTATATAAGTGATTTCCCTCACATCCTCAACATTCTACAGGTCTTTGCCTTGGACTTTTCCCAAATGAATCTGTAGTCTTGTGCTCATTTTGGGATGATTGACCTTGCTGATTTTCTTGGGTGCTGTTCTTGAAAAAGGGTGGCTTAAAACCCTTCTTCCTTTGATCCTTTTTACCCTTCATCTTGTCATTCCAAGATTTTTGGAAAAATGGCCTTCCTCTGCTTTGTTAATAAAGATTCCGTGCTCTATTTATGGCTTTCTCCAAATTTTTGGGGTTATGATACTGAATCTTGTCACTGTAAAAGGTGGGTAACCCACTTAGAAACCTTTGGATTTTGACCTTCTCATCCTTGATGAAGTCAACATAATTAAAAAATTCAAAGAACCTCTTTTCATATTCGTCCATTGTCATGCTTCCCAACTTGAGTTCAAAGAACTCTTTCATCTTTCTTTGATAGTAATGCTCAGAAAAATATTTCTCTTCAAAATATCCTTTGAACTGCCTCCATGAGATCCTCTCCTCATCAAGGTTCTTGGTTTGCTTAATATGATCCCACCACATGGCTACCTTTTCTTGCAAGTGGTAGGTTGCAATTCTATTTTCTACCCTTGCGGGGTAATCATTCAGCTGGAAATATTTATTCATTTCCAATAGCAAGGCCTTGACCTCTTCCCCTTTCCTGTGCTCACCATTGAAATTTGGTGGCTTGATCTTCTTGAGCTCACCTTGCAAGATGTCTTCCTTAGGCCTTCTCCTATGTCTTTGGACATGAGACACAATTGGGTTGCTCCTTGGCCCTGAACTTGTATGATTTATTCTGGTGGATTTCTTTGGAGAATGATGACTCATGTCCATGCTTCTTGACTGCTTGCCATTTCCATGATCATCCTTTTTGCTTTGGGATCTAGATGTTGTCACTTGTCTAGCACTAGACGCTTGCCTGATGCCAGAGTATTTGTTGACTTTCTTATGTAACATGTTTAAGTTCTGAAGTATCTCTTCTTGAGCCTTCATAATCCTTTCATTATCATCTCTATAGCTCTGGACTTTCCCATGCAGACTTCTCATAGTGACAGGCTCCTACATGTCTCTTCTCCCATTTGACTCCATCTCAACATTACCCATGTTGACATTTAGACCTCTGATCTCTTCCTCATGGTTGTATGACCCATGAGCATCATCCATAACTCCAATCCTTATATAATAACCAATCTTTCTTTCGTGTACTTCTAATTATCAAGAAACATGCATGTAATAATTACTGTTAGAACATGCATAACATAAAACATTTAATCAATTATAATACATTTTACTCTTTATCCCAATTTATGAAGGACACAATACACCAAATCAAAATATGATTCTTTACAGTCATTTCTCTTTGAAACATCTTTCCAACAACTGTACCCATGCCTCAATCTGAGTTTTGAGTGAAAAGTTACAACATCCATAGGCTGCAAATTTCCTCTGGTTTACTACTACAAAAATATCTTTATGAATTTCTGAGAAAATTTTATTGCTCAATTAAAATTCTGGGTTGACATATGTCTTCTACTCCTCAATACCTTTCCAAAGACTATTCATTTGCTGAAATCTGAGCTTCGAGCTGGAAGTTATGGTCCAGAGAAGTTTTAACCATTTTACCCAATTTACCCTTATATGCTACACGTGTCTTCTTTTTCTTCCTGCACATTTTTACATACCCAGATTCTAAATATGGCTCTACGGACGTGCTCTATGAATCTTAATCTTTCCATAGACTGCTCCTATGCTCCAAAAGGACTTCTGAGCAATGAGTTATGCCCTTTGGAAGTAATCCTATGCTGAAATTTTTACCCTTACTATTTAGGCTGTAACTTTCTCACACAAGCTCCGTTTTGCGAACATATTAGCTCGTTGGAAATCTCTCCTCGAGATATTTTATTTGACCCACATAAATAATTGTATTGTGGTAGTGTATATTATTGTGGGTTTCGATTTTCTAAAAACATCGTTTAGGGCCTCAAAATCGCCTTGCAAGTTAATGACCTTCAAAAACCACAAATTTTCACATAAAATTGATTGGTTTACTGTGTTAAGAACCTATAAATCAGAGCCATCGATCTCAAATCGGGTGAAATATGGGCCGTTTATTTGACTCTATTGACCATCAACCATCGGCGTTCTCCTTTGGTCACGCACAACACTTTTCCCAACCTGCCGACCCCACCATTGGCCATCGACTCAATCCCTTAACAATTGATTCACAACACCACGCTAAACCGACCCACCCAACCATCGACCATCTATTGTCGATGATTTTCATTAGAGAATGAAACTACTCACCAATTTGGCTAATGCCCAATCATCGACCCATCGACTGTCGATCTTTACTCTTGGAAACCAGTTGTAACACCTTGTTAAACTGACCAACCCGATCGTCGACCATCGACCTGTTTTGTGTTGATGTGGCATGGCACGTCATCATGAGGTGTCAAATTGGTTGACATGGCATGAAACATGGATGATGATGTGGCATGAAACATGGATGATTATGTGGAATGAAACTCCATCACCCTCTTTTCTTCATCGACCATCGAACATTTCTCTTATTCGACCAAACACCTCATCGAATCGACCGACGCCCGACCGTCGACCCATCGACCATCAACGAATTTGCTTGCTCGATTGGAACACTTAGCTGAATCCACCGACACCCGCCGTCGACTTATCAACCATCGACGATATCTGTTGGAAACTAAAAACACTTTGCCTAATTGTCCGACATAACTGTCGGTCGTCAACAATTTTCCATGGCCAACTTCAACACTTAGAAAATTTTCGATCAAACTCCGATCAATTTGAGCCGTCGATTTCCAAGCCAAAATGATCTCTACCGTCGATCGTCTCCACTTTGTAAACCTTCGAATTGAATCCTAGCCATTGATTGACCCCAACCTCCCAACGTCCAAAAATGAATCCAAACCATTGATTTGATCCATTTTCGAAACAACCGAAAATCAATCTCGACTTTCGATCTATTTCAACTTCAAAATAAATGAAAATGAATCCTGTCCATCGATCTGTTTCAACTTCAAAACGGCCAGAAATGAATCCCGGCCATGGATCTACTCAACCTTTCAAACAGACAAAAGCTTATGATTTTTTAAATTTACTATGACGAATCTCTTATGATTTTTTAAATTTACTATGATGAATCTCAACCATCGATCTCGAGATCAAAAGAGATCTCAACTCTCATTTCGTTGAAATCTGTTCAATGCTGCCACAACCATTAAAAATTGAATTTTGACCTTCCACTTCAAATTTAACTTTGCAACTCTGCAGATCTACTGCATTAAACTTCTCTTATACGGTCATGAGTCATTTAAATTTAGATTTTGCTCACGAATTTGGGGATTTCACTCTATTTTTCTCCATTTTCCCTTAAATTCGTCACAGACAAAATCTGCAACAACAAATTTGCCCAATTCACATCCATGTTGGCCCATACAAGCTTGGTGTTTGAACCAAAGGCTCTGATATCGTAGTGTAGCATCCTCCAACCCAACCGAAGGACATTATGGTGCATAATAACTCATGAATTATTTTTTTTTACAGCTAATTCAATTCCTGTAGGTTCCAAGTACGAATTACAACAAGATTTAGCTATTGTTTGTCACCATTAATTTAGTGCATCTTGTCAAAATGAACATGAAATGAAACTAACAATTGATTACAACAACATATAAATCATTCTCACATACACATAGTTCATGCACAACAATTTAACTCATAAATACAAACAAAATCATGATTGGATAAAAGCATGAGCTACAGAGACATGTTTATCTTGGTACATTCTATTCTCATGGCTTTTGATTTGCTAAAAAAGTTGTTTAGGGCCTTAAAATATCCCCACAAGTTAATGACCTTCAAAAACCACAAATTTTCACATAAAATTGACTGTTTTATTGTTTTAATAGCCTGTGAATAGAAGCCGTCGATCTCAAATCAGGTGAAATATGAGTCGTTGATTTGACTCTATTGTACATCGACCATCGATGTTCTCCTTTTGGCGCACACAACATTTTTCCCAACCTTCCAACTCGACCATTGACCATCATCCCAGTTGCTTGATAACCAATTCACAACACCACACTAAACCGACTGACTTGACCATCAGTCGTCGGTCGTCAACGATTTTCATTGGCGAATGAAACTCCTCACCAATTCCACTGACACCCGACCATTGACCGTCGATCATTTCCCTTGGCAACCACTTGTAACACCTTGTTAAACCAACTGACCTGACTATCGACCACTTCTATGCTGACGTGGCATGACACATCATCCTGAGGTGTCAACTTGGTTGAAATGATATGACACATGGATGTTGACGTGACATGACACATTATCACCCTCTTTTATTCATCGACCATCGACCATTTCTCTTGTTTGACCGAACACCTCGCTGAATCGGCTGACATCCGACTATCGACCCATCGACCATTAGTGACTTCTCTTGGTCAATTGAAACACTTCGCTGAATCGGATGATGCCCACCATTGACCAATCAACCATCAACAATTTCCATTGGCAATTAAAAACACTGTCAAACCTGTCGACCCAACCGTCGGTCGTCGACATTTTCCTTGGCCAACTTCAACACTTAGAAAATTTTCGATCAAACTCTAATCAATTTGTGTCATTGATTTCCAAGACAAGATGATCTTGACCTTCGATCGACTCCACTTCACGAACCTATGAATTGAATCCTAGCCATTGATCGACCCCAAACTCCCAATGGCTGAAAATGAATCTAGAACGTTGATTTCATCCATTTTCAAAACAACCGAAAATCAATCTCGGCCATCGAATCTGTTTCAACTTCAAAGTGACCGAAAATTAATCCTGGTTGTCAATCTGTTTCAACTTCAAAACGACCGAAAATGAATCTTGACCGTCGATCTACTCAACCTTTCAAACGACCAAAACCTTATGAATTTTTAAATTTATCATGATGAATTTCAACCATCAATCTCGAGATCAAAAGAGATCTCGTCCATCGATTCACTGCACTCTATTCAACGCTGCAACAACCATTAACAATCGAATTTAGACCTTCTAGGTCGAATGTAACTCTGCAAATCTGCAGTTCTACTCCATTAAAATTCCCTTAGACAATCATGAGTCATTTAAACTCAGATTTTTCTCACTAATTTGGGGGTTTCATTATGTTTTTCTCCATTTTCCCCCAAATTCGTCAGAGACAAAATCCACAACAAAAAATCTGCCTAATTTGCAACCATCTTGGCCTATAAAAGCCCGATGTTTGAACCAAAGGCTCTGATACTATAATGTAACATCCCCTAGCCCAACCGAGGGACATTACGGTGCATAATAACTCATAAATTAATTTTTTTACAACTAATTCAATTCCTGTAGCTTTCAGCTACGAATTACAACAATATTTAATTATTGTTTGTCATCATTGACTTAGTGCGTATACAACATGTTAAAATGAACATGAAATGCAACTAACAACTCATTACAACAGCATATAAATCATTCTCAAGTACACAGAGTTCATGCACAACAATTTAACTCATAAATACAAACATAAACATAATAAAACACTTATCTTTTATAAATAATTGTGCAACCAGCTACTTGGGATGTATGTTCCATCCAACCATAGACAGACTGTTCCAAATCTCAACAACCAATCACCCCTGAGCTGAGGTTAGTAATCCATAAAAGAGGGTGGTCTGTCATTGTCCACTCACAACTCCAAAACTCATAACCCATTGATATCTTCCTACAACTATCCCGATTTTCCACCAGTTCTCTTCCTCTTGACCTTCCCAACCCAAGGAATGTACCCCTTCACTGATCTCAGTCCCTTGGACATCGCATTCATTTATCAGCGTCTCTCTGACACATGCAACTAATAATCTCTCAGGTGGGAACTCCAAGAAAATTGGTTCTAGGAAAAACTACCAACAAATAACAACAAACACTTGTTGTTACAGTGCAATTCACACTTGAGTTCACTCTTCAGGCCTGACAACCTGGCTCTTTAATTTTCGCTCCAAAACGCTCTAAAAACGCTCCAACATGCTCTAGAATTCACCCTCCATGGATGTTCTAGCTCCAAACTCTCTTTCTTGCTCTCTACTGGGTTGTTCATGCGCAAAAACTGATTGTGTAAAATTGTTGTCCCAACCCATACGAATTTCCTCCCTTTGGCTTTCCTGTCTTGACTCACACACTTCCCTAAGATGATTGTACTCAACCCCCATGTGCCCAATAACTGTGGGATGTGACTTCTAACAACCACCCTTTTACATGTATTCAATGGTTGGCTTTGGGAACACTCAATCATAAATTAGAAGGTTCATATATCAACAACAAATTTAGGAAAATTGGTTGAATTAATATACATGGGTAATTCCCCCTTGGACCCCTCTTGGCCATTCTCTTAGACCCTCCCCTCTTTTATGGATTAATTCAACCCCCATCTCTGTCCATGTCCCCTTAGCATTTGACATCACATTTTATTATTAAAACATAGAAATACAATTCACATATTACATTGCTTTGGCCATAGCCACACATTATATCTACATAAACATTAATTAAACTGTGGATTATAGTGGGGATGTTACAGTCAGAATATAAAATAAATTCTTTCGACATTAAATAATGCCTCCACTTCGTCAAGGTTTGCACCACTGCATAAAATTCCTTACCATAAGAAGAATATTTCTGTTTTGCTTCATTCAACTTATCACTGAAGTAGGCCAATGTTTGTCGTCTTGACTTAAAATAACTCCTATTTCCATGCCACTTGCATCCCACTTGACTAGAAAAAGCTTGTTAAAATTTAGCAATGTCAAAATGGGTTGTTCAATTATTTTCTTCTTCAGTAGATGAAATATATATATATATATATATATATATATATATATATATATATATATATATATATATATATATATATATATATATATATATATATATAT
>ML778568.1:631230-663762 GCA_009831015.1 Picea engelmannii
GTACTGTCTCCAAAAGAGTGATTTTGAGAAACTGACAAGTGTAACTTTCTTCATGAAAATGATCTTAAAGAAGAGCTAGATCTTCTATCACCATGTCATTATCATGTCATCATCTTGATAACCAAAAATGAGGATAACACCAGAATATTCTATTCTTGTCAGAGTTACATATGGAGGTTTAATACCTCCCACAACTACCATAATATCAACAGACTCTCGAGAAGACATGTGAGTTCACAAGTTCGAGATTCCGTGAAACTCTCTCATGAAATAATTCTAAGTAAAAGTCCATGTTTAAAATGAACAAGAACCGTCCACTGAACGATTGATTATATCCGAACCGTTGATCTATTTAAAGCACCTAGATGAAATATAGACTGTCCATCTCACCGGGCGATTAATTTAGGGCTATTGGATCAAGATCTTCTGAAAAGTAAGGTAGGCCGTTGAATCAACTCATGGGTGCAATTTCAACCGTTCGTCAGTAAAAGGTAAAGTGGGTTGAAGGAAGCACATAGGTGCCTAAAATAGTTAGGCATGAATAAAATATATATGCACATAAAAATCAATGTTCAATATTTAATCTTGATCTCGATTAGATAGTAGCTGGGTCTCTATGAAACTAGAGCTTAGTGCAACAAAGAAATTGACCGTTTTAGTCAATTTCATGAAGGGTTTCTAGATCGATCATTCCATAAGAAAGATTGACATGAGAAAGAACAAAACATGATTAATATACAAGGAATTTGAAGTCGATCGGGTTAATTTTTTATTACAGTCTATTGTAAATGAAGAGGCACCTTTATTCATTGAAAAGACACAATGGTTCAATGATGCACACTGTTTGGAAGGATATATAAACTCATAAGAATGAATAATTAAAGCATGACTCAGGGAGATATCTGAGTATATGCTACCTGAGGCAGAGTCACATGAATAAGATTGTAGAGTAAAAACTGTGCAGTGAGCATGGAAGGGAGGAGCTCGGAAGGATTGTAGTCCTCTACAGGTTGAATCCTGAACAACAAGGAGTTGCAACTTCCTTACAAGTTGGTTCTTGAAGAAAACAGGGGGTTGGTGCCTCCTTTCGAGTTGGTGCTTGAAGAAAAAAGGGGGTCGATGCCTCTTTTCAATTTGGTTCTTGAAAAATACAGGGGGTTGGAGCCTCCTTTCAAGTTGGTGCTTGGAGAAGTAGGGAGTTGTAGGTTCCTTGAGTAGGGGCTCAAAAAAGAAGAGGATTTGTGTCTCCAAGAGTTGATTCTCCAAAGAGGATTTGTGTCCTTCACAATCACGAATTATTCTTTATAAACTTTGTAATTCTTGTTAATTATATTTATATAATTGATTTTAAAGACAATTCCATTGTTGATCTATTGTGGTGATTAATAGAATAACGAAGTAATTACTAATTGTTTAAAAAGGTAATACTGATTAACCCCCCCTCTAAGTATTTCCAACAATTGGTATCAGAGCAGGTTCCTTCAACACAGTCTAATAAGTGGAAGGTAGATTATGCATAATCCAATGGATCAACAAGAAGGAATTTCTTCCACCAGAGCACCTTTGTTCAAAGGGAATGATTACGCACTTTGGAGTGTGAGGATGGAATTCTATATAATATCCCTGGGTTGTGATATCTGACAATCTGTAGAAGATGGGTTCACTGCACCTGCTACTTCTCCCACATACACAGTAGGAAAGAAGCTTTGTAATGACAATGCAAGAAAAACAAATTCCATCCAAGGAGGATTAACCGATCCTATATTTGTGAAAGTAATGCATTGTAAGTCAACAAAGGAAATTTGGTACAAACTAAAAGTCATATATGAAGGAGATAACAAAGTAAAAAATGCCAAACTAAAAACCTACAGAACATAATTTGAAAACTTGAAACTGAAAGAAGAAGAGAACATAGCATAATATATTCAGAGAGTAGATGAAGTAGTCAAGTTGATCATAGAATTAGGAGAAGAACTCACAGATCAACCCATTGTCCAAAATATCTTGAGATATTTACCCATGAGATATGATTCCAAGATTTTTACTCGTGAAGATAGACCAGACCTTGATAATATCACAATGGATGAACTACATGGGATCCTTACAACGGATGAGATGAGAACATGGAAACAAATACCAACAAAAGGTGAAACAAAGTTCAAAGTATCTAAAGAAAAGAAGAAACATGAGCAGATATCAAATGAAGATCAATCATATATATCTGATGAAAAAATAACTAACTTCATGAAGAAACTCAAGAAAGGAACTAGTAGATATAAAGGAAAGTTTCCTCTAATATGCTTTAACTGTGGAAAGATTGGACATTTTTCTAACAAATGTCCCTATCCCAAGAAGGAGGGTAGTGATGATGAAAATGCCTACAACCAGAAAGACCATATAAAGTATAAAGACCAATACAAGAAGACATTTTATAAGGAAAATAAAATCCTCTACTCTAAAGAAATTGATAGTTCTTCAGACATGAGTGAAGATGATCGAGAGATTCTATTTATGGGAATGAAAAAAATGATGTTGATAATAATGAAGCAAATTATGAAGATGAAGGAGAAGTAAAACTTGAAGTAGAGTTTATCAATGTGCTTGAAGAACTAAGGAAGTATAAAAAGAAGAATAAATCATTAAGAGAACAATTGTCAGAATATGAAGAAGCACACAAGTCAAGAGAAAGAGAAGTGTCAAAGACCATCAAAGAAACATGGCAAGTCATCAATGATTTGAAGACTCAACTCCAGGAAGCCAAAAGAACTGAAGAAGTCATTTAAAAAAAACTCAATAATAGGGAACAAGACCGTGAAAAGATAGGGGACAAAATTGTCCTACTAAAAAAAGATTGAAAAAAAAAAGCAATCAAGATTTGAAAACAATTCAAAAATCTTGAATGATATTCTTAACAACCAAAGGTCACCAAATGACAAGACATGATTGGGATATACTCAAGATTCAACCTGTATGACACAATGGACAAACAAAAGGAAAATCATTTATGCAAATGATTTTAAAAGCTCCTTAATAAGAGAATATAACAAGGAAACGATGAAGCCATTGAAGAATGTTCCAAATAAACATAAATCAACACTCCCTACTAAAGAAAAAGATGACAAGAAGAATACAATCACCAAAAGGAATCCCCCTAATAGATATCTATATATTGGATACTACTACTCTTGCAGTAATTTTGGAAATAAGACATGCAAGGTTTATGGACAATACAATCATAGAAATGTCCAAAGATATAAGAACAATAAGTACAATGCAAAGAAGACAAACTGCAATTCATTTTCTCCTTTTGCAAAACTTCAATATTGAATGCCAAAGATGAAACAATTATGGTCATAAGGCTAATTAATGTAGATTGCCAAAGTATTCCATGAAGACAAATATCTCCAACATTAAGGAAAATTATAAGAAGACATGGAGAAGAAAATCTAAAGTACAAAGGAAGAAATATGATGAATATATTGCACCTGAAATTGATAAAATTAACAATAGGAGAATGATGGGTGAAATGTATGATAAAGAATATGAAAATCAGAGTTATGCATATTAAATGGATCAAGCTCAAGAAAAGAAAACTCCTAAAGAAAAATGTGACACAATTGCAGAACTTGATAATATCCTGCAAATAAATTATCCATTACCCAACAAATGAAAAATGCAAAAAGAAAATTCTAAAGAAGAAAATAAAGAAGCCTCTTTTATACAAAATAGTAATGATTATGAACTCTTAGACATAGATACACCTACAAAATTGAGCGATGAAGAGCATGAAGAGTTTTCAACTTTATTTTGATGATCCACTAAATCCCCCCTCAACAGAAAATACAAATAAAAGGAAAAGAATGGATTGAAGGACTGACTGCAATCTTAGTAGAAAGATATGATTAAGAAAATATCTATGATAATGTGGGAACTGAACCATATCTCTAGTTGATACAACAAAAATGAAGAGGCCTTTTTGGGTTACAAGTGAGTGAATAAGTTGACTAGCATCATGAAGAAATTAGGAGCAGTCTGGAAGGAAATATTTATTGAACAACAATTGTATAATCTTGGCACACTCTTGAAAGAAGCTAAATGGAAACATAAACTAAAGTATATCTAGTGCATCATTGAAGAAGTCTGGTTAGAAAAGGACTATACCTTAATTATTATGGAAAAACATGTCTTGAGTACTTGAGGCAACAATACAACAACAAATGAAAGGTCCAATTTGTCTTGAAAAGTATTGATTATTAGTCAAAGGGGAAGAATTGTTGACAAGGGGAGTTGCAGAGTACAAGAGGGAAGTTTCCTTCTACAATGATGTTCAAGATGGAGAAATAAACAATAAAACAAGATCCAAAAAAAGAGAGAACATAATCTACATTTAAAATTAATCATAAAAGAAGCACTTGGACAAGGGGAGTATAACTTCAGGGGGAGTATAACCTCAGAGAGGAGTGAAGAAGCAACTCCTTATGCTATTGCTGTCAAAGGGGGAGAGATAAAAAGAAAAAAACAAGTAAGCTCAAAGGACTCAAAATAATACAAAATACACATTGAGAGAGAGGGAGAGAAGCAATACAAGTTCAGTCTTTTTCATTGATGTCAAAGGGGGGGAAAAAGAAGTAAAACAAATTCAATTCCCAAATTTGAAGATGAGATCAATGATAGGGGGAGAAAAGGTACAAACTCATTTTTTTTACAGATATGTTTCCCTCAATGTCAAAGGGGAAGATTGTTGGCATTATTTATTGTGTATTGTCATTGATGGAAACATGAATCAAACATGGACAATAATCAAACATGTACAATCATATGTTGATGAGGTTGATGACAAGGAAGGAAAACAGGAGTCCCTCATATTATCAGATCATGAATAAGATATCTCAGGTGGATCAATGCAGAGAAGCTCATGAGAGATATCCCTGTGATTATATAGAGAAAATGAATAGAGGAGCACACTGACACACAACTAAGGAGAAATAGTGCTGCAGAGATCGTGCAGAAGCCAAAGGGATTGAGGAGGAATCCTTTTTGTTGATGTAGTTTTTGGGACAATCTAGGACCGTCATATTGAGGTGGAACTAGAGGCTAGGAGAAATTAATTCCCAACCATCAGATCATGAGCGATAATCCTAAACCATAGATCAAATCCAATCAGATTTCAAACCTTGTCCACATCGACGATCATTGGAGACAAGTATCCAATTATACTAGTTGTAGGAATCAACAATAAAGAACAAAGAACAATGTCGATCGTTGGATCAAAATAAAAGAACGATAAGATGATAAATAAGGTTCAAGAACAATGTTGATTGTTAGATAAAAATAAGATCACGATCGGACGATAAAGAACGAAGAAACGATGTTGATAGTTAGATAAAAATGAAATCATGATCAGACTACTCAGATCTCAGATCATATGGTAACAAAAAATGGCTAAGTATCATATTCTATCTATATCACTTAAGTAAAAGTCCGAGTATGGTTCATTATGGAGGTAATGAAAGTTGGGGGTGCATTTTGATGACACCATAGAAGCGATATGAGTCCATGAGCCCAAGAAAAATCGCTTAAGAATTTTTCTAAGTATAGGTTCATTTTGGTAGCTACAAAAGTTGGGGGTGCATTGTGATGATACCATAGAAAAGATATGAGTCTGCAAGTTCGAGAGTTCGTGAGCCTGAGAAAAATCGCTTAAGAATTTTTCTAAGTATAGGTTCATCTTGGAGGCTGCAGAATTTGGGCGTGCATTTTGATGACACATGAGAAGACATGTGAGTCCGCAAGTCCAAGATTCCGCGAACCCGTGGAAAATCAATTAAAATTTTTCTAAGTATAGGTTCATCTTGGAGGCTGCGGAGGTTGGGCATGCATTTTGTTGACACTCGAGAAGACATGTGAGTCCGCAAGTTTGAGAGTCTGCTAACCCATCACATGAAATAATTCTAAGTAAAAGTCCATGTTTAAAATGAATAAGAACTTTCCACTCGACGATTGATTATATCTGAACCGTCGATCTGTTTAAAGTGCCTAGATGAAATATGGACTGTCCATCTCACTGGGCGATTAAGTTAGAGCCGTTGAATCAAGATCTTCACAGGAGTAAGGTAGGCCATTGAATCAACTCATGGGTGAAATTTCAACCATTCATCAGTAAAAGGTAAAGTGGGATGAAGGAAGCGAATAGGTGCCTAAAAGTTTTAGACATGAATAACAAACATATGCACATCGAAATCAATGGTTAAGATTTAATCTTGATCTCGATTAGACGGTAGCCGAGTCTTTATGAAAACATATATTAGTGTAACAAAGAAATTGACCGTTTTAGTCAATTTCATGAAGGGTTGTCAGATTGATCATTCCATACGAAAGATTGACATGAGAAAGAACAAAACATAATTAATCTATAAGGAATTTGAAGCCGATTAGGTTAATTTTTTATTACAGTCTATTGTAAATGAAGAGGCACATTGATTCATTGAAAATGCACAATGGTTCAATGATGCACACTGTTTGGAAGGATATATAAATTCATAAGAATGAAGAATGAAAGTGTGACTCAGGGAGATATCTGAGTATATGCCACCTGAGGCAGAGTCACAAGAATAAGATTGTAGAGTAAAAAATGTGCAGTGAGGGTGGAAGGGAGGAGCTCAAGAAGATTGTATTCCTCTACAGGTTGAAGCCTGAACAACAGGGAGTTGCAACTTCCTTTCAAGTTGGTGCTTGAAGAAAACAGGGGGTCGGTGCCTTCTTTCAAGTTGGTGCTTGAAGAAAACAGGGGGTCGGTTCTTCATTTCAAGTTGGTTCTTGAAAAATAAAGGGTGTTGGAGCCTCCTTTCAAGTTGGTTCTTGGAGAAGTAGGGAGTTGTAGCTTCCTTGAGTACGTGATCAAAAAATAAGGGGATTTGTGTCTCCAAGAGTTGGTGCTCCAAAGAGGATTGGTGTCCTTCAGAATCACATATTATTCTTTATAATATTTGTAATTATTGTTAATTATATTTATATAATTGATTTTAAATACAATTTCATTGTTGATCTATTGTGGTGATTAATAGAATAACAAAGTAATTACTAATTGTTTAAAAAAGTAATACTGATTCACCCCCCTCTCAATATTTCCAACAAGTTTTTCCTCATCTTTCCAAAAAGTATAAATGCTATTTCTTCCATCATGCATGGAATTCCTTTCATACTGCAAGGTTTTTCTCGAGAACATGTGACAAACATCCATTGGCATGGTATCACACACCACTTTGTCTTTGTAGCTACCAATTTGGAATTTCAGTTCACACTATTCATTGACTAAGAGATGATGTCCTTTTTGTATCCAATACACCTTATATGGAGTAGAGTGTATAACCACCTTCAAATTTAACTTCTCAACCATATCTTTGGACACTAAATTGTCAATGTTTCCACTGTCAATTATAACCTTACATCATTTACATCATTTATCTTTTGCTTTGCAGACAATCCTGAATATATTTTTCCTCTGTGTTGGTTCATTGATCTCCTTAGTTGGATTCAACAAAACTCTCTTCATCAGGAAAGACTCACCAATCTCTAGTGCATTCTCATGTGTAGGTGACTTCACATTTTCTTCATCAGATTGAGAAATGTGTGCACTTCCTTGTTATGAAGCATTGTTTTATGAACATTCAAACGATCTATGCCCAATTTTGTTACATTTAAAACATTCCTACCTCTACCTATACCCTTTAGGTAAGGTTTTTTTCCTATGGATTCACTTCCATTGGAGGATTTATCTCGCTAGTTTGAGCTACCAATATTCTCCTTCTGAGATGAAAATTTGCTCTTCCCAACTTGCTATCCTCGACCCCTTCCTTGCTGACTTTGTCTTCTAGATAGATTTTCTTTGTCCTTCAAGGCAAACTGATATGCCTCCTCTACTGTCTTTGGGGACAAAAATTTTACCTTATCTTGAATGTCAAGCCTTAAACCATTAATATAACTAACAAATTTTTCATAGGTATCTTCTATATATCCAACTCTAATTTCCACTTTATAAAATTATTCAATGTACTCTCTAACAAAAATTAACGTTTGTTTTGAATTCTGTATTTTCTTAAACAAAGAAAGATGACAATCTTTAGGAAAAAAAATCACCTTTTAGTTTAGCCACCATCCTGTTCCATCTTGTAATATTTTACTTGCATTTGTTCTTCCTGTCAACCTGCACACCATCCCACCAAAGAGCTGCATGACCTCTCAGTCTGGTCACTACAAATTTGACTCTCTTCTCTTCATCAACTTTTTCATAATCAAGGTATTTTTCCATGGCAGTCACCCAATCAACCAATTCCTTAGCATTTAAACTGTCTTCATATGTAGGCACTTCTATTTTGGGTCTAGAACTAGCCTCCAAGACTGATCTGAGTAGTCTTATCTCCACATTCTCTTCAACAGGCTCCACCTCTTCTGTTGGAGACTCTTCCTCTCTATCACTGAATTATCCTATGTCAACATCACGTTGCTGAGAAATTTCCATGGCTTATAGTTTCAATTGAATATTTCCCACCTCTTCAAGTAACTCTGCATTCACGACTAGTATTCCTTGACCTCAACCTCTTCCATAGACTCTTAATTCCATATCTTGGAAAATAAAGTATTATATTACTTCTACAGGAATTGATTCCCGCTATGATACCAAAAATGGTGTAGGTGATAGAAAAAAACTTACCTTTCATACGAGTTCTATTTTTTTTTATTTTTTTATTTTTTATTTTTTATTTTTATTATTATTATTATTATTATTATTATTTTTTCTTCTGTGTCTATGTGCCACTTCACTTGGTACATATTGCTTTCTATTAGAACTCTGTCACTATTATTAGTGTGTAATTGTGAACTATGTCTGCTTTTCAATTTTCTAAGTAAACTTATTTTTAATTCTTCATACACTTTAATATATACTATATATACATAGACATGATATCCCATATATATGTAACATCAATAGAAATATTTACTGTAACTCTACTCACATTCACCATTATTATAGAGCCCTTCTTTGTCTCATCCAAAAATCAAATCACTTTTAACTGGAAGTGTAATGGGAGTTAAATGGCATAGCAGAAGCAGATCCATAGTTTTGCTTCAATCTCCATTGAAAAAATAGAGGTGTTTTTGAATCATTGTGTTGAAATGTTCTTTCTATTGTGGAGATGTGTCAATTTAATAGACTTGCCAAACAAACACATAAAGGGGCGTTTTACTAAGCATACCAGACAAACTTTTAGGCGTTTGACTGGGGAAACCAGATGCACCTTGATAAGGCATGCATCGTTTGACTAGAGAAACCAGAGTCCACGACATACACACAAACAAGAAGAGAGGAAGAAAAGAAACAGGAAGAGGCATGAAAATAAGCCACCGAACTTAATAAGGACGTAGTTGGTATATCTTTGGTTCAGATCAAAAGACATCACAAAGCATCTACTAAAACATGCATACATTTTTTTAACTCCTATAGATTCATAACATTGCAACAAACACCCTTATCACAAACAGAGCATAGAAATGCATTTCCATGTTTTAAAAAAATTGAAATCACAATTACCGTCCAAACAGATTCAGATTTTGAATGTGATATTACAACTCAAAAACATGGAACCATAAAACAAAACAACCATGGAATATATATATATATATATATATATATATATATATATATATATATATATATATATATTTTGCAAAGCATTAGAAGGAATCACTAAAGCATTTACTAAAACATGCCTACTTTTTTCACTACCGTAGTTTAATAATATTACAACAAATATCCACATTAAAAACATAGCATGAAACTCATTCAGATTTTTGAATTTGATGTTGCAACTTGAATACTTTGAACCATGAAATAAAATAACCTTAAATATATAAGAGACCTCCTCATCCCAAAATTTGATTGAATTTTTTTATTGAGTATACATACCCTACTCTTCTGGATTTGAGGTATATATATATCAAATCCACCAAAATTATGTTTTTATGGAAAGTTCAAGATTAAATCCTAAAGTATACATACCCTACTTTTCTAGATTTGAGGTGTATATATCAAATTTACCGAAATTATGCCATTATGCCTTTAGGAAAAGTTTAGGATTAAATCCCATTGCAATCTTCGAAAACAAATATTGATCCATTAATTATAAAACGTGGTGGTTATTAATAAGGCAGTGGATAACCCTAAATTATTTGATGTGATTTATGCTACATCATCAACCCTTGCGATCCAACGACATCCATCAACCAGATTCCACTTCCGAGAGGCCAATAATGTCATCATTGTCGTTCAACAAAGTCTTGAACCATGGGTTTTAGGTTGGGGTTAGGATCCATCAGAAGTCCAAACCAGGTTCATAAACCATGTGGGCCAATTTCTCGAAATGATCATATCTCACATTTATCTATATAAAAACTAACGAAGAAAAAAAAATCGTTTCGTGGATATGAAGCAAGGAAAAGTGTTATTAGTCCCTGCCAAAGCAGGACTATAGCAATGAGTTTGCTATTGATTTGACATTAATTGCTATTGATTTGACATAGATTTCCATTGACTTAAAAAAACTCTATGAAAAACCTAATGTTCTATATAAGAAATACATTTTTTTATTTATAAAATAATTTATATTTTTTAACTGTTATTGGTTGAAAAGTTTAAAGTGTTATTGTAGCCTTCACGTCTTTCAAAAATTTAAATTTACAATTCATTGTAAAGTTATAAATTAAACATTATTTTATTTTATTTTTTTATAAATATTACTTTAATGAAAACAAAATCGTGATCAACAATTTATTGTACACAACTCCTTCTGGAATGACCGCATGGAGCCTACCACTAATAAGGTGGGTATCAGTACCTTGGAATATTACCTGAGCCAACTTGAGAAGACTACCGCTCAGTCATGCCTGCCACTTAATTCCAGCTCCCAATTTAGTGCACCACCGATATGGGCCGGCATTGATCACTACTCTAACGAAGGATGGTATAAATTTGAGATATAAAAAAGTGAATTTGAGATTGCCAACGCATTTTCATATTGAAGAGGAAAAATAACTATCAGTTCCTACCAATCCCATTAGTGTAGGTTGGCGATCAATGTGATTGGTAAATGATTATTTTATAGTTTGTTCTAGTTTAGTAAATGTATAAAATAAATAATTTATATGGAGTTTTGAGCTCATTTATTAAATATGTTGTATACATTTTTAATGTCGTTTTAAAATATTCTTAATATAAAGGTTTTAATTTAACAAGTTATGTAGATTATTCAAATCTTTATATGAAATCTAGTGATTTCTTATTTCTTTTTGGCATCAAACTTATTTTATTTTTAATGTTTCATTGTTGACAAAATATTTACAAATGATATGTTTTTCAAGTTTTTGGTTATCTATAAAGAATTATTAGATTGATCTTGTTTTAGGTTTTTGGTTAAATGTATAAGTAATTATAAGACTATAGCAATGAGTTTGCTATTGATTTGACATGAATTGTTATTGATTTGATATAAATTTTCATTAACTTAAAAAATTTCCATGGAAAACCTAATGTTTTACATAAGAAATACATTTATTTTTTATTTTTAAATATACAAAATAACTTATATTTTTAAACTGTTATTGGTTGAAAAGTTTGAGGTGTTATTGTGGCCTTCACGTCCTTCAAGAATTTAAATTAGCAACTCATGTATCTTGTGCAAAGTTATACATTAAACATTGATTTATTTTATTTTTTATAAATATTCAAAAATATTTATTTGACATTTCATTGGTTGTTCAATTCGAAGCCTTATCTCTCAAGATTGACGTGATATCTCTCGGATTGACACGATTACACTGGACATGCCGAAGTCTATAATGGCATACTCAGTGGAAATATTGTCTTGTCATCTCTCGCAACTTAGGAATCATCAAGTGACTAATGTTCTTGCTGAAAATGATAACCTCGAGTGAGAAAATTAATTTATTTTGCTCATATTTCCAAAAGAACAGAAAAACTTTTCTGGCGTAATTATATTATGTAAAAAAACTAAAATAAAATTAATCTTAACTAAATATGTTAATTAAAGTTACTTAAGAAACTATTTAATCTTTGAAAAAGTTTTAACTAAAAAACCATTTAATCTTTAGAATAACTTTAATTAAAAAAACATTTAATCTTTGAAAAAGATTTCACTAATTAATTATGTCATGTATAAAATTTAAGTGAAAGTGAGTGTCTTTGCAACCTCTACTATCTCAGTTTCTGATGCGTTCTCTTTACCATATGCAATGTTGTCTTTGATACTGCTTGCAAATAGAGTGGGCTCCTACCCTACAAGGGCTATGTGTTGTCTCAAAGACCTCAAATTAAATCTCTCGATGTCTTGCCCATCAATGAGTAGAACCCCTTTCAACGGATCATAGAATCTCTCTATCAGTCTAATGATGGTGGACTTACCTCACACGCTTCTTGTTCCTTCATTTTCAAATTTCGATCTTACTTGGTAGGGACTACGCTGCCATGCAGCTCTTGTTTGTTGTAACTTCAAATATCTTCACAATACAATATATTTTCCTCTACTATTGTAACAGAACATCTAATTACTTCAAAACACAAACTGCTCTCATTTAAATAATTTAAATAAATTTATAAAACAATCCCATTTAAATAATTTAAACAAATTTATAAAAACAATCCCAGTCATGTAACTCTTGAATAATAAGATCTATTATTTTCTTCGAGTGTTGTAATCTAATTACTTCAAAACACAAACTCAAATTCAAATAAGTTGAATAAATTTATAAAAAAAATCCCACCTATGTAATTCTTGAACATTAAAAGGCCATATACAAATAATTCAACTCTCGAATTCATTGTTATGTCCTTAAATTCAATTAAAAATATCAAACAAACCATTAGAAAATGACAACGGCAAGGTTAGAGGCCAATTGTACCTACCTTATGAATTTTGAGCTCACATGCATGATCTCCGTACAACTATGCACAATCTCCATACAACTATACATTCTCAGAAACAGTGGATTGGAAGAAGCGACTAAATAAACTGAAAGATAAACCCCTAAAAAGTTGTATGAATACATCGATGAGTTTCTTAATGCATACAATAAAATGAAGCAAATCAAAAATTAGCTTAAGTCATGGAAATTACACAAATGTAATTAAAGATCAGAACTCTGCGATCTGATCATAAAATCACCAATCTATCCAACAAGTAGGTTGATATCAACATTCTTTCGTGTTGCCCATCAAGCGATGAGACATACAGTGCCAACCCCAACTGATTCATAACCAATCCTTCATTAAAATGACAGATACAAATAATCCGACTCTAGAATTCACTGATATGTCCTTAGATTTAGTAAAAAAAACAATCAAACCATTTGAAAATAACAACGGAAAAGTTAGAAGAAAATTGCACTTACCATATGAATCTTGATAGTGATCCCGTTTGCACGATCTCCATACAACTATGAATTCTCTAAAATGGTGGATTGGAGTACGAATAAATTGATAAGTTGTTTAACGCATATAGTAAAACTGTTAAACAGTGACAACAATGCGTCGGTTAGGCGACAATCATTCTTCCACAACTTGTGCAACGATATGGATCGATTCCTAGAATCGAGTTATTGTTGAAACAAACAACCGTAATTGGTTTGTAATTAATGAATTCAATTTCTTGAAACTGTGAAAGGAAGACTATAAATTCATGTATGCCTACAGATGTATAGAGTGAGCCTGATGTAACTCTCCATGTTATGAACAATAAGAAAATCGATATCTTGCTTGGTTGACATAGCCCAAAGTTGAGCGAACCATGTAAACTTCCGAGTTTTTGACGTTATTGTATTTCCATCTTATATTTGATTATTATCTGTTTTTGTTGCGTATTAGTTTAAGATTGTGGTTGTCTAAATCAACAATTGGTATCAGAGCTGAGACGGTTGGATGAGCTGCTGAAAACCACCAACAATCTTTTTTTTTTCCCACGTGTCAATTATTCTCCGAGGAGCACGAGTTGGAGGAGTGTTCTTGTTTTGGTATCAGCGCTGGTAATTAGACCGAACCTTACTACTCAACGTTGGTAAAATCTTCTTACTACTCAACATGGGTATAGAAGGGCATGGGGAGCGCTGATAAGAAATCAACGCTGGACTCTCCGGAGGAGGGGAGCACTGATCCTCTTCTATACTTGAGATTTCCTCCAGATTTGAAATCAGCGTTGGCCTCTAATGTTAAAGAGTGCATTGGTCTCTAAGTTTTTATGTACATTTTTTAATTATTGTATTTTGCTCCTTTTGAGATAAAGAACGACAGACGTAATCTCTCGGTTATCCTTTTGGTTGTCATTCCAATTTTTGTATACAATATAAAGGATTTTCCATAGAAGGAGTTTGTAGTCAGATTTTGGAATGTGTAGCAGAATCAAGAAATGTGTGTAAGTATTATAAAATTCATTGTCAAGAAGCAACATAGCGACTAAAATGGCGAAAACTCAGAGTGCTAAATTCGAAATCGAGAAGTTCAATGGCAAGAATAATTTTGAGATCTTGAAGGTCAAGATGCACGATTTGCTCGTGCAACAAGGCGTGGTAAAGGCGCTTTTGGGAAATTCAAAGAAACCCCTGACCATTTCAGATGGAGAGTGGGAAGAGATCGATTCAAGAGCACTGAGTTCCATACGTTTGTGTTTGGTCGATGATGTTTTGTTCAACATTGTTACGGAGAATACAACAACTGATTTGTGGACGAAGCTGGAAAGCTTGTATATGACGAAATCCTTGACAAACATGATCTTCCTAAAAGGAAAATTGTACAGTTTGCGCATGAAGGAAGGTACGAAAATAGTCGATCATTTAAATACTTTTAATACTCTTTTAGTCCAGTTGACTTGTATGGGAGTGAAATTCGAATCTGAAGACAAGGAAATTACATTATTGTGTTATTTTCCCGAGTCATGGGATCGTTTTATTACCTCTATTAGTTTTAGTTCAACATAAAGTATTGAGTTTGATGTTATTGTTGGAGCTTTACCGTCTGAGGAAATAAGGAAGAAAACTGATTTTGAAACCTCTACATCTGAGGCGATGGTGGTCAGAAGAAGACCTAAGGAAAGAGGACATGTTCAGAGGGATTTCTCTCGGAAAAAGTCGAAGGGAAAGAAGATAAATCTTAAGTGCTGGTATTGTGGAAAATATGGTCTCCTGAAGAAGGATTGTTGGAAGCAACAACAAGACTCCAAAGAAGACCCTCCAAAAGAGACGAAGGAAGAAAAGACAACTGAAACAGGTTCAACAACAAGTTCATGTATGGCTGATGAAGTTTTAACAATTGTAATTGTTTCACGTTATGATCAACAATGTTTATTAGATTTTGGTGCTTCAAATCACATGTGTCTTCATAGACACTAGTTTATTACTTATCAGTTTATAGATGATGGAATTGTTTACATGGGAAATGATATATCATGTAAAGTTGTGGGAATCGGCAACATTCAAATTAAGATGTTTGATGGATCTATTAAGATACTAAATGATGTGAGACATGTACCCAATCTTAGGAAGAACCTAATCGCTTTGGGAGTCTTAGATATTGGAGGATATAAAAGTATTGTTCAAGGTGGAGTTATGAAGGTATACAAAGGAATCTTACTAGTTATGAAAGCGAATAAGGTTGGAAACTTGTTTCTGTTAGAAGGAAGAGCCGAGTCAGATCATGCAACAACTGTATCCAAGAATAACAATGATTTTGTTCGTCTGTGGCATCAATGGTTGGGCCATATGAGTGAAAGAGGATTAAATGTATTATCTGATCACAAGTTACTTCCTAGTCTAAAGTCTTTAAATTTAGATTTCTACAAGCACTGTATTTATGGAAAACGGAATAGGTAGAGATTTAAAACCAAAAGACACACCATTGAGTGAACCCTTGATTATATCCATTATGATGTTTGGGGACCATCCCCTACTATTTCATATGGAGGATCATCATATTTTGTTACTTTTATAGATGATTTATCTAGGAAGGTTTGGTTTTATATGTTGAAGAGAAAGGCTGATGTATTTACTGTTTTTAAGCAGTTTAGAGATTTAGTGGAAAAGAGCACTGATAGGTCCATTAAATGTTTAAGAACTGATAATGGTGGTGAATTTAGGTCAATGGAATTTGAGAACTATTGCAAAGAGTTTGGGATTGATAAGCATAAAACCACTGCCTATACTCCTCAGCAAAAAGAAGTTGTTGAACGCATGAACACGACTCTTCTAGAGAGAGCAAGGAGTATGCTGAGTAACAAAAACTTGCAGCAAGAACTATGGGCAGAAGCAATATCTACAACTTGTTATCTGGTGAATCGATCACCATCAACAACAATAGAGTGCAAGATTCTAGAAGAGGTATGGACATGCCACCCTTGTAGTTATTCTAATCTTAAAGTTTTTGGTTGTGAAGCCTATGCTCTAATTCCGAAACATCAATGTTCTAAATTAGATCCAAAATAAAAAAGACTTGTCTTTATTGGATATGGTGATGGTATTAAGGGGTACAGGTTGTGGGATCCTACTTCCCACAAGATCACCATTAACAAAGATGTAATATTTGATGAATCATCTCTCATCAAATCAGATGTAGATGTTCAAATGAAACATGTAGAAGTACCAAAATATCAATAGATTCAGTTTGAAACTTGTTCAACTACAGATGAAAGTGAACATCAACAAGTTTCTGAAGATGTTCATGAAGAGGTTCCTATAGAAGAAAACATGGATGTTAATGACATCCAACAGATAGTGGATGAGCCACAAACTTCCTTAAGGAGGTCTACACGAGTCAGAGTTCCTCCAAGAAGGTATGATGATTTTGTTTCATCAATTTCTTTAAGTACTAATGATGATGAACCTTCATGCTATCAGGAAGTTGTGGAGGGTTCTAACAATTAAAAATGGAAAGAAGCAATGAATGATGAAATGAATGCTTTAGTGAAGAATACTACTAGTGAAGAAATTCCAAGAAATAGGAAAACTGTAGGTTGCAAGTGGGTCTACAAGCTGAAGAAGGGTGTTGATGATAAGGTAGAAAGGTACAAAGAAAGGCTGGTTGTGAAAGGATATTCTCAGAAAGAAGGTATTGACTTTCATGAATGTTTTTCACCAATTGTTAAAATCATTTCAATTCAAAGTATGTTAGCATGGGTTGCATTACTTGATTTGGAGTTGGAGCAACTAGATGTTAAGACTGCTTTATTACATGGAGATTTGGATGAGGAGATTTACATGGAACAACCTGAAGGGTTTGTTAAGAATCACAACAAGAAATTTGTTTGCAGGCTCAAGAAATCATTGTATGGTTTGAGGCAGTCGCCCAGACAATGGTACAAGAAATTTGACTCTTTCGTGATGAGCCAAAATTATACAAGGAGTGAGTACGATCATTGTGTTTACTTTAAGAAATTGAATAATGGAATATTCATTATCTTAGTATTGTATGTTGAAGATATGCTTTTAGCAAGTAAAAGAATAACTGAGATCAACAGGTTAAAGGATCAAATGGCTAGGATGTTTGATATGAAAGATCTAGGAGCAACAAAGTAGATTTCGGGCATGGAGATATTCAGAGACAGGAGGAATGGTAAGCTTTGGTTGTCACAACATAAGTATGTCGAGAAAATACTTTTGAGGTTTGGTATGAATAATGTTAAACCCGTTTCTGTACCTTTCGCTTCCCATTTTAAGATTTCTTCAAGTTTATGTCCTAGTACAAAAGAAGAAAATGAATATATGTCTCAAATACTATATGCTAATGCAGTAGGAAGTTTAATGTAAGCGATGGTTAGTACAAGACCAAACATTTCACATGCAGTTGGGGTTGTCAGCAGATATATGAAAAATCTAGGTAAAGAGCACTGGGCATCAGTGAAATGGGTGCTCAATATATGAGGGGCACAAGTGATTACTGCATCACATATAACGGTGGTTGTGAGTTAGTTTGTGGATATGTTGATTCTGATTTTGCAGGTGATTTGGAAAAAATGAGGTCAACTTCAGCATATGTCTTTACTCTCGCAGGTGGAGCTATTAGTTGGATGTCAAAGCTACAGAGCATTGTTGCTTTATCCACCATAGAAGCATACTACATTGTTGCTTCACATGCTTGCAAAGAGCCGGCTTGGTTAAAAGGTTTGTTTGGTGAGTTTGGAAGGATGCATGACAAAGTAAAGCTACTTTGTGATAGTTAAAGTGCTATTCACTTGGCCAAGAATCCAACCTACCACAATAAACCTAAACATATTCCTATTAAGTAACATTTTGTAAGACAGGTCATCGATGAAGGTGGATTTTCTCTTGAAATGGTTCATACAAAAGAGAACTGTGTAGACATGTTCACAAAACCAATACTTTTAGAGAAGCTATGATGGTGCTTGGATGCTCGCTTGTAGAAAAGGTGATGAACTGAAGAAGGAGCAAGGTATCAGGTTAATTGTTGTCAAGGTGGAGATTGTTAAATGATGACAACAACATGTCGGTTAGGCGACAATCATTCTTCCACAACTTGTGCAACGAGCTGTTGTTGAAACAAACAACCGTAAATAGAATTAGATTGGTTTGTAATTAATGAATTCAGTTTCTTGAAATTGTGAGAGGAAGACTATAAATTCATGTATGCCTACAGATGTATAGAGTGAGCCTGCTGTAACTCTCCATGTTATGAACAATAAGAAAACTGATACCTTGCTTGGTGGACGTAGCCCGAAGTTGGGCGAACCACGTAAACTTCTGAGTTTTTGATGTTATTGTTTTGCCATTTTATATTTGATTATGATCTGTTTTTGTTGTGTATGTAACGTAAATCGAGCACATAAAGAAACCAAGATAACTTGAATAAGGTTATCTGTCTTTATTCAATCAATGAAATAAGAGAGCAAATAGCTTCCTTATATAGGTTACAATCAAGTAGAGTCAAACCCCTTTATGAATGTGGGATAAAGTGAAAATATAACCTAAAAGAAAATATCTGACCTAAAAGCAAATGAATTAACCTAAAGTCACTTTGACTTTATTAATTCTTAAGTCTAATTTCTAATTGACCATTATAAACTAATATTTAATTTAACACCCTCCCTTAATGGTCAATCTACTCACTACACCAAGTTTCTTTTGAAATTATACATGCTTTTCGGGACCCAAAGACTTGGTGAAAATGTGTGCAGTTTGATCTTCTGTAGGACAATACTGCAGCTCAATAGTTCCATCTTCTACAAGCTATCTGATGAAGTGACAATGTGTATCAACATGTTTGGTACGCTCGTGGAAGACTGGATTCTTGGCAAGTTTCATTACCCCTTGATTGTCACATAACAAGGGTGTAGGCTCTCTCCGCTGCATCTGCATATCTGATAACATCCTCCTGAGCCAAACTGCCTCGCATGCACCTTTCAATGCTCCTTGATACTATGATTTTGTCGATGAAAGGGCGACTGCATGCTGTTTCTTGCTGGTCCATGTGACTGCACCCGTGCCAAGGTTGAAGACATATCCAGAGGTGGATTTTCTGTCATCAACAGAACCTGCCCAATTTGAATCTGTATACCCACACAACCTCGGGTATTTTCTCCTGCTATACAAAATACCAAAGTCAAGTGTCCCTTTCACATATCTCAGCACTCGCTTCGTTGCTGTCCAGTGCTCTACTTTCAGCGCTGTCATAAATCTGGAAATGAAGCTCACAACGAAACTCATATCAGGTCTAGTGGCTGTAATATATATCAAGCTGCCACTAGTTGTCTGTATAGTGACTCACTGAATGCCTTTGAGTCAGTCTTGGATGAAAGTTTCAGCCCTTTCTCCATAGGTGTAGAAGAGATTTTGCAATCCTCCATCCTTAACTTATCCAACAAACTTCTGACATACTTTGCTTGTGAGACAAAAATGCTACTCCTTGTTTGCCAAACTTCTACACCCAGACAATAGTGTAGGAGGCCTAGATCTGTCATGTCAAATGCTCTGCTCATGTTGGATTTGATCCATGTAATTGCATCTTCCTCACTACTTGTAATAATGATATCATTCACATAAACAACCAGAAGAATGATCTCATTACTAACTCTTTTGACATATAAGTTGGAATCCGAAGGACTCCGCTGGAACCCTTGCTGAACCAAATACCTGTCAATCTTGATGTACCACGCCCTCGGTGCCTGTTTTAGACCATATAGAGCCTTCTTTAGTTTGAAAACTAGATGCTCCTTCCCTGCAACCTGAAACCCCTCTGGTTGGCACATGTATACCACTTCCTTCAAATCTCCATTGAGGAAGGCACTTTTCACGTCCATCTGGTGGACCTTCCAGCCTTGCTGTGCTGCCATGGCTAGAACAAGATGAATAGTGATCATCTTCGCTGTAGGAGCAAAAGTCTCCTCATAATCAATGCCTTCTCATTGAGAGAATCCTTTCGCAACTAACCATGCTTTGTACTTATCAAGTGTACCATCTGCCTTGTACTTGACCTTGTACACCCATTTGTATCCAATGGGTTTCTTCCTTGATGGAAGAGCTGTGAGATCCCAAGTCTGATTTTTCATCAAACTTTCATGTTCGGCCTCCATGGCCTTTTCCCATTCAGATCTTCCTGTTGCTTCCTTGAATACATGAGGCTCATAGATCTCCTGAATATTGGCCATAAGATAAAAGTTGACTGTGCTAGTCTGTTGTTTACTCTTACCTCGTGATGATCTTCCCTCGATCATCTCTCCTATCCGAACATTTCCAATGGTGTTGTGCCACCACTTGGGTCTTTTGGAATCCTTGGCTGCCAAGTCAGTATTGCCACCATGAGTTGGGATTCTTGCTTCAGAATGTACTGATCTGACTGACCTAGGAGACTCATCTTGTTCTGACTCCAAATCACCATGCTCAGAATCTTTCCCCCCTTCAGGTGGAGCTATCAGAAGCTTAACACTTGAATCTTCAATGACTTCTGGTTGCTCAGTAACTCTGAATGTGGGAGGAGTATGGAAGGGTCTAACCTCCTCATTAACAACAACATCTCTACTAAATCTCACCTTATCAGTGTCAACATCAACTAATTTGTAATATTTATGGGTGTCGCTGTACCCTGTAAACATCATCTTCTTACTCTTCGGATCTAACTTGGTTCGTTTCACAACTGGAATCCAAGTGTAAGCAGTAGAACCAAAGACCTTCAAGTGACTTACTTTGGGCTTTCTTCCAGACCATGCTTCCTCTAAAGTCTTCTACTTTACCGCCATCGTGGGAGATCTATTCAACAAGTACACTGCTGTGAACACTGCCTCTGCACAAAACCTATTAGGAACACACCTATTCTGCAACATACATCTGGACATCTCTGTGATAGTGCGGTTTTTCCTTTCAACCACCCCATTCTGTTGTGGAGTATAGGGTGTGGTGTATTGTCTCTTGATCCCATGTTTAGCACAAAAATTATTGAATTCTTTGGAGAAGAATTCTCCACTATTATCAAATCTAAGAGAGGTAATATGACAACCTGACTCATTCTCGACTAATGCTCTAAAGTTTTGAAATTCTTTAAACATGTCAGAGTTCAACTTCAAAAAATACACCCACATTTTCCTATTGAAATCATCAACAAACAGAAGGAAATATTTGGCACCGGTGATTGATGCCGTGTTCATTGGTCCACATACGTCTGCATGAACCAACTGAAGGACCCTCTGCATTCTCCAAGCTTGTCCTTCATCAAATGGTGTTCGATGTTGCTTCCTTGCCTGGCAAGCTCCACAAACTCTCTTTATATCCAATAAAGATACATTTTTCATCCTTCTTATCCAGCTTAATCCTGTTTTCCTTTGGAACATGAACATATGCATCACAACCAAATACCTTAAGATGTGTGAGAGAAGGTTCCTTACCATTCCATAACTCTTGTGGAGTCTTGTCACCCAACGCTGATGAGGGTGATCTGTTGACCAAATAACATGCAGTACCCACTACCTCTGCGCATAACTCTTGCCCTAACCCGACACCACTGAGCATGCACCTTGCTTTTTCCATCAGCGTCCTGTTCATCCTCTCTGCAACTCCATTCTGTTGAGGTGTATATGGAGTAGTCTTCTGCCTTGCTATACCACACTTCTTACAAAATTCTTCAAATTCATTCCCACAGAACTCTCCACCATTATCTGTTCTTAGCGCCTTAATTCTTTTCTCTGTTTGATTCTCAACAAGAGCCTTAAACTCTTTAAACTTGTCAAAGGCTTCAGATTTATTTTTGAGGAAATATATCTAGGTTTTCCTCGAGAAGTCATCTATAAATGAGACATAGTAAACAAATTTTCCCAATGATGGGATCGACACAGGTCCAAAAACATCATTGTGAACTAGTTGTAAAATTCCTTCTGCCCTCGTTGCACCAAAGGGGAATCTTACCCAATTCTGCTTCCCATATAGACAATTTTCATAGAAATCAAAATCCAGAGAGAAATTAGACATACCTTCAACCATACCTTTACCGTGTAGTAGTCGAAGACCCTTCTCTCCGATATGCCCTAGTCTTTGATGCCACAACATAACCTTTTCTCCAAAGACTATAGGAGTTATTTCTTCTTCAACTCCAATATCAGGAACAATGGAGCTATTACACCCATCACTAATAGTGCTTCCTAGCAGCTTATACAGAGTTCCAAACCGAACTCCCTTCATCAACACCATTTCTCCTTGAACCATCCCGCAAGTTCCCTTTTCAAAAATTGTTTTTACCCCTGCATCTTCCATTTTGCTTACAGAAATTAAATTTCTGGCCATACCTGGGATGTATAAAACACCAGGCAGTGTTCTAATCCTTCCATCTATGAGTCTCAACTTGACCCTTCCTCTTCCTATGATTCTGGTTGTCGAATCAGTACCTAAGATAACATTACCTCCATCATACTTTTCATATTCGCAAAACCACTCCCTGTGGGGAGTCATATGAAAATATGCACCCGAGTCAATGAACCATGCCTCATGATCTACATGTGTGCTTGAAGAGGCTGAGTACACATCCCCTCCTTCTTCCTTGGAGGTCTTTTCTTCTGTAGAAGAAGATTCTTCATATCCCTTCTTTTTCTCAACTTTGGATCTACACTGCTTCTTGTAGTGCCCTTCTTTTCCACACCTCCAACATATCCTTACAAACTTTCCAGGAGATTTAGATCTACCCTTAGACTTAGATCTCCCACTTGAGAAATTAGATCTATTTCTTTCCTGGGAACGTCCTCTTGCAAATAATGCATCTGTGCTATGTCCTTCCATATTCTTTTGTCTCATCTCCTCTGACAACAAGGACGAGACCACTTCTTCAAACTTCAAAGAAGTTGTATTACTACCTATGGCCACAACCAAAATATCCCATGAGTCTAGTAAAGAACACAACAAACTGATACATTTATCTTCATCTAAAATTTTAGTATCAACAGATACTAACTGACTTACCACAGTATTGAAGGTGTTCAAATGCTCTGCCACCAAGTCTCCATCTCTCATCCTCAAGTTATACAACTTCTTTCTCAGTAATAGTTTATTTACCAGGGACTTAGACTGATACAACTTCCCCAACTTTTCCCATAAATCCTTGTTTGTAGCTTCCTCTGACACATTCATTAATACTGAATCGGAGAGACACAGTCGAATTGTGCTCTTTGCCTTCTGATCCGTCTTTTTCCAGTCATCTGCAGAAGTTCCTGTAGGTGCAGTACCTGGATCTACCGCGATCCATTGATCTCTGTCCACCAAAAGATCTTCCATCTTGAGCTTCCACAGCTCAAATCTTTTCCCATTAAACTTCTCGATCTCCATCTTTGAATTGCTTTCCATTTCTTTTCACCTGAAAAACAATACCGCAGATCTCCCACTGTAACAAGGCTTATCACAGTCCTGAGCCAAACCCTTGACGACAAAGGCGTCCCCCTGAAGCCAATAAATCTCTGATACCAAATGTAAATTCTAACCTTGTACAATGTCTACTGTAAACAGATATTCAGAAAATAATAGAAAAGATACAATGGCAAATGCAAACATTACACAGAGATTTTTCCCTTGGAAACCCAAACCGGGAAAACCAGCATATATTATATTCATACATTGTGTTACATTGTTTACAATACAATATACATATAGGAGCCAACAACATCCAAAACCCTCACCCAATGACTTGGATTAGTCCAAAACCCTCACCCATGGACCTGGATTAGTCCAAAACCCTAATTCCTTAACCATAAATAGAAAACTATCGGCAAAAACCATGTGCCGAAAAAACCACCTAAATACATGACACGTTTCCTAAGGTAGGTGTCACGTTTCTCGAGGCAGAAAAACAAATTTCAGGGGCACTGCACCCGACGCATACGCTCAGACACTACTATTCGTGCAAAGAATATAACACATACCCAACACTCACGTCTCCTCCGGAACCCTTTTCACCCTATTTTAAAGCCCGTCCGACTGCTTTCCACACTTGGCCATTTCTTGGAATCTCTTTCGCAGATCATCGAGTTGGCGGGTTCAGGAAATTTCTAATTCCTAGTTGTTGTTTCATGTGCCTACCACCTTCACACTTCTTTCCAAGTATATGCAATAAATATACAAGTTCTCCAGAAACATACAAAAAAGATATTTCCAGAAAATGGGATATCTATTACAGATTTGAATATATTAGCCCTTCTTTTCCCTCTTCTATTCTTAACCAAATTCTCGTTTCTCTTTCCTGTGTACTTTCTCTTTCTTATTACTTAGTCATTTTTCCAAAAATGTCTAGCTGCGCGGGTTGGCGAACTCATGGGTTCACATTTGCACTCGTGCTTTTATATCGTGGCTCCAACTGACCGCTTCCCCATTCCATACCTACCCACTTTTCCTGTCGCAGATTCCCGAGAAAGCGGGCTCTAGATTGCACTTCCATTGTTTTGTGACCTGCAAATAATACCTCGACTTCCATGATATACAAATTTACTACCAGACTATCACATCATACCCTCTTCCGTGTTAAATAGTTTGGACTCAAAAGTTTCGAGACCTACAATTTGATCGTCGGGTCCTCACGTCTCTTGTGGAACTATTGTCATCCCATTTTGGAGCTCGTCCATCCGCTTTCTATACTTGGCCATTTCTTTGAATCTCTTTTGTGGATCATTAGGTTGGCGGGTTCACGAAATATCCAATTCCTAATCGATGTTTCTTGTGCCTGCCACCTTCATACTTCTTTCCAACTATGCAATAACTGAGGTTTAGTACTAACAAATCAAATCACTATGCCTCGAGGAGACCGTCATAATAACTGTCCCTACACAACTTGTCCAGAAACATGCAGAAAATATCCTGCCAGGTAATGGGATATCTATTACAAATATCAATATATTAGCGAAAACGAATTCCACTGACCATTTCCCTATTGCATTCTTACCAAATTTTTCGCTTGTGGGTTCTTGGACAGGCAGGTTCAAGATTTCCCTTGCATTGTTCCGCGACCTGCAAACAACACCCAAAATTCCACGATATACATGCATAAAAGATCTTTCCAGGTAATGGGATATCTATTACAAATTTAATATATTAGCGAAAACGAGTCTGATACTTAGCCACTTTTTCGATTGCGGGTTCCCGAACAGGTGGGCTCAAGATTTCCCTTCCATTGTTCTGCAACCTGCAAACAACACCCGGAATTCTGCAAATATACAAACCAACCACTGGACTGCCCCATCATGCCCTCTTCCCTTTTATGCCTTTTGTAGTCAAAATTTTCGAGACATACAATTTGACCGTCAGGCCCTAACCTCTTCCGAGAATCCCCTGTAACCCTATTTTGAAACCCATCTGACTGCTTTTCATACTTGGCCATTCCTTACTTGCTCTTCCCCATCCCTGTCACCTTCGCACTTGTTTATAATAAAAAATTGTTTATAAAAACACACACACACACACACACACACACACACACACACACACACACATATATATATATTAATATTATAAAGACATATAATTTGACCATCGGGCACTCACCTTTCCTCCGCATCCCTTGCAACCCTACTTTCAAGCCTGTCTGACCGCTTTTCATACTTATATATATATAAAAGAGTCTTATTGATAATAAAAAAAGATTGTTTATAAAAACATATACATATATAAGATCTTATTTCTACGTATGCAATTAGTAAGCTTTAATGCTAAACCAAGATTTGAGGAGGTCTCCCATTAATACACATTAAACCAAGATTTGAGGAGGGTTATATTATCCCTTCCAAGTGTTAATTTCAAACATCATGGAATGTCGTTCGCGCATTGTCGGGTTGGCCCGTTCACGAAATATTCAATCCTTAATTATGAAAATGAGTCTGACTGACCGTTTCCCTATTCCATACTTAGCCACTTTCCCAGAATTCCGAAAATATACAAATCGACCGTTGAACTGCTCCATCAGGCCCTCTTTTGTTTTACGCATTTTGTAGTCAAAAATTTCGAGACATACAATTTGATCGTCAGACACTCACCTCTCCTGAGTATCCCCTGTAACCCTATTTTGAAGCCCATCTTACCGATTTTCATACTTGGCCATTCCTTACTTTCTCTTCCTCGTCTTCGTCACCTCCACACTTGTTTATAATAAAAAAATGTTTATAAAAACACACACACACATATATATAAGGTCTTATTTCTAAATATGCAATTATTAAGATTTAATGCTAACAACTCATCACGCAGGAACCATATAGATTGTCATTGACGAGCGAAAGACTCGAGGAGATCTACCATTAATACACATTAAACCAAGATTTATGGAGGGTTATATTATCCCTTCCAAGTGTTAATTTCAAACATCATGGAATGTCGTTCACACATCGTCGGGTTGACATGTTCATGAAACCTCCAATCCTTAATTGCTCTTCACCATACCCGCCACCTTCAATCTTCTAAGTATGCAATAACTAAGCTTTACTACTAACAGCTCATCATGAAACACCCATAGAGGTTGTCATTAATGAGCAAAAGGCTCGAGGATATTTCCCATTCACACACATTGAACCAACATTTGTGGAGGGTTATATTATCCCCTCCAACTTTTCATTTCAAGCATTTTTTGGAGAAAACAAACGTTCTCATAAACTTATGGCACCATATCGACAACAGTTCTGTGGAGATACAATGAACATCTTCGGGTGCGAGGACCAGAACTTACAGTGGTCCAGGGCATATTCTTACTACTCATCTCCTCCCGCCCATAACGAAATAATTTGGACTTCTAGGATTGCTCGTGCAGGTTGTGCCCCTGAAGTTTTCGACTGTAAGGAGCTGGATTCTTGGTGTGTCAATAAATATATTTCAGTCTAAAGAATTATTCCACTGCGGGACCACTCTCCTGTTTCTTTGTCACCTCAGGTCTTTCGCTAGATGTTAAGATTGCCAGAGCCAAAATTGACGTTCATAGGAGAAGACTCCAAGCAGTTCCTAGGAAAGCATAATAACAGGTTGGACCTCTTGCCCGAGTTCCTGGAAGACCCGATGGAAGTTCTTGAAGATATCACAAACTTGCAGGTTGGTTCATTTAGAAATCCATTCTGGGAATTTGCGTGGTTGTTTACAAGAATAACGGGACAAAAATCCAAAACAACTATTTCCTGCATGGTTCTTTATATTTTGTATTCACAATCAAGGAACAAGCCATTTTTTATTGGGGGAAGCTGATTTCCCATGAAACATGTTCCCAATTGTCAAGCTCAAAAAGGGATAAGAAAGTTTATATATCATCTTACTTGGTTTTCGTGATAGCGCATTGTTGTCAGTTTCCAAAACTGTCTCTGTCCAAGAAGGTAAACTGGGAATTCGCCCCAGTAACCTTCTGGTACTAGGCCTTGTGGAAGCACACAGCCTCCCACTGTTTTTATGAGGTTTTTAATGACTTTGTCTCTTTTTTCAAAATTTTATTATTAGGAGAAGATGCTCCCCACATATCTGACCAGGCAACCAAGTTTTTGGATAGGAAGGGGGAACTTGAACAAATGGACAATTGCAGTGTGATAAGGATTTTTGGCTCCAAGGAAAAACCTTCCTCTCCTTCCATGTCACATTACAAACATAATGTTTGTTACATAAACAACAAGGCAATACAACTACTGGTTGCATCTATTCCATGAGAAGAGAAAAAAACAGTTCATTCCTCTACCTTTGAAAGTCTCGTGTTGAGGAACGTCAACAAAATTGACAAATTCGCAGCCCATTTCAACAACTTGAACCTAATATATGTTGAAAGGCTAAGAGGGTTCGACCCTAATGGAAATTTTTTAGAACATTGACTTGCAATTGGCCTCGGAAATTCTTTTTTCCAGAGACACCTGAGTGAAAACAGAGACATTAATGACAACACTCCTACTTTTGATGCCAAAGACCTAGACACATTACAAAGCACCACTGAATTGTACAAGAAACAGGGAAAGGCCACAGTGAGAAGAGTGTTCAATCGTCGGATAACACTCCCAAAATCATGACATCCCGGAGCATCACTCCAAAGGCCCACCAAAGTAAGAAAGAAACCAAGAATTATTCAAATGGAGGAGGAGATAACAACCCTCCTCACCCTAAAATTGATAGTTCTCACAAGCTTCTCGTGGAGAAGAAGAGAAAAAAAAAATGTAGGGTAGGAAAAAGAGCTCGAGATTGAGAGTGAGAACATGGAACTTGAGACTAATATGGATAGCATATTCTGAAACCTTGATCAACCCGGAGACGTGATCCATCATAGTCTCCCAATGGACATAGTTGATACCAAATTTTTTGACGAAGATTAATCCTTCATATTCCATAGCGTTGCTTTTGACAACGAGTCTAAAAATTTAATTATTGAAAAGAGAGATGTAAAAAATAAGAAAGGGAAATATCGTTCAGAGGTTAACTTTGCGAGCATGTAGCCATCCCAAATCTCTCAACTTCACAGAGAAACCAATGATTCTCTTGATGATTCCATTGGAGGCAATGAGGCCGAGAATGCCAGACTGAAGGATCGAGTCAAGGAATTGGAGGAAGCTTTGATTCCTATGCCATTTCTTTCCAGTCCTTTAGAAATAGCCACGCCTACCACCCCTACATCCAAGTTAAAAGGATTCTCCAGCCTCCTCGCATCATGTAGAGGATATGTGGAGAATAATATCAAGAAAAGAATGGAACTGATTACTGAGGCCTCAGAAACATCACAAAGTATGTCTTCCCTTAGAACAAGGGCACATACTTTGCTCGAAAATTTGCTGGCAAATTTAAAAAATGAAGAACGTTTCTATTTAGACACGGTCTTCCCTTTTGGCACCCATGTCAACAAGATGACAAAAAAAAGAAGATATCCCCTCCAAAAAATGGATCACTCAATTAAATGCATGATAGAAAGAGAAAGTGAAGAACTTGCATCTCATTGTCCAATCATGTGAACAAGCCATATCAAAGAAATAAAAATTATTCACAAAGCTGACCGAAATAGACTTAGTCGGAAGGACCAATGAGGTCTAAGACCCCAAGTTAATCATGAACTCCTTTCCCTTAACTAAGAAAGCCTTTGATAAAATAGTTGATATTTTTAAGGCGTTGTCTTTAGAATTTTTTTACAACATCCTTGAATATGGTGAAGATGACGTGGACAACTGGCTAGTCGACTATTTGGTAAAGAATGAAGAAATTGACCAGTCTTTGCATAATCTTTTTATTGATCTAAGGGAATTAGAAAAGGAACTTTTCAACATAAAAATACAGAATGAGATCAACATGGCTCCCTTGAGAAGCTACATTGAAGAATGGGTCGAATGGGAAATGAAGCAGGTTGCCGACGAAAGGAAACATGCAGTTGGCACGATTCCAGTAGTCGTCGATGACAACAATAAAAAGGCATCAACAATAAAATAGAAAAAGGGGTCATATGTACCATCATTGTAAGTCTATACTGATCACAACCTATTTTTTTTATCAATCCAGTTATTCCACCTTTTTAAATAGAAATGTCTATCCAAAGACGGATACCTTCCAATTTCTTCTTTTCATGTATTACTCTCTACCGCCGCCCACTTCTTCTTTCCACTGCCCTATTTCTTGTACATATTTCTCTTATGGTCCACGGGAGCCCCAATCCCAATCTATATGACAAACGCATTTAAATTTCTAGGAATATGTAACAAACAATATTATTTTTTGATATATTTCTAATAAAACTATTTTTATCTCCTTTTATATTTATGTGCTCATAAATTTTTATCTTCAATTATGCTGAATGTCAAGAAATTGTGTTTATTTAATTTAAATGTAACTTTATATGTGTCTTCTGTGTTTTATCTTTTTCTCATGCATATCTTTTTCTCCTGCTATGCATACAATTTTTTTTTGTCCTGGCACATATAGAGACATACAAGCCAGATGGTCTATGGAAATTGTACTTAACTCTAACCAGTTGAAAGTATACATTGAAGAGATAAAAACATGCAAGGTAGGAATGAAAATTTCAAACATAGCAAGTCACACTACTGGAAAGAACGAAAATTTTGAACATAGCAAGATGGATTATATAGTTTCAAAAAATTAATGGGACTCTAGAGGCCACATGTCATTTACTGCATGGATACTACATGTGTTTCATGCTGCTTGCCACATCTCCGCTGCAGTTTCCATCTGCCTCCGCTACTTTTCCTCTGTCCCTGTGCATTTATTCCCAATTCAACCTGACAGGGACTACGCTTCCATGCAACACTTGTTGAAAAATATTTTTGTTTCCACCTCATGGCTCTCAACCTTAGGGTCTTAGGGCCTTGAGGTTACTATGACTAGCTTGAATTACCATGTAATAACTACCTGTGACTCAATGTACTAATATATTAATTACTCCATGCCAACGCGACGTTAAATCCAAGCTTAACCACCGTTTAATATGGGTTGACATTAATGCAGGTGTGAGTTAACAACTAGTTGTGCTCTTGGCCAGGCTTAGTGCCACTAATCTCCCAATCATCTCAACTGACAGTATCGTCAAGATTTTATTATTGCATAGGAAAGCGTGACCGATCTCTATCATTTATTATATGCATCAGTTCGAGAGGGTTTGAATGTATTTGGTTGAGGTTTTATTCCTTGCATTCTTACAGACACATCAAGCTCAAGATGGAACGATTCCATGGTTCCAAGGTATTATTTTGTTCCAATGCTTTGATGATTTTAAGGTTATCACTTATAGGTTTTCATTTTTCTTGTTAATCACATCATCTAACATATTCAATACTATTACTATATCACATGTTTCATATGAGTTTTGGATGGCATCTTGGAATGCCTTTGTATTGCATTCATTGTCGAATGATTGGCTATTCAAGGTAAATGGGTACGTTTATCTTCTATATCAATGGGTTTTCCTTATATAAAAATACGTTTGAGTTTTCCATTAACTTAACAATAATTTTATTTTTTGTTTCCATACATAGGAAAATAGTTGAAGGATAGGCGAAGTGGCATATCTAGAACCAAACCGTGGCCTCAACAATCGCCTGCTTACAAAGGTAAGCACTGTTTGGTTTTCAGTTCGTAACAATAAAGGTTTTCTCTTGTATCTTTTATTCTCTTGGTTAACGTTTTTAAAGTCTTATGCTTAGTTCACTTACAAGGGAAAAATAATACCCTTTTGAAGCACGGGGCTGGTTCGCTTGGCATTGAAGCAACCTAGGTACTATGACTTTTAACTATGTATAAACTGTATTCTTGTATTTTTGTCCAAGAATTCATTTGGGTTTTCCATTATTCTTCTTTTAAATGATTAAAACTATTTTAAAAATAAAATATAACTAAGTATTGTTTTCTTTCTCACTGTAATAATAATAAACTCTTACAACTATAACAACCTATAGGCTCTTCTATGTTTTTTTTTTTTATTTCTAATTGCAGTAATTATAAACAATGCTATTTTCAACGTAGAAACATTCCAATGGAATTTTAGTGTATACTGCTACCAATAGTTCAGTGATAAAAATAACACAGTATAAATACTTATAAACTATAAATTTCAAAAACATTTTCTACTGTAACAAACACTGCATATTTTACAATCATTTCTTACTGCAATGTAATAAATCATAATTAGAACATAAATAAATAAAGTAAGGAACATATCTGATCCTTCTTTAATAACTGGAAACAAACTGAGTAGAAAACCAATTCCTCCCAACCATAGACACAACCGACAAATGTTGCTTGTTCTTGTCACCCCCGAGCCTAAATCATTATTCCATAGGGACTGAAACTATATAACCTTCTCCATATTTCTTAGAGTTTAGTTCTTCTTAGAACCATCAAACTCCATTCACAAGTACTCAACAATGTACCGCCTCATAACATACTTGTATATAATATCTTTCCTAGGTCTTTTCAAGTTGGCTTTATCCCTAACCATAGGGAATGTTCTTGGCCTACTTTTATGCTAGCTTGTTCCCTCACATCCCACACCTTTGGGAG
>ML778569.1:4587-41760 GCA_009831015.1 Picea engelmannii
ATACCATTACCCATCAAACAAACTTGGGTCCATTACCCAAACCTGGGGTCTCCAACTTCTCATGGCCATAACTATCTAACCGTGAGGAATTATGTGACGTTCCACATACCACCGGAAATGACATGACAAGAACTATCCATCTAAGATATTTTCCCTAACAAATTCACTTTCCTTATCTCATTATTCCATAATTAAGCATGGGTTCTCTTAATCCACAAAGCGTCTTCCCGTGAGGGCTTTCACCATAAGGGGACCACTTTGGAGTTCATCCATATTTACTTCTTATCAACCATGACAAAGCAATAATGAGTCATATTTACATCGAACACTATTGGGTCCATTACCCAAAACTTTGTGCTACGGGTATTTCTTCAAGGGTTGACATCAATGACAACCAACCTTAATCAACACTTCCGACAACTCAGTTTTAGTTGTTCAAGAGGGCGATTATTGGCTCGCTTTGTTTTAGCAGTTAGGGCATCATTTAATGAAAATTGACGAATTTAGAAGTGGTTCGACCCTCCTATGGTCCCCCACTTGGTATGTAAACATTATAAATACCACTATGGTGGTCAGATGATTGTTAAACAGTAGAAGCATCAATGTGATAGATAGAAATACGATTTTACTCTGCTTTGCTATTTTACATTGCCAGATTATACAAGAACTGTGTTTTTTTAGTTTTCATGATGAATTCGAATTGTTGAGTTTGTGGTGTGCTTTTAGAAGGTGACCAAAACTTGCTGGGGGGCCCACCAACAGTCTGGTAACTGTTCTTTGTGTTGTTTATGCATTTCATAATTTAGTTGTTCTCTTTATTTCCTGTAGATGCATTTTTATTTTGTTAATTAGTTTGTTGTTGTAGTTTAATTGCTTTGACTCTCTTTTGCAGGTTAGCATGATGGATTGTGTTAGCATGCATTGATCTTGTAGTTAGGAACATATTTGCAAATCCCTAGACTAACCCCATGTGTAATTAGATATTAGATTATGTCTTTATTTATGGTTTTAGAATCAAATTTAAAACAAAGTTTTAAGTAGAATAGAACAAAGTTTTAATTTGGGTTTTCTTTGACAAGGATTTGATGGAAGGATAGAGTTAATTTCAACTTTTAATGATAGATTGCTTATTTCAGTTTTATATAGATCTTGCTTACTTAGTTGTTGGTTAATACATTTGGTAGTTTACTTTTTAATGTCATGTCTAAATTTCTGTTCTTAAGTATTTTCTTATTACAGTTTGAATTGTTAGAATAGATATATCATAGTTTTCATTTTACGTAATTTCCTTTCTAGAATTAAATTGCAATTATATTTCTTAGTTAAGGGTTTAATCTAGTTTTTCTTACATAGTATAGAAGTACAATGATGATCTTGTTATATTGTTGATGGTTAATAAATATGCAGGGTAATTGATGAATTTCAGTGATGGCTAAATTCTCATTAGATTGTTTAATCCATACCTTTCACTTTGCTATTGAGATCAGTGTTGAGATTATACCACTTGAATTATCCTTTGTTGTCAAGTTCCATCGAGATATTATCCAACACCAAAGACATTAACACAACCACCAACATTATATTTGAATTGTCATAGGTTAAAAGAATAGTTTCTTGTTTTCATAGATTAGAAAAGATAGTTTCTTTCTTTTGTAGATCAGAAGAGATAATTTCTTTCTTTCATAGTTTCAAAAGATAGTTTAATTTTTGATGTAGGATAGATAGTATTTTCTTTGATAGACTAGATAATAGTTTGCTTATCATAGGTTCAAGACTAGTTGTTAGTTCTTCTTTCTTTCAATTAAATAAATTTCCTTTCATGAATTAGAAATAGTTTTGAATTAAGAATTTAGTCTGCTTACCTCTTAGGATAGATAGTTGTTCAATGACAAGTTTTTATTTGATTACTTGCAGTAGAAGTTATCTTAGATTAGTTAGTTGTCTATTTGCTTTAATAGGTTAGTTAGTTGTTTTTCTTACTTGTCTATTTGCTTTAATAGGTTAGTTAGTTGTCTTTGCTTACATTCTTTAATAGGTTAGTTAGTTGTCTTTATTTACTTGCTTTAATAGGTTAGTTAGTTGTCTTTGCTTACTTGTTTATTTGCTTTAGTAGAATAGTTGCTTGCTTGTTTATTTACTTTCTTTCATAGGATAGTTTCTCCTTGAATGTAGGTTGGCAAGTTAAAGTAGTTTGTTTTTGTTACTTGCTTATTGTTATTCTTAATAGTTGCTTTTTCTTATTGTTATGAACTAGTTTTCTTTACATAGGGTTTTTTACTTACTTTCTTAGAACTATCCATCGATCCTTGGCCCAAAAGTACTTAGGTTACATAGTTTCAAGTTGCTTAGTAGGGTTTTCTCATTAGATAGCTTTGCTTGAATAGATTAGCCTTTAGATAGCCCCTTCCTTAGTTAGACTATACTACTACCAACCCTTCTACCTTTGGAATATATTTTTCTACAAATATAAGTTTAATTACCCCAGGTTGACAATTTAATTGAGGGTTTTTAGTGTTTTTTTAGTGCATATACAACACCCATCATTTTTGGCACCGCTGTCGGGGAGTTGTCTCAAGGTAAGAAGTAGTTAGGAAATAGATCATTCTTAGATATTAGCATTAGATTGGTGGTGGGGGAGATTTAAGATGAGAGGTAAGAACTTGTGCATCTGCTATAGTAGGTTCCCCCAAACCCAATGGTAGTTTTTCTTTTTGTTTTTGTTTACTTTCATGAATAGACCTAAAAACCAAATGGTAGATTTTTCTTTTCTTTTTTCTTTCTTTCATGAATAGACCTAGAGATCCAAAAGGTAGATACATTAAATCTAAATCATACCTTTCAACCAAGGTTCCTTCCGACCTTTTTGGGGGAAGGGACATTCCACTTGTAAAATCTGCAGACCGATACTGAAAAAAAGGAGCTAGCTCAACTCAAAGAGCTAAAATAGTCTCTGAAGGGACTAACACAGGGAGCACTATAGAACAAGAAATTGAAGCATCAATCATATTAGGACATGAGGCAAGACCACTCAAGCCTTCTGTAGAACCAAACAATACAACCTTTTCTTTTACATCACCACCAGGGGATCCTAATTTTGAGGACATTATAGACCCTGAACAGGTGAATTTTTTGTTTGGTAGTTCAACAAATGTAATTATCTCCCAAAATAACACAGAAACTTTGGCACCAATAGTCTCAACCGGCTCGAGTAGAGTCCGAGATATCCAATCCGTAGGAAGACCTTTCCATCAAAGGGAAACCTTGTTTTCTTCAAAGGTAAAACCACCTAGGTACTCCCTTTTTGGAAACCAAGCCAATATGGACGATCAGGAGGATCATAACAATGTAAGACATGGGGAGGAAGGAGAAGATGGAAACCAAACCAAAACTACATTTGGGTTTTCGATTTTGGACACCACTCCAAATGTCAACATGAAGAATATTCCTCTCTCAGCACTGCCTACCTTTTACGGTAAAAACAATGAAGATCTAGACACCTTCCTATTTGAATTTGACATCTTGTGTAGGAGCTAAAACTACATAGAAGATGCCTAGAAACTAAAACTCTTTCCTGCCACCCTCAAAGACTCTGCACTAAGATGGTTCATGGGGTTGTGAGAATCCAGTATTAGGTCTTGGGAAGCCATGAAAGACATATTTCTTAAGAATTACCAAGACTACTGCAAGACCAAAGAGTCTCGTAATGACATCTTTAAAATCCAACAATTAGAATACAAGACCCTCCAAGATTATATGGAAATATTTGGTTATATCTCCCAGAAGTCAAAATACCATGACCTCCCAGAGGATGCAATTAGGGCTCTTTTCCTTAAAGGAATTTCAGAAGAATATCTAGAGATGCTTAACCTAATGGCATCAGGTGACATCTCTCATAAACCATTTGCTGAAATATGTGAAATGTGTAAAAATTACTCAAGGAGTAGAGCCAAAACATGAAAGAATGTTTGGGACCTTTATAATAGAAGATTAAAACTAGTTAGTTCAGGTGGTATCACAAGAGAAGAGATAGGGAACCTTTTAGAGAACTTTAAGACATATATATTAAGCACAATAGGTTCCCAGTTGGACACCCTAAAAATAAAAAAGAAACAGGAGGAGGAAAATGTAGCAATGAGCATATATTGCCCAAGATGCAGGAGGAAGCATTCCTCAAGGGAATTCCCATTAGATAACATTTTAGTTTGTGGCTTTTGTACAGAAGACCATGTGACTGAAAAATGTCCATCATTGCCCAGTTTATTGGCCATCTATAGGAGTAGAGATCCTGGGGAGTCTTCTTATGCACCTAGGAGGCCATGGAAGCCTAGGAATCAACCCACATACCAGGATCTACAGTCTCAAGTTCCACCCTATTATCAACAACAACAACAGTGGAACTCACCGGGTTGGAAAAACTGGTCTACTCATCAAAAAATAAAATATGAGTCTGCAATATTGTAGGGCATAGTGTAAGACATGGCAGACTCATCTATCTTGAAAATAAAAGATGCCAAAGAAAAACTGGTCTACTCATCAAAAATAAAAGATGCCAAAGAAAATTCTAGGTTGAAAATGCTAGATGTAGACCAACAGAAACAATTAGTAGATATCCTTAAAGAAAAATTAGGAGCATTTGCCTGGGAATACACTAAAATGAAGGGTATACACCCCAACACATGCATCCATCACATATATACCCAAGGGGAAGTAACACCTGTTAGGCAACCCCAGAGAAGGATGAACCCAACACTCAAAGTCATAGTCAAGGAGGAGATCCAAAAGTTGTTAAATGTCGTATTTATCTATCCCATCTCCGATAGTAAGTTGGTATCCCCGCTTGTAGTGGTTCCAAAGAAAGTGATTGGGAAATGGAGAACTTGTGTTGATTTCTAGGAACTCAACAAAGCCACTCTGAAAGACTACTTTCCTCTCCCTTTCATTGACCAAGTTCTAGATACCTTATCTGGAAAGAAGTATTTTTCCTTTCTAGATGGTTATGGTGGGTACAAACAGATTCTAATAACACCCGAGGAACAGGATAAGACTACCTTTACTTGTCCTTGGGGCACCTATGACTATAGGGTCTTACCATTTGGATTATGTAATGCTCCTGCCACATTTCAATGAGCAGTATTAGGGATATTTGTCGATCTTATTCATGATTGTGTGGAGGTCTACATGGATGAATTCACAATCCACTTACCAGGAAGCCTTAGACAACTTAGAAAAAGACCTCATCAGATGCCAGTAAATGAACCTATCTCTAAGTCATGAAAAATGAAAAATGTTGTTAACTGAAGGAGTGGTTCTAGGACATCATGTTTCATCTGAAGGGATAAAAGTCGATCCTGCAAAGATTGAGGTCATCGTCAGACTTCCACCACCCAAGACTCAAAAAGAGGTGAGAAGATTTCTTGGACATGCCGGATATTACCGACGGTTTATTGAAAATTTTACAAAGATTGCTGCACCTATGGTTGGATTATTAATAAAAGATGTTGATTTTGTTTGCATTGAGCAGTGTCAAACTGCCTTTGAAACCCTGAAAGCTAAGCTGTATGTGGCACTAGTTCTTAGAGGGACCAATTGGAATCTCCCATTTCATATATCCATTGATTCTTCCAACACTGCAATAGGAGGGGTATTAGGGCAGAAAGAGGACCATCAATCCTATGCCATTTATTTTGTAAGTAAGAACTTGTCCCCTGCCAAGTTAAAATACACAGTTACCAAGAAGGAAGTCTTGGAAGTTGTTCATGCTATTAACAAGTTTCGTCATTACATTGCATGTTATGAGTTATTTGTACATAATGCTCATTCCTCCATTAGATTCCTCATGAATAAACCTATAACTAATGGCTGAGTGACTAGGTGGCTCTTGTTATTGCAAGAATTTAATATCATTATGCTTGATCGACTTGGAAAGGATAATGTAGTAGCTGATTTTCTTTCCTGAATAAAAAATGAGGATGATGATATCCCTGTAGATGATATTTTCCTAGATGAGCACCTCTTTTCCCTTTCTATGAATACCCCATGGTTTTCGGATATGGAAAAATATCTGGCTACTAGGAGGTTACCATCTCATTTGTCACCTCATGAAAAGCAGAAAATTATTACACAGAGTGCTAATTACTCTTGGGTTGGTCATGATTTTTTTCACACAGGTCCTGATTTGATTATTTGTAGATGTGTATGAGAGGATGAGGTACTTGAAATACTACGAAGTTGTCATGATGGACCATGTGGTGGCCATTTTTCTGACAATCGTACAACATATAAGGTGTTACATTCGAGTTACTATTGGCCTAGTAGTTTCAAATATGCTGCTAAATATGTGAGAAGTTGTGATAGTTTCCAAAGGATAGGTAGACCTACGTCAGCTGACGAAATGCCTTTTCATGCCCAATATATGATATAACCCTTCAAAAAATGGGCCCTCTATTATGTAGGACCAATTTCACCCATGTCCCATAGGAAGAGCTATATTTTGGTTTGTACGGACTATGTCACCAAATGGGTAGAGGCAAAAGACCTATTCAGGGCTACAAAGAAGTCTGTTGTCGAATTCATCTATGAAGACATCTTTACCCTCTTCGGTGTCCCTCGTGAAATTGTTACCGACCAAGGCACTCAATTCACTTCTAAGTTGATGAAAGAGCTAACAAAGAAATATGGGATTAAACATTGTAAATCTTCTCCATAGCACCCGAAAGCCAATGGTTAGGTATAATCCACAAACAAAGTTCTGGAAGCCATATTGACCAAGACTATTCAGTTACATCAGAAGGACTGGGCTGATAGGCTCTTAGAGGATTTGTGGGCATACCAGACCACCTGGAGAAATACCATTGGGCACACTCCTTATGTTCTAGTGTACGGGAAATAGGTACTTTTACCAATAGAATTCCAAGTAAGGACCTTCCGTATTTCCGCAGAATTAGGATTGAACTTGGATGAGGCTCAAAAGAAATGAGCCCTACAATTGAATGAGTTAGATGAAATCAGACAAGATGCCATCCAACGAACAATATTAGTCCAAAACCAGAGGAGCAAGTGGCATGAAAAGTTTATTAAAAAGAAAAACTTCCAACCTGGTGATTGGGCTCTGTTGTTTGATTCTCGATTCAAAACCTTCAAAGGCAAACTCACCACCCGGTGGTTGGACCCTTACAAGGTAGACACTATATATGACAATGGAGCTGTAAAAATTAAAACAATTGACGATGAACAAGTCTCCTTTGTGGTAAATGGACACCGACTTAAATTTTATCATAAGACCATTTCCAGAGAGGATTTTATATAGGTCATGTCAAATGAAAAGGAATTGGCCTTAGTAGATGGGGAAGTCCCCCCTTGTTCTTGAAAAGTTTTCTGAATTTCCTACTCTATATATGTAAATAGTTTTTGAATTTTGTTAATAAGGCAATTCCAGAGATTTCTGTAAGTATTTATTTCACCAGAAGTACATAGTTTCAAGGATCTTTCTTCAAAAAATGTTACACTTGAATTTTGTGTCTTCTAAAGCATCAAATGAATATTGACTTACTGTAATTAGCCATATTTTTGCAAGAATTCTCATTTTTAGGCATTCTAAAGTAGTTTCTCTTGAAACTCTTCACCATTGTATAAGGAAGTGATACCATAACTATGAAGCCTAGAGGTCTCTCGTATAGTTTTTCCAAGAAACCTGAGTAAGTGAGTCAAGTGTCTTTATCAAAGAGTAACAAGGAGGTCTAATTAGCAGTTAGTCATGGAAAGATCACAATAACTACAAAGGAAGAACATAAGTTGAGCATAAAGATAATTTTCTGTTCTTTCTCAATGGTACCATCCACTACACACTAAATAGCTTGATTATATCATATCTTTAGATAGGCCACGTCCACTTAAGTACCCCTTACATTGGGACAATCACTAAGTAATATAACGGAAATTCATCCTCTAACATAAAGACCATCTCGATTGAAAAAAGAGAAAGAAAAAGTTGTTTTCAGAGTTGTTCCCCCATCTTCTTGCATAAAGCAATCTTATACTAAAATCTTACAGGATGGAGGGCCAAAATCTGAGGGTTTAAGAGGCTAGCCCGTCGGGATACTGAACAGGTCTGCTGGTAGCGGGTACCGGCCCGTGGTATGACTAGGTAAACCTGTTGGAGTACTGAACAAGCTTGCTGGCAGCAGTGCATTCTACCTAGCGAGGATGGTAATCTGCCAAAAATAAATAATAAATTTAAACTTGTCCTAATGTACGACATTACTTGCAGAAAAATATGACGTGAAGTATGTGTGGTTAAGCTAAGGTTAATGAATCTCATACACTTGCCATTGGGAAATAACTCTAAGACTATCCTAAAACTCTCTTTCCTTTCTCTTCTTATCTATATATAAGATCTCTTATCCTATAGGTGGGGCCATATTCTAACCATCTCATTAGACCAATCTGTGAAATTTTATCTTTACACTTGACATACTATAAATCTTTAGCTATTGGGGGATAATGACTGGTTTCCTATACTTTTGATTGTGAGGTCTCATAATACTTAGGTGTGGGGGAGGGGTTCATGAGCTGACAAATGATCATTGCCTAAGAGAAATAAATCTTTGCAAGATTTTTTGTATTATTACCATGATACATGTTATTACATTAATAGTCATTTTATTTTTAAAGTGCTAAACTGTTGTGTGCTATAAATTACTGAACATATGCCTAACATACTAGATCACTTTTATCGATTTATCTTTCATTACAAGCTGTACATTGTAGGTTTGACAATACATGTTTTTACTTGCTATAACTTGTTCATTGTAGGTTTGACATTATATTTCATATACAAGAGGGTTGAGTGAGCATGACGGAAAAATCAACAACAAGGGAACATTCTGCCTCTACTCATTTACCACTGTGATTGTGAAAAACACTTCAAATTTGCAGGCTATCCATTACAGGAAGTGAAAATGTATTTAACACAGAGGTACCAGATGAAGTACCATATGAGGTGCCATATGAAATGTCATATGAGGTGCCAAATGAAGTGCCATGTGAATTACACACCAGTAACTGTCCTAGATTCCAGGTAAAATTACATTTAGTTGAGTTGGTTGCAGACATTGATTGTAGATGCTTCATATGTTTATATCAAATGTCCAAGTCAAAAGACTTGGACATTGATCTAACCACACATCATTACATTGCTCCAAAACGAGCCGTCAAATTTGAATTCTCCACACATGGCAGCCCATGCACACATGTGTGCAACCCACTCCACTATAGGTGCATTCAAAATCGGACTGGGCAACCATTATCTCCATTCACCCTTGCCATTTTCTCTGCCCAGCATTAGGAAATCATGCCCAACCTTGGCCATTTCTTCCCCTGTTCAAATTGTGCTCAAACCATGCCCAATTCGTGCCATCTCTTGGCATGTTCATGCCCTTTCTTGGTGAATTTCACCTCTGTCAAAATGCCCAGGAGATACAAAACTTCTTCCTATGTGGATTTGTTTTCCATTCCCGAATTTGCACAATGCATAGAAGTGTTTTTGCGCGCAGGCTGGGGGCCATTTTTGTTTAGCTTGCAGGGCCAAAATGACGACCTCTCTATGCAATTCATTGTTTATTTCGATGGGAAGACAACACATGTAGGGTCTCTTACCTTTGAAGTTTCATAAGAGTCCATTGCCACAACTACAAAGCTCCCAATAATGGGAGATAAATGGTTCAAAAACCACCAATTTCCATGCTCAAGTTATTAGGGTGTTTAAGCCCGAATTCGAGAGCATTTCAGGAGAAAAAGGGTATGCTAAGGAGTGGATAAAGGAGGGATTGATCAACCCCCTCATCGTCATCACAAGGTTAATTACATGTGAAGGTAGATACTCCACCTTCAAAGCTTGTCATTTTAGATTGTTGGCTCATTTTCTGTTCAACAAACCTTTGAACTTCCCCTTCTATTTTCTCAAAATCTTGGAGAAGATGTCCTCTCAAGTGAGGAAGAATGTGACTAACCCCCACAAAATTCCCTTTCAACATGGCTTGATCAAATTCCTTGTTCTATCCGAACTAGAGAAATAGGGGCAAACTTGGGATGCCTTTATCTACCAATTTGCAAACCCTCACTTGACAGTTAAGACCAACAAAAAGACACTTAGCCTAATAACTATCTCTCCATCCAAACCTCGCTCTCCAAGAACTCCAAACTCCCTTGCACAAACCCTCTCTTTACCAGAACAATACAAAAAGCTTGTTGATATCCCTACTTCTTCATCGAGTAAAAGACCAAGAGAAAAGAATAAAAGAAGCCTATTGTTAACCCCCCAATGCCTTCACTCTCTCTTGATCCTACACCTAAGAAGCCCCAATAATTAATTCAACAAGACTTTCCCATTATTCCCACAAATAGGAGGGGGGGCAATCGATTTGGTAAAGGACCCTTTAGAAAGAATACCCAAAGTACAAGAGCCAAACCTTATGCAAAACCTATGCCTACTTCAGATCCTATCCAAGTGTCCTCCAATCTTGAGAGCCCTCACAAGAGACCTAGGGAAGTTTCTGCGGGTGGATTAGAGCCACCAAGGAAGACAAAATTAGAGCCTACCTCTCCTTACCAATCCCCCATCACTCCTACTTCACCCATGCCTACTCTAGATCCTAAAAATGATAGATTGTTCACATCCCTCAAAGGATCTAAGCCTTCCTCAGGGATCACCAATTCTGCCCCAACCATAGAGAAGTTACAAAAAGAAAACCATAAGCTTCTCCAACAATTGGGAGAGAGTAAGATAATAGACACACACCTTCATCATGATAATGCAGTCCTTCAGGAAAAATTTAACTCCCTTCAATGGTTGGTCAATGAGATGACAAAATCTAACCGCAACCTCAGAGCATAGATAAAGAAACACAAGAGGCACAAGGCTAAGTCTTCACAGCAAGAAGGAGAGGCTTCAAAGCTGATCCTCCCCAGCAAGCCTAGTCATGAGGGGTAACTTCTTTTTGTTTGCAGAGGGACCTGCAAAATCGTAAGTGTGGGGGTAATGTTGGGCCCAAGATATGATCAATTTATGATAGTTATTAGACACTTTTTGCCAAATGTACATAAGTGTTTTTCACGTTTTGAAGGAGCTTTTTGAAGAATTTTATGCTAAAAAAGTATGATCGACACTGGGTACGTATGATTCATGTTTAATGATTATATTGAGTATAATTAATCATGTTTTTACGCTTCCAAGGATCTGATTCACATTTTTTGGTGTTACAGGGCGAAAACGCACCACGTTTCTACTTTCGACACTCAGTCTGACACTCCTTCCAACACTGGTTCCAATACTCGATCCGACACTCTGTCTAGCATTGCGTATTGCACAAAAACAGAGGGCAACTTGGCAGTTATGGTATTGGTGGCCAGTGATGGGCGAATCAGGAACGTGGGTTTTGTTCATGCTTTCCCCCTCCAGCTACTGAACTTCCGACAACTCATTTTTAGTTGTTCAAGAGGGCGATTATCGGCTCGCTCTATTTTAGTAGTTAGGGCATCATTTAATGAAAATTGCAGAACTTAGAAGTCGTTCGACCCTCCTGTGGTCGACCACTTGGTATGTAAACATTATAAATACCACTGTGGTGGTCAGATGATTGTTAAGAAGTAGAAGCATCAATGTGATAGATAGAAATACAATTTTACTCTATTTTGCTATTTTACATTGCCAGATTATACAAGAACTACGTTTTTGAGTTTTCATGGTGAATTTGAATTGCTGAGTTTCAGGTGTGATTTTAGAAAGTGACCATAACTTGCTAGGGGGCCCACCAACAGTCTGGTAACTGTTCTTTGTGTTGTTTATGCTTCATAATTTAGTTGTTCTCTTTATTTCCTATACATGCATTTTTATTGTCTTAATTAGTTTGTTGTTGTAGTTTAATTGCTTTGACTCTCTTTTGCAGGTTAGTATGATGGATTGTGTTAGCATGCATTGATCTTGTAGTTAGGAATGGATTTGCAAATCCCTAGACTAAAACCATGTGTAATTAGATATTATATTTTGTCTTTATTTATGATTTTAGAATCAAATTTAAAACAAAGTTTTAAATAGAATAGAACCGAGTTTTAATTTGGGTTTTCTTTGACAAGGATTTGATGGATGGATAGAGTTAATTTCAGTTTTTAATGATAGATATCTTATTTCTGTTTTATATAGATCTTGCTTACTTAGTTGTTGGTTAATACATTTGGTAGTTTACTTTTTAATGTCATGTCTTAATTTCTGTTCTTAAGTATTTTCTTATTACAGTTTGAATTGTTAGAATATATATAGCATAGTTTTCATTTTAAGTAATTTCCTTTCTAGAATTAAATTGCAATTATATTTATTAGTTAATGGTTGAATCTCGTTATATTGTTGATGGTTAATAAATATGCAGGGTAATTGACGAATTTTAGTAGTGGCTAAATTCTCATTAGATTGTTTAATCCATACCTTTCACTTTGCTATTGAGATCAGTGTTGAGCTTATACCACTTGAATTATCCTTTGTTGTCAAGTTCCATCGAGATATTATCCGACACCGAAGACATTCACACAACCACCAACATTATATTTGAATTGTCATAGGTTAAAATAATAGTTTCCTGTTTTCATAGATCAGAAAAGATAGTTTCTTGCTTTTGTAGATCAGAAGAGATAATTTATTTCTTTCATAGTTTCAAAAGATAGTTTAATTATTGCTGTAGGATAGATAGTCTTTTCTTTGATAGACTAGATAATAGTTTACTTATCATAGGTTCAAGACTAGCTGTTAGTTCTTCTTGCTTTCTATTAAATATATTTCCTTTCATGAATTAGAAATAGTTTTGAATTAAAAATTTAGTCCACTTGCCTCTTAGGCTAGATAGTTGTTCAATGAGAAGTTTTAATTTGATTACTTGCAGTAGAAGTTATCTTAGAGTAGTTAGTTGTCTATTTTCTTTAATAGTTTAGTTAGTTGTTTTGATTACTTGTCTATTGGCTTTAATAGGTTAGTTAGTTGTCTTTGCTTACTTGCTTTAATAGGTTAGTTAGTTGTCTTTGTTTACTTTCTTTAATAGGTTAGTTAGTTGTCTTTGCTTACTTGTTTATTTGCTTTAGGAGAATAGTTGCTTGCTTGTTTATTTACTTTCTTTCATAGGATAGTTTCTCATTGAATGTAGGCTGGCAAGTTAAAGTAGTTTGCTTTTGTTATTTGCTTATTGTTATGCTTAATAGTTTCTTTTGCTTATTGTTATGAACTAGTTTGATTTACATAGGGTTTTTTACTTGCGTTCTTAGAAATATCCATTGATCCTTGGCCCAAAAGTATTTAGGTTACATAGTTTCAAGTTGCTTAGTAGGGTTTTCTCATTAGATAGATTTGCTTGAATATATTATCCTTTATATATCCCCTTCCTTAATTAGACTATACTACTACCAACCCTTCTACCTTTGGCATATATTTTGCTACAAATCTAAGTTTACTTACCTTGGGTTGACAATTTAATTGAGGGGTTTTAGTGTGTTTTTAGTGCATATAAAACACCCATTAGAAACCAACCAACACTTTATGCAAGCATTGTCAACAAGGAAAGCATACAAAGACCATGTTTAAATCAAAATAATATTCAATGACAAGACCACTATAAATTGTGCATACTGATCTAGTTGGACAAACTACAACAAAGGGTTTAAAAGATGATAAATACTTTATGTTATTAGTTGATGATTATACAAGAATGACTGTAGTTTTCTTTCTTAGGAATAAGTCAGAAGCTTTTGAAAACTTCAAGGTCTACAAGGAAATGGATTAAAAAATCAAATGCTTGAGATCTGATAATGAAGGAGATTTCACTTCAAAGGAATTTATGGACTATTGCAACAGACATGGAATAAAAAGGAAATTCTCTATTGCTAGGACACCTCAACAGAATGGAGTTGTTGAAAGAAAGAACAAGACAATAGAGGAAATGGCTCAAGCAATGATAATGGATTCCAAATTGATAGATATCTTTTGGACACATGCAATGCATACATAAGTTCACATTCAAAACAGAGTAATGTTAAAAAACAACACTGACAAAAATTCATATGAGCTATGGAAAGGAAGACCAACAAATGTGAAGCACTTCAGATTTTTTGGAAGAAAATGCTACATCAAAAGAGAAGATGGCAGAATGGGAAAGTTTGACTCTCGTGTAGACAAAGGAGTACTTGTTGGTTACTCAAGTACAAGAAACACATACAAGTGTTACAACCTGAGATTGAACAAAGTTGTGGAAAGCATCAACGTAACGATTGATGAAACATGTAGACACGAATTAATTGAATAAGAAAATGAATCAATGGATCAACTTTAAGAAGAAGAAGTAGAAGATGAAAAATAAGTATAAGGAGACGATAAAGAGGATCTGAAAGAAGAATAATAACAATTTCAACAAGTTCCTCCAAATACACCTAGCAAACGAGTACAAAATAATCAAGTTCCTCCAAATACACCTAGCAGACGAGTACAAAAGAATCATTCTTCAGATCAAATTATCAGAAAAAAAGATGTAGGAGTTGATACTAGAAGAAGAATCTATTCACCAGAATAAACGCACCTAGCACTCTCATCTACAATTGAACCAACCTGTTTTGAAGAAGCTAGCAAGGATGAATTTGGAATAAGGCCATGGATGAATAATTGGATCAAATAGAGAAAAATGACACTTGGGAATTGGTTCCAAGACCAAAGGATAATAACGTGATCGACACAAAGTGGGTATACAAGAATAAATTGAATGAATATGGACATGTTACAAGGAACAAATCTATATTGGTATGTAAATGATATGCACATGTTGAAGGAATTGACTTTGAAGAGACATTTTCCCCAGTTGCCAGAATGGAAGCAATCCGATTGATTTTAGCTTATGCATGCTCCAAAAATATTAAAGTGTATCAGATGGATGTAAAATCATCTTTTCTGAATGGGGAACTTGAAGAAGAAGTCTACATTGAATAACCAAAAGGATTTCAGTTGTCAAAGAACACATATTATGCGTGTAAATTAAAGGAGGCCTTGTATGGTCTAAAACAAGATCCTAGAGCATGGTACTCTAGACTGGATAAATATCTACAACAGGCAGGGTTCAAAAAAAGAAGTGTAGACAACAACCTCTACATCAAGGTAACTCAAGATAGTATTTTATTATTTGAAGTTTATGTTGATGATATTATTTTTGGAAGTACTGATGACATGCTAAGATAGAAAATTGAAAGGACATGAAAAATGAATTTGAAATGTCATTACTTGGAGAACTATCCTTATTTCTGGGTCTTCAGATATGTCAAAGCAACTAAGAAATTTTTATTTCTCAAACCAAGTATATCAGAGAAATGCTAAAGAGGTTCAGAATGGAAGATTGCAAACCAGTTATCACTCCCATGTAAACCAGTTGCAAGTTGAGAAAAGATGATGATTCAAAGTCTACAGAAAAGAGGCAATACAGGTCAATGATTGATAGCCTACTATATGTGACAACATCCAGACCAGATGTAATGCAGGCAGTTGGACAGGTAGCATGATTTCAAGCAGCACCAAAGGAATAATATATTAGCAATGAAGAGGATTTTTAGATATCTCAAAGTAACATAAGAGTTTGGATTATGGTATCCAAAAGGAAAGGATCTATCACTTATTGCCTACAGAGATGCAGATTGGGAAGGTTGCATTGATGACCAATGAAGCACCAGTGGAGAAATGTTCTACTTGGGTGAGTGTTTAGTATCATGGCTAAGCAAGAAAAAATCATCAGTATTTTTATCTAAAACCAAGGCAGAGTATATTGTAGCAACAACATGTTGTAAATAGGATCTATGGATGAAACAAACTCTGACAGATATACATGTTGAGTATGATGAGCCTATTCCAATCTATTGTGATAATACAAGTGCCATCAGTATTTCAAAGAACCTGGTGATGCACTCCAAGATGAGGCACATTCCAATCAAGTATCACTTTCTATAGGAACAGATTGCATAAAATAACATCAAATTTGAATATGTGGGCACAAAAGAACAAGTGGCATACATCTTTACAAAACCGCTTCCACGGGAAGCCTTTGAGTATCTTTTCCAGATACTCAGAGTTATTTCTACTCCAAAATGAATTATTTTGAATGCTTATCTTATATGTCTTAGATGTACATGAAGAAGCACCATAAAGAAGGCAGTTCGGGTTGGGAGATCAGATGAGTCAGTTAGGGGGAGCAACCTTGAATGTAAAGATACCTTTTCCATTGATGACAAAGGGGGAGAGATTTATGAGATGCAGAGGAAAAAAACATGGTTCTAGAGGGAGCATTGGTAACAAAGATGCAGGCATGGTTCCAGGGGGAGCATGAGTGATATGATTTCAGTATTGCATAAGATTTTTGCCATCAATGCCAAAGGGGGATATTGTTTATTAATTGGGTTGGTTGTCAGTGATATCAACCCTGAAGAAAGTCCGGTAACACAAAGTTTTGGGTAATGGAGCCAAGTTTGTTTGATGTATAATGGTATGATTTTTGATATATTTGCAAGTAAGACTATTCTAGATTGATAGTACATGTCATGCCATTTCTGTTGGTATGTGGAATTTCACAAAACTCCTCATGGTTTGAGAGTTATGGCCTTACGAAGTTGAAGGACCCTCATATGATTGGTTTGAAACCCCAAAAGGTCAAAGAAGTCAAAGTGCTTGCAAAGAAGAAATTATTTAAATAATAAAGTGAAGTGACAAAGTCAAAGAGGATTATTTAAATAATAAAGTGAAGTGACAAAATCAAAGAGGATTATTTAAATAATAAAGTGAAGTGGAAAAGTCAAGGAGCATTATTTAAATAATAAAGTAAATAGAGAACTTTTTAATTATGGAAAGTGGTTATAAGAAGGTTAACCCTAAAATGAGGAAAATGGGTTAAGTGGTCAAGTGGCTATTGGATACATGGACAAGTGGAAAATTGGGAAAAGTTGGACACATGTGACTATGTGGACAAAGTGGCCTAGAAGATGCTTCTAAGGAAGCTACTTGGAGAGTATAAATAAGAGGAAAGGCTCTCTCATTTTAATCACACTTGAGAATATTGAATATCTACAGGTGACTGAGGTAACCAAAGGATATATAAGACAAATTTCAGAGGGAAGGTGAAGTAAAGAAGGCCAAAATTCAAGGGAGGATAAATTCTTTTGATGATGCTTTCTAAGGTATGTTATTTACATGTCATCTCACCATTTTCACAATAACTTGTTTTCTAGAATGATTCAGATCGTGAAATTGGGAGGACATTGAGGAAACATATCCAAGTAGTTGTGGTACGAATTTCAGCTTGTGTGTCATTGTATTTTTGGAGTTACACTTCGTGAAAAATCGGATTTGTGGCTAGGCCTGAAACTAGTCTAAAACAGGTGTTTCAGGTAAAAACATCATAAAGTATTCATAATAGATCCAAATTAAGTAAGACCAAAAGTGTTGGTTAGAGTACAGTTTTTAGTATTCTATGTAAAATTTTCAGATCCATACAACAAACATTCAGTGCGGGGCATGCTCTACAAGTTCACTCTCTAGAATAAGCCATAATCCAACAAGGTATGCCATTTTTGCTATAACTCCTTTTCTGAGAAGTTCCAAGTAGTGACACCTAGAAAATTGGAATAAAACACACTGAAGAACATTGTGCACTATTTTCATATCTTTATTCATTACAAGTACATAGTTATGATTATTTCAAGTTAGGGTTGTTGACTAATCCAAAACTAGTCATTTAAGACTAAAGTAAAGTTTGATGAAAATGATAGTCTCTTGTTGTTAAAGTTAAGGAAGGTTTGCAAGATGAAGTACAGGTTGGTGCATGGTTGATGTAATTGTTTATGGTACAATTTGATCATAGGTTGCTTGGTACAGGTTGGTGCATGGTTGATGCACTTGTTTATGGTACAAGTTGATTATGGGTTGATGCATGGTTGATGCATGGTTCAGGTTATTGGTATAGGTTTTTGGTGTAGGTTGATTGGTATAGGTATACAACAGTATATCTCACAGTGATAGTGTGGAAGTGGTTCCATCCTTCTAATTATATATCCGAGCGGTTGGAAGGGGCAAGGAAAGGTTGTTGTAGCCACCTTCTGGTTGTAGCCAGAGAACATAGGGGGTTGGAGCCTCCTTCTGGTTGTATCTAGAGAATTGGGGAGTTGGAGATTCCCTTAGGTTGTATCTTGAGAAACTAGGGGGTTGGAGCACCCTTCCAGTTGCAACTGGAAAACAAAGGAAGTTTGTGTTTCCAATGAAAGTAATTCTTCAAGACATATAAGAAAAAGCATTCCGTGGTTTTATTCCGCTTTGGGTTTCCATGTAAAAACACAACTCTACTATGTATGTGTATGATTGTTCATTTGTTCATTATTTATTTAATCTGCAAATATTGGATGATAATGCTACATTGATATAACACTTGCATTATATGGTTAAAAATGATTAGATTTCTCTATTACTGATTCACCCCCCCTCTCAGTAATCCAACAAAGAGAAATCTTGACAATTTAAATTACACTTTTCTGAATATATCATCTAATATATTTCGACAAGAGGATAACAAACATAGTCTTGATCGCTGCTAGACAATAACATTTCTGGAATTTAATTTCTTGCATTGTAAATAAATTTCAACTACCCTGTCCTTCCAATCCTCTTAACACGATTTATCTCAATTGTGGTAGAAAGTGGTTAACAAGTCCAAGCCAACGTGCATGCGACTAGTGAGTCTTTAGACCGTTGAGTGAAAATTTAATGTGAGCAACTCTCGAATCTCCATCCGGTCCACTGGTGATCGATCGAGAGACTAGACCCTCCTTGTAAAAGAAAAAATTAGGATTTGTCCAGGTTTCATTCACCTTGCCATGCTGTGAACTTTTTCCCAAATACCTGAGTTGAAATCAATGACAGTGATGGAACTCTTCTAACGTTTATATAATTCTACTCCTGTGATTTTACACGATCTCAAATTGTATTTTCTCCGATTGCGTATGATTAGGGGTATACCGGTTAAACTGCTAGTGCTAGGGATCTACTGCTTGTATCTTAGATTATGACAGTTCTGGGTGAACCACTGGGGAGTGGGGCTATATCTTCATCTCTAATTGTATCTGCTACAATATCTGGATATGGATATGTTACCAGAGTATCACTGCTTGGAACCTTAGGCGTTGCCAGAACCCAACTCCTAAAAATGCATTATGCACATCACTGATAGCATTGGGAATCAATAATCTCCCCCAATCATTGTAGAAGATTACCTTTAGGTTTACCTTATCCTTCTTCGAGTTGCGCTAAGAGATATGCCTCTGCGTCTTGCATTATAATTCTCTATTTTATAGGATGAAGTTAAACATGGCGTATGAGGCAGAGTTTCGCACAACTTGATCTCAAACCCTTCTTTCTATTTTCCTTCTTAGAGTTTTGTGCTACCCACCTAGCGAAATTATGGGCTTGACTCTCAACAACTTTCACCCTTACCTCAACAATTCCCTGGGTTTTCCTTAGCTACGTTTTACCTCGAAGTTCATGTTGGAGGTTCCTTGCTCTTTCCTACATGTGAGAGGGAGAGATACCTATAGGGTTGGGTTGTTTTAGATTATTCTTACTTTTCATTAATTTGTGAACGCCCTACATTGAGAAGTGAGAAGTCAGGCATCTTATTTTTCCATTGTTTACTTAACCACATAAATATTTTTTCACCTTTACCAACGATTGCAATTTACTCTCTGCAACTTATTTTCTCTTGTGACTACAATTGGCACTCCATCTGGGCAGTAATCAAGACTTTGAAGAAAATTCGTTTTACCGCTGCGATTGATGGTTTAATTTACCTCTGGGGTTGGCAGATTTTCCACAACTTGTTTGTGTTAAATTGTTATTCTGTAATAAATGTTACCGGAGTTATCTCCTTACAATCTGTCCTTTTTACCAGTAGCAACAAGAACAATTCCTGTCAGGCCTGAAGGAAGTACATCCAAAATATTTCCTTCTTACGCACTGTATTGAAAATAGACATTCATAGTTGAACAAGTCTTATTTGAAATATTAAGAGTTACTGATATATAGTGGCTTAATAACGTTAATGTACTTTATCATAGTTCTTGAACCATTTTCTCTATCATGAAACATTGGGTTAAGAATGTTAACATCTTATTACAGTTAGTTGAATTATTTTTGCAATTCAGAAAAACTTAATTCATCATTTTATACTTAACTAAGTATTTTCATATTTTTATTAGTGTTAATTGAATCTTGGACAAAAATTTAAAAGGATGTTGGAATTTTAGATTTTAAATTGTTAAGATTACACAATCCATTTACTTAAGAGATTTTCTAGAAGCTGGATTTATGTATTAAAAAATGTAAATTAATTGATGGAAATTAGCCATTTCTCCATAGCCAATTACTTATTGTTTAAAACCTGATTATCAACCTTTGAAATCAGTAATTTATCTTATTTTATAACCTGATCCAGGTGGATATCAGTGGCCACCCACCTTTTCTAACTAGCTTAAAACAATTTTCTGGAAATTTTGGCAATTTACTATTTTTAGCAGTTTTTAACTTCCAGGGCCATTTTGAGGGCCCAAATGAAGGTTTTTTGAGATAGAGGTACTAAATGATATCCAAAGGCATAATTGAGCCCCCAAAATGAATCTCCTTGACAATACCTTTCCAACGAGTTATCACACGCCTAAAACGAAGATTGTATGCAAAAGTTACGACCCCGGGAAGTTGATGTACTCACTTACCCAAACGGGGCCCACATGACTTTTGGTGCTTCATCTCCTAGGGTTAGGTTTTTTGGATGTCTAGGGTTTTAGGAATTCCTTTTTATTGTAAAAAAAGGCCTTCAGAGTCTCATTGTAACCACATTCTTACGAATGCGAGTAGCCGTCACATCTCTTCTCAGAGATAAGCTGCCACCATTCTAGCGAGTCTTTCACTCTGTATTTTTACAGTCTCTATACATTTATTTCATTAATAGAAATCATGTGTTACTGTATCTCTGTGTTTATGGTTGCATATATGATATATTTCTGTTATATTATTAGATATACACGATATCTCTGTGCATTTATTTATTATATCTCCGCTCTCATTTCGTGCCGAAAATAATACGGATTAGTGGTATCAGAGCAGGCTGCTCTTGATCATTTTTTTAGTGCATGTCCCCGACGAGGTCCAAGTATAGAAAGTTGGGTCTTGAGCTTGTCTCTCTTGAAGACAATCGCTCTCTCACACCTAAGAAACCCCCAATGGCAGAAGAAAAGAAAAATGATGGAGCAAACGATCCTATCAATATGTTGCTTGAGCAAGCTCTCACGCGACAGAGGGAGAAAATGATGGAGAATTTTTGCCACATCCTTAAATGTCTTCTGATAGAATCAGACACATCTTCATCAAGCGACCACTTTGGAGGCACCTTTCCTTTAAAGGTACAAGTTAATTTTGATATTCCTGTATTTGAAGGACAGATAGATGTAGAAGCCCTAGAAAAATGGTTAACTCTGCTAGAAGGTTATTTCTCTCTTCACAATTTTTTCGACAAAGAAAAGATCACCTTCGCACTCCTTAAAGCTCTCCCTCATGTTAAACATTGGTGGGAAAATTACTGGGAGCAAAGTTCCACAGAGGAGTCTGGAATATATGGGGCCAATCCCACTTGGGATTTTTTTGCGGATGCGGTAAAGGAACAGTATTACCCTATTGGCAACTCTAAGGACCAGTACATGAGATGGACCACACTGCAGCAAGAAAGGGCCAAGAAGTTTCAGAGTTCACCAATACCTTCCATACCTTGCACACCAAGCTGGGTATCAAAGACTCTGAGTGACATTTGGTTCTGAAATACCATGGGGCTCTACATAGATACATCTAGATTGAAATGGATTTTCTGAACATCTCATCACTCAGTGCTGCTTATCGATATGTTGTTAAAATTGAGCAGAAATTTAAGCACCAGAACAAACGAGAATTCGGGTATGAAAATCTACAACAACCAAAGTATGACAAAGATGACCCTAACAAATAGTCTCCCAAAAACCAGTCCAAGACACAGGAAAAGAAGGGTCATGGGAAGACAAAGAAGGACACCGGAAAATGGTGCGAGTTCCACAAAAACCCCTGGCACAACACCAATGAATGTTGCTCAAAAAAGTCATTGGTGGCCGAGATCAAAGACAAAGAGTTCAACCCTGATTCAGAATTTGATTCTGAAAATTGTAAAGGACACATCATTGACACAGACCCCACTGTTATTGTCGCAACCACAACAATTCAACCAAAAGAACCAACAGATCCTGAAGAAGGGGAGTGCCTTTTTCATTCACAGATGTGGGTGAAGGGGACCCCGCTGCATTTTATTGTTGATAGTGGAAGCCAGAATAACCTCATCTCAACAGAGGTCGTCAAACAGTTGGGATTGTCGACAACACCACACCCGCAACCATACAACATCGGGTGGCTTCGCCAAGGATGAGATCTCTGTGTCAACCAACAATTTCAATTTTCATACAACATCCAACCCTTCAAGGATGAGATATTATGTGATGTTTCCCCATTGGATGTCTATGATGTTCTCTTGGGCCAACCATATATGTGGAAGCGCCATGTTGTTTACGAGTCTTGACCCCGCAGTGCCATTGTTTCTCTGGGGGGTCATCTCTATAGAATACCAGAGGTAGTTCCAACTACCGTTCCACCTAAAAAGTGCCACAAGTTAGTATCTCATACTGCAACATTTATCTTCTTCACAATCTATTCAAAAGGAGAATAGAAGGACACTGCAACCACTACAGCCTCGCCCTAAGCACCTTCTATCAAACAAAAGCAAGTCGACAAGGTTGCAGCAAAGTGTAAAGATTCATTCTGTGCATATTCCTCTCTTGTAGCCCAACTTTTTGAACGGCCTCTTCCTCAACAGGTTCGTGACAAACTTCCACAAATTGAGCAGTGTGATGTCTCCAACAAGGCCAACAACTCACCAAGATACAGATTCAACAAATGCTTTTCCCTCTCCCCCAGAAACTCAACACAATGGAGACCATTGCTTCCTAAGGAGGGAGGATTGATCCAGGTGGATATTGTTGGCCACCCACCTTTTTCGACTGGCTTAAAACAGTTTTCTGGAAATTTTGACAATTTACTATTTTTAGCAGTTTTTAACTTCCAAGGCCATTTTGAGGGCCCAAATGAAGGTTTTTCGAGATCAAGGTCCTAAATGATAGCCAAAGGCATTATTGAGCCTCCAAAATGAATCTCCTCGACACTACCTTTCCAACGAGCTATCACACGCCTAAAACGAAGATCGTATGCAAAAGTTACGACCCCGAGAAGTTGATGTACTCACTTACCCAAACGAGGCCCACATGAATTTTGGCGCTTCATCTCCTAGGGTTAGGTTTTTGGATGTCTAGGGTTTTTGGAATTCCTATTTATTTAAAAAAAAGGCCTTTAGAGCCTCATTGTAACCATCTTCTTGCGAATGCGAGCAACCGTCACATCTCTTCTCAGAGATAAGCTGCCACCATTTTAGCGAGTCTTTCACTCTGTATTTTTACAGTCTCTGTACATTTCTTTATGTTAGAGATATTTCTTGTAAGGGGGTGAGAATGTAAAAGAATGGGTTAAAAACCCACTTGTCCTAAGTTTTGGGTGATTATGCGCCCATGGTAAGTAACAAGCAAGTTCGAGTGGCAACGATTCGTGCGCCCAAATCAACAGCGCATATTGAATTCCGGACCCCCCTTGCCTTTCTACCTTTAACCGGGGGGTCTGGAATCGGGGGCGCACCTCTCCAACGGTCCAGATCAGCGCGCCTGGATCAATGGCGATAAATACCATTCCGGACCCCCCTTCCTTTNCGCAGCTTTCCAACGGCCGAGATCGACGCGCTCGGATCAACGACGCTTGGACAATCCCGTCCTTCTTAGTTGCTCTATTTTTAGCCAGTGTGGGCCCCTCTCCCATCATGTCATCCTCTAGAACCGCCTTCCCCTACTGCCGTGTGTCATCTGTCCTCCTCCCCCCTGTCATCCAGGTGGCCCTTTGATTATCTCATTGTCCACTCACCACCCACCACGTGTCCCTTCCCCTCCACGTCGACCTCCCACTAAAAGTGTCCATCACGTCCATCTTCCAACCTACTCTGCTTATTCCTTTTTCCATGTGTCTTTCCTATAATCTCTCTCGCCCCTCATCTTTTCAGGCTTTTCCCTTGCGGTTCGACCCCATCATTCCGTTGCCAAGCCCCACCTTCCGAGTTGGCCTCCATACCCGTCCTTCAAGTTATTCAGTTAATCCAGGTGGCAGTGCGGGAGGCCCTCCACATCCCAAAGGCACCGAGTTGGCCGGGCCGTTCTCAATCCCGATGGAGCAGTTATTGAAGCGATTGGTGGTGGTTAGACATCGTCTCCGCCAAAATGGGAAAGTCCGGCAATGAATTAAAGGCACGTCGATTCGCCGAATAAACTGTCAGAAGATCGATCACGTCTGCCATAAGTTGCACGACCATTCAAATATTGCGGCTGCAGAGTGTCAGAAGCCATGCAGATGCAAAGCTTTCAATGCTATGTCTCGATTTTGTTGCTGTTGCTAGTTTGAGTATATGAAGGCGTTTTCGCCATTTTTGGATCTATCGATGGTAGAGCTAAGCTCCCGACTGTAAAGTTTTAATGACCATTCTGGTTTCCTGGTTATGCCTCTGTGTTTGAGATTTCTTGGTTTATGACAAACAATTCTCCTTTTTTCCATCTGTGTTTCGTCTTATGCCAGAGTGTCCATTATCGAAGGATTCGCATGGATTGTCGCAGTTATGTTATGATAAAGGATTTATTATGACATTATTGTATTCTCTGGTCTTTTTCTTTTGAATGTAAGAGGATCTTGCGTTCGAATGATTTCTTCTCCATCCTGTTACAAACCGGATGTTTATGATAGACTTTCACACTCTTCCCACGCAAGTCTTCCCCCTAGTCACCCTTTATTACAACCCACTGTTTGAAGTTTATCAAGACCTCATTCGTCCATGCATGCCTGGCCTAGTTTATGAGTTGAGACGATATTGTTCTGAGTTTTTCTCCATTTGATCACCCCCTTTAAACAAATCATGAAATTAAACTGATGGGCGTCGGGCTCTGCTCCTGCAAGCAATCCAGGAGTGACTTTCGGCACCAACATTTCTGGCGCCGTTGCCGGGGACGAAGTTGAATATTTTCCCCAGGATTGAACGACAAATATTAAGCTGATTCTGAAGGTGCATCATAAATCAGAACTTGAAGATTGCTACTGTGCACCTGGCGACTACATTGTGATGACTCCGCTGGGGAGGAACCTACTCTGTTAACTGTGGCTTTCAGAGGTAGACACACGTGGTCTCATCCACACCTGCCTCTAGAGACACCTGAAGCTGACTCGGAAGCAGTGCGCAGAAAGGGAAAGAGATATGAAAAAGGAGTTTCCATCATCAAAACAGGTAATACACCATCCCCTTCTGTGAAAACTCCATTTTCTTATTCTCAGCTTCCTAGTCATCCTTCCTCTGAGGTTTCTCGTATTCTGAATTTCGGGAGTGTTCCTGCTGAGTTTTCTCCTTCCGGTCTAGTATCAGAGGGAGATATCCTTGTCACTCCCCCCTCCCTGGAAGTTGTGCCTTGGTTAAGTCCTCAGGCCTCAGAAGGTTTCACCACCCTTCCTTTGATTACTATTGTTGCACAGAGAGAAGCAGCTGTACATTTAGGTTCCTTAGCCTTCTCTCTGTTTTCCCTGTCGTCTCCTTTGAGAACCTCTTTTCTGACATCCCCCGTTCACACTCCTTCTCCTCCTAGTTCTCCTCCACCCAACATCCCTATGGCTGGTGCTAATCCCCCTCCAACTAGAATGGATGCCATAGTCGCTGCTAGATATGCTCCCTTAATCCTACCCCATCCTATGAATCCTCTCCCTACTGGAGACTACTTGAAGTACATGCCCAAGTTCACTGGGGAGGGAGACATAACTGCTGAGGAGAAATTGGCTGCTTTTTACAGTTATGCAGACAACCTCAACATTGAAAATGAAGATTTCTGGATGAGATTCTTTATTCAGAGTTTGGATGGTGAAGTTAGGAAGTGGTTCAGGGGACTGGCCCCTGGATCTATTGCTGGAATTGAAGCCCTGGATACTGTTTTCCTGAGGCAATGGGGAGATAGAAAAGATTTCATGTATTACATGACAGAGTTTGGGTCTCTGAGGAAAATGGAAGGAGAGTCTGTCTCAGACTTCTCCAAAAGGTTTTATAAGATGTACAATAAGATCACTGCAAAGATAAAACCCTCAGAAGCCTCCGCTCAAATTTCATACGCTGGTGCATTTGATCCTGATTTCTGCCTGCTATTGAGAGAAAGAAGAGCTACCTCCTTAGCTCAAATGCAAGACGCTGCCGTAGAAGTGGAATCCAACATATTAGCAGCTGACAGACTGAGGGACAAGGCTGACGCAGACAGAAGAAAGGGAAAATCAGAAGCCTCAACTTCTGGCCCATCATTGCCCCACCCTCAAGCGAATGAGCTGACCCAGGTGATGAACTTTCTGAAAGAAGAGATGGAGAGATTGAAAGTGGAAAGGAAACAAATGAACAAGGGCCCTCAGATCACCGAGAACAGAGTAGGTTTCAGAAGGCCAAATAATTTCGCTCCTCCAACTATGCACAAAGAGAAGGAAAGAGAAAGAGACGACCAAAGAATTCAGGCTCCCTTCCAGAACAATTTTGTGGCCGATGAAAAAGAAGGGGAAACATATGATCCTGAGCCTAAAATCCACTGTTTAGAAGTCACTCCTCCTTTCCCTCATCTGACACAATTAGCATATGAGGAGTCTCTCATGAGCAGTCAGCTAAATGAACTGAGCAAAGAAGACAAAGCTAGTGGTGGTCGAGGCAGATATAACCTGAGATCCGACAAAAGGGAAACAATACCTGATGTTTCGGAGCAGTCCGCTAGAACAGAGAATCCTGCTAATGAGGTAGTAGACAGTCACAGAGGTAATAAGGTCCAACCCCTCTCTCCCATTGTCCAAAGTCATGTTCCTGAAATTAGATAAATTCCAAATCTTACATCCTCTTTCAATTTCGAACATGAGATTCAAAAGATCAGAATTCCTGTGCCACTCACTGAGTTAATCAAACATGGGGAATTCAAAAAATGCTTCTCTAACCTTTTGAAATTTGAAGCCTCATGCCCTTCCACAGACTTCATAAGCCTCCAATATGAAAAGCCAACAGTTGTCCTAGGCCCCATGGTGGAAGACAGAGATGACTCGTCCCCTCCCTTCTACACCTCCTTGAACATACATGACAAAGTACTGCACAATTGTTTGATGGATTCAGGAGCCTCTCACAACCTCATGCCCAAAGCTGTCATGGAAGAGTTGGGACTAGAAGTCACCTGAGCCTATCATGACCTCTATTCTTTCGACTCCAGGAGGGTTCAGTTTTTGGGAGTCATCAAGGACCTGGTAGTTTCCCTGTTTCAGCTGCCTATGAAGAGTATGGTCATGGATATTGTGGTAGCTGATGTTCCCCCCAAGTTTGGCATGCTGTTGTCAAGGTCTTGGATTAAGATACTTGGAGGGACGTTACAAATGGATCTCACATATGCCACCATTCCAGTCTTTGGAGGGGAACACAGGAGATTGTACAGAGAAGCCCAGTTAGCCTACATTTTCAGTGATGAAGCAAACCCCACTAATCACCCCATATTTGCACTTGACACTGACTTAGGGTCTAGCTTGTTACAAGTCACTAAGAGCCCTGAGGTCCCCTTGCAAATCAGAAAGCAGCCTGTCCTTAATCAAGAGATGCCTCCTCCAACCACCTCTGTTTGGAAGATTTTCTTTGATGGAGCTTCTTCCCGTATAGGTGAAGGTGCCGGAGTGGTATTCATATCCCCTTCTCAAGAGACCATATCTCTATCATACAAGCTAGAATTTGAAGTCACCAACAACGTGTCAGAGTATGAAGCTTTGGTTCTGGGGTTAAGGGCTACAAAAGAAATGGAAATGAGGGAGATAGCTGTGTTTGGGGATGGAGAACTGATTGTCCAACAGGTCGAAAATGTTTATTAGGACAAGCATCCTCATCTCAAGAATTATAGGAACACGACATGGGACCTAATTGACAATTTCTTCCTGGCTTTTAACATCTCTTTCATTCCCAGGGAAGAAAATGCTCTAGTTGATTTTTTAGCCTTCTCAACTAGTTTGCCCGAAGTTCCTGCGCTGCCCACTGTCGGATCCGATGTTGAAATAAAATACAGACCCTCTGTGCCGGACAATGTCAAGCATTGGAAGGTATTTGAGGATGATCAGGAGATCGAAAAATTTCTCCAATCCATTGATGACTTTTCTGCTTCACACATAGATGAGGATCCTGACATTGAAGAAGAACCAGACCCTCACCCTGGAGAGTTGCTGAATAAAGTTGCTGACCACCAGATTATCCAACTGCCGAGCAATCACATACCGAAAGGACTGATCCCATTATAAAGGTTGTTCGATGGAAATGATGTGGCAGTAAAGGGTAGAGTTTCATGTGATGATGCTAACACAAATGAGTGTAACATAGGCACACCAGGGGAGCCCAAGTTTGTTAAGTTGTCAAGGAGTTTGAACGAGGAGCAGAGGGCCGAATACACTAAGTTGTTGAGGGATTTTGCTGATGTGTTTGCATGGAACTATGAATACCTCAAGACATATGACACATCAGTCATTGAGCACAAGATCCCACTAAAAGAAGAGGCTAAGCCATTCAAGCAGAAGGTGAGACAGATAAATCCCATGCTACTACCTGTCATGGAGAGGGAAGTGAAGAAGCTGTTGGATGCCTAGATCAATGTCCCCTTGAGATATTCTAACTGGGTGGCCAATTTGGTCCCAGTAAGAAAGAAAAGTGGCGAAATCGAACTCTGTGTTGATTTCAGAAACCTGAACAGGAGCTCAAGGAAGGATAATTATCCCTTGCCCAACATGGAGCACATATTGCAGAAGGTCATTGGTGCTTCTAGAATATCCATGATTGATGGTTTCTCTGGCTACAATAAGATATCATTCATGCCGAAGGACAGGGAAAAAACAACCTTCACCACCCCCTGGGGCACATTCATGTATGCCAAGATGCCTTTCGGACTGATGAATGCGGGAGCAACATTTCAGCGAGCCATGAACATAGCCTTCATCGGAGAAAAATATAAGTTTGTGGTGATTTACTTAGACGACATAACAGTCTTTTCCAAGACTGAGAGCACCGCTACCACTTGAAGAAGGTTTTCCTGAAGCGTCAGAGGTATGGCCTATCTTTAAACCCCAAGAAATCATTGTTTGCTATGCAAGAAGGGAAGCTGTTAGGCGATATAGTATCAGCAGAGGGAGTGAAAATTGACCCCGACAGGGTAGAAGCAATTCAGGCCCTGTCACTACCCAGATCTAAGAAAGAGGTTCAGGCATTTTTGGGAAGGATCAATTTTCTGAGGAGATTTGTCTCGAATTTTGCTGAATTGGTGAAACACATCACAACCATGCTCAGGAAGGGGAATGAAGTGAAATGGACCTCAGAACCCAGAGAATCTTTTGTCCAAATAAATAAGGCATTGACTGAGGCACCTGTGCTAATCAGTCCCGATTATTCCAAAGATTTTCTGATATTTTCTTTTTCTTCTTGTGATACAGTATCAACAGTCTTACTGCAGAAAAATGACCAAGGGCAAGAGCAGCCTATTTCATTCTTTAGCAAAGCGTTGAGAGATGCAGAGCTCCGGTACGAGATCATGGAGAAGCAGGCTTATGCCTTGGTGAAAGCTCTCAAAGATTTCAGAGTCTATGTATTTCATTCAAAGATCATTGCATATGTCCCTTCAACCTCTGTGAAGTACATTCTTATACAGCCTGACATAGATGGAAGGAGAGGTAAATGGATCACCAAGATCCTAGAATTTGATCTGGAGATTAAACCCACCAAGCTGATAAAGGGGAAGGGTTTGGCCAAGCTGCTGGATGAATATAATTGCAGAGCCTTGGGAATCAATTTCATCAACGAGCAAGATGAGTCATCCAATGGGAGTTCCCAAAGATCTTTACCACTAGAAGCATGCCCCTGGTACAAAGATATCTTGTACTTCTTGCAAGAGTTGAGGCCTCCTGATGGGATGGAAAAAAGCAAGGCAAGAGCTTTAAAGCTCAAAGCGGTCAGGTACTGCCTTGTTGACCAAGCCTTGTATTGGAAAGACCCCCAGGGGATATTACTGAGGTGTCTGGACCCGCAGCTGGCCCAGAAGGTTATATTCGATTTCCATAGTGGTCTATGTGGAGGTCATCATTTTTGGAAGACCACAACTCACAACATCCTCCGAGCTGGGTATTACTGGCCCACCTTATTTCCTGATGTTTGCAGGGAAATCCGAGCTTGCATTAAATGCCAGAAATTCTTAGGAAAGCAGCAGCTCAAATCCCTGCCATTAAAGTTGGTAGTAACTTCAACACCCTTTCAGTAGTGGGGATTGGACTTCATCGGGGAAATTCATCCTCCCTCAAGTGGCCAACACCGTTGGATTCTGACTGCGACCGACTACTTCACCAAATGGATAGAAGCTGTCCCTACCGGAAGCACTTCTCACAAAGTGATTATCAGCTTCCTGGAAGATATTATATCCAGATTCGGTTGCCCCAGCAGAATCGTCACTGATAATGCCTCTCCCTTTCGGTCTGAGCCTCTGGTCAAATTTTGTGAACAGTTTCAAATTGCATTAATTCACTCCACTCCCTACTATCCTCAAGGAAATGGACTGGTGGAGTCCTCCAATAAAATCCTAATCAAGCTGATCAAGAAGCTACTAGAGGACAATAAAAGGGCCTGGGACTCAAAGCTCAAATTTTCCCTTTGGGCTGATTGGGTGACAACTAAGAGATCGCTGGGCATCTCACCTTTCCAACTGGTTTATGGAATAGAGGCCATTTTCCCCACTCAGCTCGCCTTACCTATGGAAAATTTCCTCCAGGACCTTGAAGGAGAACCTAACCATGTCCTCAGAAGGATTCATCAGATGGTGGAAGTGCAACAGATCAAAGAATAGGTCATGGAAAGAGCCTACAATCATCAGCAGAAGATCAAGCAGGATTTTAACAGAAAGAGCAAAAAGAAGGAATTTGAGCAGGGTGATCTGGTGCTCAAATGGGATGCACCCAGGCAGGAAAGGGGTAAACACAGTAAATTTGATGCCCTCTGGTGCGGGCCTTTCAATATCCTTGAAGTATTTTCAAACAATACCTACAGGTTGCAGGATCTGGAAGGCAAAGAAGTTTTTAGCAGCCTAGTTAATGGGCATTTCTTAAAAAAGTGTTTTCTGTGAGTCGCAGTCAGCTCTTTTGTTTTGTTTTGTAAATATTGTTTCTGTTTTTGTTTTTCAGACTAATAAATGACTCCATAGCCCAAAAACAAAGGCACTGAATCTGCAAAAGTGTTCTTAGAGCATCACAGGGACGACTCTATCCCCCATGGAGCCAAATGTTAGCGATATTTCTTGTAAGGGGGTGAGAATGTAAAAGAATGGGTTAAAAACCCACTTGTCCTAAGTTTTGGGTGATTATGCGCCCGTGGTAAGTAACAAGCAAGTTCGAGCGACAACGATTCGCGCGCCCAAATCAACGACGCATATTGAATTCCAGACCCCCCCTGCCTTTCTACCTTTAACCGGGGGGGGGTCCGAAATCGGGGGCGCACATCTCCAATGGTCCAGATAAGTGCGCCCGGATCAACGATGATAAAGACCATTCCAGACCCCCCCTTCCTTTCTACCTTTAAGCGGAGGGGGGGGGGGTCCGGAATCGCAGACGCAGCTTTCCAACGGCCGAGATCGACGCGCTCAGATCAATGGTTCTTGGACAATCCCGTCCTTCTCAGTTGCTCTATGTTTAGCCAGTGTGGGCCCCTCTCCCGTCATGTCATCCTCTAGAACTGCCTTCCCCTGCTTCCGTGTGTCATCTGTCCTCCTCCCCCCTGTCATCCAGGTGGCCCTTTCATTGTCTCATTGTCCACTCACCACCCACCACGTGTCCCTTCCCCTCCACGTCGACCTCCCACTAAAAGCGCCCATCACGTCCATCTTCCAGCCTACTCCACTTATTCCTTTTGCCATGTGTCTTTCATGTAATCTCTCTCGCCCCCTCATCTTTTCAGGCTTCGCCCCTGCGGTTCGACCCCATCATTCCGTTACCGAGCCCCACCTTCCGCGTTGGCCTCCATACCCGTCCTTCAAGTTATTCAGTTAATCCAGGTGGCAGCATGGGAGGCCCTCCACATCCCAAAGGCGCCGAGTTGGCCGGGCCGTTCTCAATCCCGATGGAGCAGTTATTGAAGCGGTTGGTGGTGGTTAGACATCGTCTCCGCCTCAATGGGAAAGTCTGGCAATGAATTAAAGGCACGTCAATTCACCGAATAAACTGTCAGAAGATTGATCGCGTCTGCCATAAGTTGCACGGCCATTCAAAGATTGTGGCTGCAGAGTGTCAGAAGCCATGCAGATGCAAAGCTTTCAATGCTATGTCTCGATTTTGTTGTTGTTTCTAGTTTGAGTATATGAAGGCGTTTTCGCCATTTTTGTATCTATCGATGGTAGAGCTAAGCTCCCGACTGTAAAGTTTTAATGACCATTCTAGTTTCCTGGTTATGCCTCTGTGTTTGATATTTCTTGGTTTATGACAAATAGTTCTCCTTTTTTCCATATGTGTTTCGTCTTATGCCAGAGTGTCCATTATCGAAGGATTCGTGTGGATTGTCGCAGTTATGTTATGATAAATGATTTATTATGACATTATTGTATTCTCTGGTATTTTTCTTTTGAATGTAAGAGGATCTTGCGTTCAAATTCTTTCTTCTCCAGCCTGTTACAAACTGGATGTTTATGATAGACTTTCGCACTCTTCCCATGCAAGTCTTCCCCCTACTCAACCTTTATTACAACCCACTGTTTGAAGTTTATCAAGACCTCATTCGTCCATGCATACCTGGCCTAGTTTCTTAGTTGAGACGATATTGTTCTGAGTTTTTCTCCATTTGATCACCCCCTTTAAACAAATCGTGACATTAAACTGATGGGCGTCAGGCTCTGCTCCTGTAAGCAATCCAGAAGTGACTTCCGGCTCCAACACTTTCATTAATAGAAATTGTGTATTACTGTATCTCTGTGTTTATGGTTGCATCTCTGATATATTTCTGTTATATTATTGGATATACATGATATCTCTGTGCATTTATTTATTATATCTACGCTCTCATTTCATGCTGAAAATAATCCAGATCATAACCAGAATAAACTGCTTATTATTAGTGTTGTTATGAAGTGACTAATAACAAAAAATTCAAGGTATTGATTTTTTTTAATTCCTTTAAGGGTAAATCTTAGTTAAATCCGTGAGGGTCTAATTATCCCTAAGGTTCATAGCCTCTAAATATCCAATGATTTTTGTTCATTGATTTCTTTCTATCATCTCCCTTATAATGAATAAATAATCATTACCAATTTATTGATGTCTAATTTAACATGTTCATCCGAGATGGGTAGATGATTAATGATGACCTTGTGGGGAAGGATCTAGGGTTGGTTAAGTGTTTACTTCACATTGATGTTAGAACGCTTTCGTTCATGGATTCCATATATTGTATGATAGTATAGAAATTGGAATTCTTGCGTGATGGATGTTATGTAAGGTACGATGGTTAGATCCAAAACTTCTTACGCATCTGGATTTTGCATCATAAATGATAGTTTAGATTTCTATACTTCTTGCGCATTTGAATTTGTAAAAAGGATGGTCTTAGACATTAGTCTTAGTGCGTAACGAATTTTATTATGATGTATGACCAATTAAATAAAGGAACCACTGCGTGAACTGATTTTATTATGACATGTGTCGTATATTTATTAGACCTCTTGCGCGCAAAGATAATTGAAGTGTGGAGTGTTGTTTAATCATAAGACTACTCGCGTTATGAAGTTTGTCTAGATGATGGTTTAACATCTTTGTCTTGTGCCCTTAACTATAATTGTTGATGGATTAATAAAAAAATTTCCTTGCACCCTCAAATATCCATGTTGATGGATTGAATTAAAATTTGTTTTACTGGCGCCACATAGATAGAATTTGATGTTTACCTTACGTAGTTGATTAGTTGTGATTTTTATTAGAATTCTTGAGGTTATAGATTTTTATGTCATAAATTGAGTTATAGGTTTTAGAATTATGCGCAATTGGATTTTATGTAATTGACTGAGGGGTTAACAAACATTACTGGCATCTTGATGTATTAATGAATGATGAATTAACGACCTTTAATTGTGCATGTTTAATTGTGTTAGGACTGATGGATTTATGAGATCGATGATCATAGACTCTGTGTTTAGTTGTTGTTAATTATTGTGTTAATACATCGACATGCATGTTGTGGTACATGGTGATGTTGTGTCGACATTGTGAAATATTCAATTATTAATGACTTATTATTGATTCATTAATTTATGTGATTGATGTGTCGATGATGTCACTCATATTATGATGTTTTTGTTTTCTAATGCAAAAAAAAAAATTGACCTGTTGTACATCGTTTGATTTTCATAACGACGGGGGTCATTACATGGGCCTTGTTGGATACTATAGGATATTCATAGAAGAATCCTAGAAGATTTATCATCCCACTACCTCTTTACAGAAGAAGGTGATTAAATTTGAATGGACATCAAAGTGTGACGAAAGTTTCCAATGGTTAAAGGAATTACTTATCAGTGCACCACTTCTCAATATTCCTGATCTAAATGAAGATTTTGTGGTATGTATAGATGTATGCAAAGAAGGTCTTGGTAGAGTTCTTACTCATAACGGGCATGATGAGTCTAGAAAGCTTAAGGAGCATAAAAAAAATATTCCACACATGACTTGGATTTTGTTTCCATAATGCATGCATTGAAAATGTGAAGGCATTACTTAATGAGAAGAAAATTTGAGTTAAAGACATACCATAGTGGTTTGAAATATTTATTTTAACAACAAACTTTAAATGATGATGGCTGGAATTTCTCAATGAGTATGACTTTGATATTAAACATATCAAAGGAAAAGAGAACAAGGTTGTTGATGCACTCAATAGAAGAGTACATGCAATGCATGCTACAACCATTTTCACGTGAAAAATAGATTTAAAGAACAAAATTTTAGAAGTTGTTATCTTAGATGAGCATTACCTACAAATAAAGGAAGAATTACAAAATGAAATATTATAGTAGAAATATAAAGAGTACAATATGGAAGAAGATGATTTCTTATGCATAAAAATAAAGTCTATGTTCCTAATTCTCATGAATTAAGGAAGTTGATATTAAAACAAATGCATAATGTTCCATACATTGGAAATCTTTCTTACCAGAAAAAAAATTGTAGCAGTAATAGGTCAATACTTTTGGCCAGGAATGAAAAAGGATGTTGTTGATTACATATCCAGGTGCATGGAATGCCAAAGGATAAATATTGGGCATAGACATTCAATAGATTTGCTACTACCATTGCCAATTCTAGGGTGGAAATGGGAGGTGGTAAACATTGAATTTATCACTAAGTTTCCAAAGACAACAAAGCAATGTGATTCAATAATAGTAATGGTGGTTAAATTGAAAAAATATGCTCATGTTATTCCAGTTAAATTAAGTCATAAGACTGCTATTAGTGCATAAATTTACATGAAATATATTTCTAGGCTACATGGAGTTACCTAAGACAATTGTTTTAGACATAGATCCAAAGTTCACTTTAAACTTTTGGAAAGGATTGTTTAGAGGATTTGGTACAAATATGAATTTTAACACAACCTATCATCCACAAACATATGGGAAGATAGTGAAAGTTAAAAAAGTTATTGAAGACATGCTGAAAATGTATGTGATGGATAAGCATCCAAGTGGGAGGACTACTTGCATTTAGTTGAATTTTTCTATAAAAATGGATATCAAGCTCCATTGAAGATGAGTCCATTTGAAGCTTTATATGGAAGAAGGTTTAACACTCTAGTTAGTTGGGACAATCTAACATACATAGTAGTACTTGGTTTAGAGTTACTCAAGAAATGGAAAATAGAATGGTCAAGATTTAAGATAATTTAAAATCAATAGATAAAACAAAAAATAGTTATGCAGATAAAGATAGAACACCAAAGAACTTTCAAAATTTTCGAGAGAACTTTGGTGTGAAACTAGGGTTTGGAGCAACTGCAAGCTAGGTTTTGAAAGTCGCGGTCACAACAAAAGACATCATGGTTACCAAAGGGGGCGGTAATGGAACCCCCTCATACAAGAAGGTAGTGGTGGACAGGGGGAAAGGCCCATGCGTCGTAGGTTTCAAGGAACCAATGAAAAGCACCTCAGGATCAGGACCAGAAAATAATCAGGAAAGAAAATAAGAAAAAGGGATTACATGGGGGAAGAAGCCAGAGAGACCCAGAATGATGCACAATATCTAGCGAACCCCAATGGGGTAGAAGGGTGCAACCCATGTAAACCTAAAACAACACTGATACCCAAGGTGATACTGGAAGACCCACAAAAACAAATCTTCTAGGACCAGAAGAAGACACATGCACTAATTTGCAAGTTCATGGGTCTGTGGCCCACAGAAAGAACGTTGCGCAACTGGATAAAATATCAATGGAATCCAAGTGGGGAAGTGGAACTCCACCTGGGTTCGAAAGGCTTCTTCACAACAATATTCATGAACTTGGAGGATAGGGATAAAGTCTTTGAGTGGGGGGCATACTTCCACACCTCAACAAGACTGTACATGTGGCCATGGAAGGAAAACTTCTTCCCAGAGAAAGAAACCTTCAAAAATGTACCCATCTGGCTGAGGATTTAATCCTTTCCGCTAGACTACTGGCTTCCATCCACCTTTGAAGCAATCAGGAACTAACTTGGAAAATATGTGAAGACATAGGAAGCAACCCTAAAAGGGAGATATACATCCTATGCAAGGATCTGGATAGATATGGATGTTTTGGGGGTACTCCCAGAAGCCATAAGCCTAGAATTCAGGGATGAGGAATG
>ML778569.1:49654-70745 GCA_009831015.1 Picea engelmannii
CCTTACCTTTCTCCATTCATATCAATCTCTGAGTCTTCAGGATACCCTGATAGACCCTCTGGGTCCAGAGGCCTCTTTAAATTTTGTGTCTTTTTCCAAAAATTTGATTAGTTTCAGACATTCTCGCACTGCACTCCACAGTGGCCTGCGAGAATATATTGAGTTAGCACCCTGATTTTAGGTTCAGTGCGAGGTTCTCGCACTCTGCTCAAAGCTCACCTGCAAGAATCACCTATTCTCGCACTGTGTAATACTGCTAGCCTGTGAACCCTCTTTTTCAAAAATTTTGGCTTTAAGACTTTTGCATGATCAACTGCCCAGATCAGTATAGGTGCCAAAAAAGAGTTTCTTGGACCATTGATTGATTTTTTTCTTGTCTTCGTTTTTGTGCATGAACAGTCTTAGGATTTCAAAGGCTTTTCCTGTCCATTTTTCTTGACTTTCATTTCTTGACCTTTCTCGACAAAGGTATACTCTCTAATTTCGGAATCTGAGTGTGCTTGTTTGGTTAAGGACCGACGATCGGTTGAAATTTGAGCTTCTTTATCTTTATCATTTGCTTATTCTTTGAAAGATCACTTTTCTTATGCAATTGAAAAGACTAGTTTGGTTTGCTTGTTATTTTTGTTTCCATTGAAAGATTGGTTTGGGTTTTTATCTATTGCTTGTTCATTAGTTTTTGGTTTTCTTCAATCTCACCATCATGGTGTAGGTCCTTTTTGAAAAGTGAACACTGTTTTTCTTTCAAAATCATTTTCGTCCTCGAAAGTATTGAAAATCAATTGTTGAAATTATTGAAAAAGAAACAATAGAGAATTGTTATTGATGTGTGATTTGTTGCAATTGCATTTTAAAGGAAATTGTGTGTTGTAGTTCACATTTGATCTGGAAAACTTCTCTTTCCCTCCCATACATAGGATTCATTGAACGAAAATTGATATATTTCATTCTCATCCATGCATCATTGGGTCAGAGTCTTATACAACATCAATTTCATCTCCGTTTCCTTTGAGTAACAACAACTCTTAATAATACTGTGCAATTGTAAAATTTAACAAGTAACTCTTTTCTAGGGCTCTATTACACCAACATTTATCTAGGATAGCGCTTTGGAATAGGAAGAGAGATACACCCTCCAAAGCACAAAACACACAATAACATCTTGTGTTAAGGAGGGTTAAATTCCATTTGCAACATCTTGTCCTAGGAAGCCCTTCTCACACAAGGGTCAAACACGAGGTCGCATTGATATTGATAGAGTTACTGACCCTGCTTTGTTGATATTGGTGTAGAGATTGCATGTATTATGGGGATCACTTGGAGGTATACCCACAATGATGAGTGGAATCCTTTTGAGTTGATTTCGGGCTAGATGCCTTGCCCTTGCATGTGGATCAAATTGTCGACTGTCCCCCCAGGCTTTATTGTTGTCGGTGGTAACCTTAGTGGCCTATCTTTCTAGGTTCTTACATGAGGTGACTGTGAAGCGAAAAGTATTCATGGTACCTGGAATTGACATTGGCCAAAATCACTCGGGCTCCTTGGAGGGTATACCCACGATTATGTGTGGGACCTTGCACCAGGGTGTAATTTCGTTAAGCAGGTCGTCAGCGTAATTTTTCCACCCTACCCAACCCCTTCTCATCTCGTTGTTGCGACGTTGGATTTCATCACCAACTAGTGACTTCGGATTTAGAAGGTCTTGTTTGCTTGGTGTTGCTTCCTAGATTTTGTTTACTAGCGCGTGTTGTGTGTTTACCAAAGTTGAACATACAATTTTCTTCGTAAGTTTGTCACTCATTTACAATAGCTCCTCCACGTCGTTCACGTAGAATGCAGGGTTTATCTCCAGAGCATCTGGAAGGTTCTCAACCCTTGCCAACAAGTTCACCTGAGTGCTCTCCTCAACAACGTGAAGTCCCAATCGTCACCACACCACAAGTGGAACGAACTGACTCTTTAGAACATTTCCGAATTACCAATACTTGGGAGGACTTTTGACTTCACCCTGATTTTGAGTGAACATTTATGCAACTGAATTCTTCCAGAGACTTATTTGTTACCTCTTCTGGATCACCGATTGGACCCTTTCCAGGCATTGAGGGCCAAGATATTTTTTGGTCTACGAGCGTTTTCCGACGAGACCTTTTTGGTCCAGGCTCACCTGTGATTTCCGAAATCAACCCACCTGTGATTTCTGAAATCTCTAGCCCAAAGACAGTACCGTTTACTATTGCCTATTATTTTCTTGGTATGGACGACCCACGATTTGACCACATCTTGACCATCCCTATGGAAATGGCCCATCATACTGATACTACGAGTGTTCACACTGGATTTACTGCGGTTAGTCTTGCCCCCATTAACACTCCGTGAATTCCCAACATCACCCCAACACTACCACCTGGATACTATGCGTTGAATGATTCCATTCCCACTCCTACGCAAACCCCATCTGGCTCTCCTGCTGGTCCTTCTTCTTCTGGGCACTCTCTTCCCGGTTTTATTCCAACACTCCCTCAATTTAGTTTTGGAGGACCTCTCTTGTCCTCCACTGGCAATCTTAATCCTAGTGGCACTATTCCATCATTCACACCAACTTACCAGATTCCCGTCGGTGGACAATTTCACCAAGGTGGTTTGACTCAACCCCCTCTCAGTGGGAAAATTCCTATTGGAACGCAAATCCCAATTGGAACACAACCCCCAATTGGAACGTTAGCCCCAATTGGAACACCACCTTCGATGGGAGGATTGACCCCACCTTATGTACAAAACATACCTCTGTCCTTGGCCCAGTATTGGAATCAGTTGATACAACATTCTCCTCAATCGACTGTGGGGCAACAGTTTCCGAGTGCATCTGTGATACCCCCTAGTATGGGCCAACCATATCCAGGTACATTCAATTCCATTTGGGGCTCAAATCCTCAAACTCAAGTCTCTGTTCTAGGGTGAAATCCTATGAGCTACTATCCTCTTCAGCCACCACTGAATCTACCTGGGTCTTCACATTATATGCAGACTGCTTATGGTCCTACTGGTTTGTCGATGGGGCTTCCTCCCCAAAGCCACCAGTACCCGCAGGTGAATCGACAGTTACCCTTTTTGGCCACTTTGTATCTTCCAGATTTGTCAAGGATTTTAAATGATCCAATTCATCACTCTCCCCAATGGCCTTCTATACCATCCAAGCTAGCATCGGACATTCCTAAATTTGATGGAAAAGCGGGAGAGGACCCGAACAATCACGTTATGAATTTTCACCTCTGGTGTTCATCCAACTCATTGATGGATGACTCTATTCATTTACGTCTTTTTCAACGAACCCTCACAGGTTTTTCTATGAAGTGGTATATAGAATTACCATGAGGTTTCTTCTTTGATTTCAACACCCTCGCTATGGCTTTCCTCACACACTACCAGTTACTGATCCGTTATGAAACTGGGACCGAGATTTTGAGTTCTTTCAAACAGAACAAGGCCACTCATATATCTGATCACATTCATGAGTGGCGACAGAGATGACGTATCATTAAACTCGAACTCCCCGATCAGTTACTGGCAGAGTGGTTCACAAAATTATTTGTGAACAACATCGGTCGTGACATCGCCATGGGTGGAGTAGTTACGGAAGAATAGGACATAAGTCAAGCTCAATACCTTGACCTCGTTTACTCACAAACGGGTACCCTTTACAACTTACTACCTGACTTACCTCGTCCTTCCACTTCCGCCACTTCAACTACTCCAGCTGCTTCGCATGTAGCCGACGGTGTGATTGGCACTTTCCAGGCCCAACCACATTCCGCCTCAAGCACAAACCCCAAACCTGCTTCTTCTAATATTCAAAATGCTCCATCTCCTGCCCCTCCCATCGACAAGACTTCTGAGGTAAATGCAATTCAATATACCCCAGCCGGTAAAAACAAATCTAAAAAGGGAAGGGGTAAGAATAAGGAGGACAAAAATACTTCTCAAGCAGAGAAAACGAAAACTACACCTGTTGATGAACGAGATAAGCGCAAACCTCGACACCCTTGTCTTGTATGTGGTGATGATCACTACATGAAGGATTGTCCACGACGCGTCGAGGTCACTAAGTTCCTACAAGGGGCTCCAAAACCACCTGCTCCAGTCATTTTGTCCCAACCCTTCCTGTCTCAACAAAAGGCTCAGTTGGTCATTCATGACCAACCCTCATCTTCTACTACATCCTATGTATTGATGTGTACTGGTGATTCAAAGTAGAGTGACGTTGCACTCACTACTTGAGCCAAAGATTATTCTCCCTCTAAAGAGAAGGTTGATGATCTACCTCCTTCCTCGGTACAACCCTCTTCCATGACTCCACCTACTAACGGTCCTCTTCATCTCGAACGACCGAGCCTTGAAACAGTTCTTTGAACCCCCCTAAAGGGTGTCATTTAAAAATTGGCTTTCAATCCTCATGCTCGTGCTGCTCAGAACTACAACATTATTGAAGATCTGGCCCAAGCACCTTCTGTGATGTCAACCCTCGAAGTCCTTCAAAGTTGTCCCACACAACGGAAGGCACTGTTGAAATCTTGGTGGAATCGATCTGATGGATACAAATTTAATAATTTTTGACTTGGAAGATCACATTCCACGGTTACCCCCTCAACTCGCATTCCAGATCCAAGTGATTGTCTCTGACAAAAACATTTTCCGAACCATTATCGATGAGGGTTCCTCGACATGTGTCATGTCTCTTGCTTGCTGGAAATCCATTGGCTCTCCTTCTTTGAACGAATCCCAGAACACTCTTAAAGCCTTCAATGGCTCTGGTTTTAACCCCTACAGTATCCTTCCTTCATTTCCCATCACGTTAGAAGGCAAAACGGTCCAAGTCGAAGTGGAATTCTTTGATGCTCCCCTCGATCACAATCTTCTGCTTGGCTGCAGCTGCCTTCATCTAGTTCACCCACGTAAAGTGGTTGCTATCAAAATCGAAGTCGAGAAACTTTTTAAAGCCAACTTTATTTATCCGGTGGCTCTCACAGACTGGGTTTCCAATCTTGTCCTGATCGACAAGAAACAAGGCACAATTCGTGTATGCATTGATTATAGGGATATCAACGAAGCTTGTCCCAAAGAAAACTTTCCTACCCCTTTTGTCAATCAGATTGTTGACGATTGCGCCAGACGTGAAATATTCTCTCTGATGGATGGTTTCTCCAGGTATAATCAAATAAACATTGTTCCCGAGGATCAACATAAGACCGCTTTAATTTGTCCTTGGGGTACTTTTGCCTATTGGAAACTCCCTTTTGGTCTCAAGAAAATTGGTGCATTGTTTCAATGTGCTATGTCTTATGCTTTACATGATATCAAGCACATCGTCCAACCATATCTGGACGATTTACCCACTCACTCAATGCACCGAGTCGATCATCCAACCCACCTCCGAGCCATTTTCGTCCGCTTTCAGTTCTATCGTATACGTTTGGATCCTCATAAGTGTGTTTTTTGCGTGGAATCCGACCGAATTCTAGGTTTTATCATTTCACGTCAAGGGATCTGGGTGGATCCTTTAAAGGTTGAGGCGATCCTTAATCTCCCTCCTCCTTCTACACTTTTCCAGTTACAAAGTTTGCAGGGGAAAGCAAACTCTCTTCGTCGTTTTATCCCAAATTATGCTGAGATAACTCGTGGATTTACATGGCTCTTAAAAAAGGGTTCAGAGTTCATTTGGGATACCATAGCCAACAATTATTTTGAAGCTTTGAAATTGTCCCTAACGCGTGCTCCACTTATCTTTCCCCCCGGTTATAGTCGCGATTATTTCCTCTACCTTGCTACCTCAGATTACACCATTGGTATGGTTCTCGTCCAAGAGGATGATGCTAACGATGAACATGTTATCTACTACTTGAGTCGGAGTCTAACGCCTACTGAAATCAAGTATTTACATGTCAAAAAACTGGCCTTTGCTTCCGTCCAAGCTGTCCAACGCTTCCGGCACTATATCCTCTCGCGCAAGACTACAACGATTTCCAACTGAAACCCTATGCAACATATTCTCACACGTCAATTGCTAGGGGGAAAATACTCCAAATGGATTGTGATACTCTAGGAGTTTGACTTGAAATTCAAATGTGCCAAGTCCAAGAAGTCCTTAGTATTTTTTGAGTTGATATGCGACTTTCCCTATTCTGAAATGGAAAATGTAGCAGCTGATTCATTACCCGATGAATCTTTTTTCCTTATCAGCACTGATGATCTTTGGTATGGTGATATCATTATATATCTCCAAACCCATAATTTTTGGTCAACTTTGTCTAGTACTGACCGACGTCGCATACGCTATCAAACCCATCAATATATTATCCTTGGGGATACTCTTTATCGTTGGGGTATTGACTTTGTTTTTCAACGCTGCCTAACATTCGATGAAGCTGAGAAAGGTTTGAATGACTGCCATTCTGGAGCCTGTGGTGGTCATATGTCTGGGTATGTTGCTGCCCAAAAGATCTTACGAGCAGGGTATTTTTGGACTTCTTTATTTAACCACAGCATAATCACCATTCAAAAATTCCATGCTTTCCAGACCTATAATCAGAGGATAGGGTCACATCGTGCTCCTCTTCACCCTGTGGTCTCAGTTGGTCCCTTTGTGAAATGGGGCATCGATTTCATGACATGTCACCCTCACTCGGCTGGGGGGCATGGATACATTATTGTAGCCATCGATTACTTTACGAAATGGGCTGAGGCGATGTCGACATTTGACAACACGGGAAAGATCGCAACATTATTCATTTTTAATCATGTCATAGCTCATTATGGTGTTCCCCAAGCTATCGTCACTGATCACGGTAGCTATTTTAGAAACTTCATGATGTCCAAACTTACTGAAAAGTTGGGTCTTCGCCATGATAACTCAACGCCCTATTACCCACAAGCCAACGGCCAGGTCGAAGCAATTAACAAAGTTCTCATAACTATGCTCCGACGAATGATAGGGATTCAAAAAACAAGTTGGCACACAATGTTGTTTTCGACATTGCGGTCTTACCAGACATACGTCAAGTCCTCTACTGGGTTTACACCTTTCTAGTTAGTCTATGGTTTGGAATCCATTCTCCCGATTGAATGCGAGATACCCTCTTTAAAACTAGTTGTTGAACTCCTACCAAACACTTCTGCTGAGGAAGAATGTCTATTATATCTTATGCGATTAGACGAAACTTGACGTGATGCTACCCTAGTCATAGAAGCTCAGAAAAAATGTGTCAAGACCCAATACGACAAACATGTCAAGCCTCGTGTTTTCTCCGAAGGAGATCTCGTTCTCCTCTATGAACAAGATTGAGATATGCTAGGAGATGGAAAATTTGAAGCCATGTGGCGAGGTCCTTATATCATTCGATGAGTTTTGGAAAAATGAGCTTATGAGTTAGTAGATTACGATGGTATCCCTTTGAGTGAACCCAAGAATGGGTTGTACTTGAACAAGTACTATGCATAAAATCATCTGTGGATGAGTACTTGTATTTTTATTGTATCATACTTCTTGTGTGTTGCTATAGCTTTCTTTTATCGTTATCTGGTCTCTGCCCTTATGTGACATTGTGTTTGATTTCCAGATGTCTGAGTCTTCACTACCCTATATTGGCTTCACTGATGGCACTAGCCATAGTACTCAGAACCTTGCTTCCGTTGCATGGGCAATTTACACCCCTACAAACGAACTTGTCTCCTTACGAGGTGTGTGTCTCGGCCGTGCGACCAACAATATTGTAGAGTATAACATCGTTATCGAATTGTTGATTGATGCTATCTCGCTCAAAATCCGTCATTTGGTTGTGCGACTCAATTCACAGCTTGTAGTACTACAATTAAGTAATGTCTATACTATTCGAAGTCCTACTTTGTTACAGGGTATTTGCGAATTCGCCTCTTGGAACGTTATTTTGATTATATTGAATATCAACATATTCCTAGATGTCTAAATACATTAACTGATGCATTGGATAACTATGTATTAGAAATACATTTGGATCATTTATAAATCAATCACATCAATTTTCACAACACAAGATAAACCGGTAGAAGCCGTATGTATATATAACGATCAAAAGAGTTTTTTACAAAAAGTTCTGTCCGAAGACCAAAATGTCAAAATCTGAAGCTTATAGCTTCTACAAAGTGACGTCATGGATGACTTTCACGATAACAGTGGGATGAGTTCATTTACCAATTTGAAAACCCTCATCTTACAATCAAGACTAGCAAGAAGACTCTTGATCTAGGGACTATTTCTCCACCCAAACCCTCATGCTCAAGCTATTCCTTTATTGGAGAAACTTGTTGATACCCCTGCAACCTCATCGGGAAAAGAAGCCTATTGCTAATTCATGGCATGATGACATTCCATATCTTCGGTCTGGGGGGAGTTTTCCTAATCTAAAAATGCTAAGCATTGCCCATTTTTATAGGAAACCAATGAGAAGAGGAAGTAGGATTTTTGTCAAAATTCCGTCATACTGTCTTTGCACAAAGTCTTGGGATATTATATCAGCAGTTGTTTGTATTGGTATGCTAAATTATATACTGCCGACATCATTGTGCATTTTATAAGCTCCTGTGCATTTTTATGTTTATTCTATAGAAGATTGCTTATACTTAACTACTCTTTGTGACAAATACAGAATGATTACAACTGCTAAATACTTACTGTCATCTGTATTCCAAGCTTATCAAAAGAGGATAAGTTGTTTGAATTGTTACATATTAATGACAGCCAATAAAAATTCTCTTGTTCACCATGCCTACCAGTACAAACCAAGCCTTTTGTTAGTATTTGTCAGTTCTGTCAGTCACCAGTGATCAAATTTACTCTTTCATGTGATTGATAGGATTATTAGGTCAAATTGTTATGTTTCCAAAATAAAATTCTCAAATAAAATTTGATATATATTGGTTGTAAAATTTTCATTGGTGTGTCTAGGTGTCAATACTACTCCCTCCACTCATCCAGGGTCATAAATCTTCATCATGGTCATATCATCATTCCTTGTCATAAATTTTCAGATAATTGTCTTCATCAAATTTCTACTTCAAAATTTGTTTTTGAATTAAGGAAGATGAATTTGACAAAAGTGAAATAGGTTTTTGTCAATAATAGACCAATAAACAAAAACCTCATTCCATTTATGCATAGGTTTTATCATTTGAGAGAAATTCCCCAAATATAGTCGCTATAGGAGGGTTTTCTGCACATTTGGACAGTTTGACTTCAAGTCCGTGTTTCATAGGTTTGGAGAAGGAATTTGAAGTTATTGTTGGTTCCATTGTGTAGCTGACATCATAAAATTTCCACCCATACCACTTTCGGCCCAAAATTCCTATCAAAGACCACATTGCGTTTCTGCTAAGAGCACGCTGCGCTTCTGCAAGTTTTGAGTAACCAACTTCAAGATGGGATTCTGAACAAATGGGAAAGTAATTTTGAAACTTGGAAGAGGTTTTTGTTCATAACATACCAAAATACAATAACCTCTATCAGTTTTTGAATATACTTTATTGGTTGCGATATATTCTATAATCTTAGAGGCCTATACTTTTAGAAAATAAAACACTCTGTTTTTCCTGTTTTAGTCATATTTTCATTTCGTGTTTTCCTAACAACTGGAAGTGAGGTTTTGAAAACAAAGAGATGCTTTTACCAAGGAAATATTGAAAAACAATAACCTCTCTCAGTTTCTAAATATACATTATGGTTTTGTATATATTCAATTCTCTTAGAGGCCTAGTTTTTCAGAAAATAAAATACTTTGTTTTTCCTGTTTTATACATGTTTTCTTTTCATGATTTCCTAACAACTGAAAGTGAATTTTTGAAAACCAAGAGAGGTTGTTTTCAAGGACATATTCAAAAACAAAAACCTTTATCCGGTTTTACACAGGTTTTACTTTCTTGTAGTTACAGGTGTCACTTTGATACCTATTTTTTAGAAATTCCCCAGGCCAGAATTGTTGCGCTTATGGGAAGTCACTTTTGGAACTAATTTTGCAGAGGTAAAATTGTTGTTTTGCATGGTTTAAAGGATAAAGGGTATAATATACATTGCAAGGCTTCCTCACATGTCATCAGTAGCCTCCAAAAACTCCAAACCCTCCAGTTCAAACTTAGAGAGCATGGAACATTGAGTTGTTATTTACGCCATGATAGTGTTGTCCTACAAGCCAAGATGAATTCTCTATAGCATTAGGTTGATGATATTAACTGTCACCAATAATAGTCTCTGGATGCAATTGAAACATCACAAAAAACCTAAGTCAAAAATCCCCCGAGCAAGAGGGAGAAGCTTCTAAAGCTAATCCACCCCCTCCTTCGCAAGTTTAGTCATAAAGGACAATTTTTTTTTTTGTTTGCAGTGGGACCTGCAAAATCTTAGGTGTGGGGGTAATGTTGGGCCCGAGATATGATCATTTTCATGACGGTTATTATACACTTTTGCCATATGTATATATGTGTTTTTCATCTTTTTGAAGGATCTTTTTGGAGAATTTGATGATAAAATGGTATGATCGGCATAAGGTATGTGTAATTCATGTTTAATGATTAAATCAAGTGTAATTCATCATGTTATATGATTTTCGAGAGTTAATTTATGTTTTTTTGGTGTTACAGGGTAGAATCACAAGGTGTTTTTCCATCCAGCACCTAGTCCAGTACTTCATCCGACACAATTACAGGCAGCACACTTAAACATTAATTTTTGGGAGGATGAAGTGGAATCTGAAAAATAAGGCACATGGGTTTTGTGCTCAATATGCCCAATTAGGTCCTTAATGGGCCATTTCCTGAAATTGTGAACGGATTAAGATCAGTTCGTGGTTCTCATTTCTGACACTTGATCCGACACTCGTTCCGGCACCTAGTATTGCATAAAAACGCAAGGTGAGTTGGCGGTTATGGAATTGGCGGCCAGCGATGGACAAATCGGGCACATGGGTTTTCTTCATGATCACCCCTCCAACTACTAAGATCAAGACAACTCGATTTCAGTTGTCCAAAGAAGGTGATTATTGGCTCACTCAGTTTTGGTAGTTAGGGCACCATTAATGAAATTTACCAATTTTAGAAGTGGTTCGAACCTCCTGTGGCCGACCACTTGGTCTGTAAATCTTATAAATACCACCGTGGTGGTCATACAATAGCTAAGGAGCAGTAGACAAAGTAGAGGATAGAGAGAAAAACGTTTTCTTTTGTTTTTGCATTTTTCAATTGCCAGAATTGTATAATACTGCGTTTTTCAAGCTTTAATGGTGAAATCATTTTGCTGAGCTCATGGTGTGCATTTGAGAGGTGACCACGAATTGCTGGGGGGCCCACCAACAGTCTGGTAACTATTCTCTATGTTATTTATGCATTTCATAGCTTAGATGTCTCTTTATTTCATGTACATGAACTATTCCTTCATTTCTTTAATTTGTTGTTGTAGTTTAATTGTTTTAATTCTCTTTTGTAGGTTAGTATGGAGGCTTTTTGTTAATATGTATTGATTTTATAATTAGGAACGAGTTTTCAAACTCATACACTAACCCCACATGCATTTACATGTTAGATTATGCTTTGATTTATCATTGTAGAATCTAGTTTAAAACAGAGTTTGAAATAGAATAGAACATAAATTTGAGTTTATGTTTTCTTTAACGAGGTTTTGGTGGATGGATAGTCATTAGTCTTTAGCTTTCAATTCTAGTTTGTTGATCTAGTTGCCATTTAACTTTATTTATTTAATTCTTCATTTAGTTGCTTATTTTCTTTCTTGTCATATGCTAAAATAGTCTTTAAATTTTGCTTATGAGTATTTTTCCTTTTTGCAATTTGAATTATTAAGATAGAGCTAGTTTAGTTTATGTTATGCAATTTATTTTTTAGATTTAGATTGCAATTTCAAGTTGTAGTTAATGACTGAATTTAGTATAGCATAAGTTTTCTTATATTAGTATAGAATGCATTTGAATTTCATAGATTAGAAAACATTTTCTTGTTTTCATAGAAGAGATAGTTTCCTTTATTGCTTTCAATAGAATAGATTTCCTTTCACACATTGCATTGAGCATTTATATTTCCTTTCATGCATTAGAAATAGTTTTGCATTAGGCATTTAGTTCACTTGCCTCTTAGGCTAGATAGTTGTTCAATGAGAATTTTTGCTTGCAGTAGTTAGTTGCCTTTGCTTATTTGTCTTTTGCTTTCGTAGGTTAGTTAGTTGCCTTTGCTTACTTGTCTTTTGCTTTAGTAGGTTAGTTAGGTGTCTTTGCTTACTTGTCTATTTACTTTAATAGGTTAGATAGGTGCTTTTTCTTACTTTCTTATTTATTTGCTTTCATAGGGTAGTTGCTCATTGGATGTAGGTTGGCAAGTTAAAGAAGTTTGCTTTTGTCATTTGCTTATTATGCTTAGTGGTTTTCTTTTGCTTATTGTTGAACTAGTTTTCTTTACATAGGGTTTTACTCGCTTTCTTAGGAACCATCCATCGATCCTTGGCCCAAAAGTACTTAGGTTACCTGGTTTCATTTTGCTTAGTAGGGTTTGCTTGAGTAGATTAGCCTTAGATAGCTACTTTCCTTAGTTAGACTATACTCCTACCAAACTTTTACCTTTGGTATATATTTTTCTACAACTCTAATTTTACTTACCCTGGGTTGACAATTTAATTGAGGGTAGTTTAGTGTCTTTTTTAGTACATATAAATCACCTAACACCAACACCCCCATGCAGAAGGAAGATGAAGATGTGTAAATGACACCAAGTGAGGTAGGTACAAAATATCCCGATCTTAGAGATATTTTGGAAAGAGAAGGAATAAATCTCTTGAACATATTGGAGCAATGGAAAAGGCAGGGTGTAGACAATGTACGAGCGAAGAAACTAGATCGCATCCAATACCTCTTCATCCTAAGGGAGGAAGGGCTCAAGAGCACGCACGAGGAGATAGGACACCGAGGAATCACAGCAAGCAAGGGACAACCACATCTCTCACCGAAACATACGAGAAGGAAGAAAGGAAGGAAATCAAACAACGTAGGAACTAGGAGCCCTACTAATAAACTCAGGTAAGATGAAAAAGATCTTTCCTAACTCCCACCAACATGTTTAAATGAAGATTATAACATGGAATATAACTGGCCTAAACATCCCATGAAAGAAAAGAATCCTTAAAAACAGACCGAGGAAGGAACAACCAGACCTCTGTTTCATCCAAGAGACGAAATGCACTGTAGAAAGAATGGAAAAAATTAGAAAAAAACAATGGAGCAAGTACAAGATGTTGGATGTCGAAGGAAAATAGATGGTAGATGATATTCTCACTTTATCAAACCCACAAGTGATGAATCTACTAGAAGCCAAAGCCACCGAACATACACTTCCGGTTAACATGCAAATCATAGTTAACATAGAGGTGATTCTATGCACTAATGTGTATGGACCCCAGATGTTGGAGGAAAAGAGAAGAATTCTCCTAGACCTAGAAAACCTAAAAGACTGTTCCAAAAACCTCCACTAGATCTTGGCAGGGGACTTCAACATCATCATGACACTTACACAGAAAGAAGGAGGCACCAGGAGATTGGATAGAGATGCAAAAGAATTTTCAGCTTTCATTGACACAGTGGATATGGTGGACATTAGAACTAGTAATGACCAGTTCACTTGGAACAACAAACACATAAATCAACATCAGGTAGCGAAAAGGATAAACAAATTCTTCATGTCAGAGTCCATCATTCTGCAGGGATTAACTTTAGACCGCAACATTCTTCCCTGGGGGGGTTCAGACCACTGACCAGTCCAATTGGAAGCAAACTTGCAAACCACATCGAAGAATAGAACTTTTAGATTTGAGAAATTTTGGATCAAACATCCCACCTTCAAGGAGAAAATCAACCAATGGTGGCAAAGGAAAAACTAGAGCAAGGGAAAAGGATGTTCAAACTATATAATAAACTCAATTAGATCAAACATAAACTCAAGGAGTGGAACAAGGAAATATTTGGAAATATAAACCAAAAAAAATAAATATTGAAGACAAAATGAGGAAACTTCAGGAAATGTGCATAGATGAGGGCTATACAGAGGATCGGAAAAGGGAAAAGATCCAAATTACCCAAGAATGGAAAGCAATATTCTAGCAGGAAGAGACTTTATGGCACCAAAATTCCAGAATCAGGTGGCTAAAGGAAGGAGAGCGGAATACCAATTTTTTTCATAGAACAACCATTGCTAGAAGAACCCACAACAAAATCCTGAAAACTCGGGATCAGGATGGGATTAAGAGAGAATCCCACAAGGAGATTGAAAATATACTGGTATATCACTTCCATGGGATATCCCAGGAACCCAATCAAGACTGAACGAAGTCCATACAAAGGATAACTCAACACATCCACAGGCTAGTTACAAAGGAACAAAATATCAATATAAACAAATCGATCTCTATGGAGAAAATTGACCAAGTGGTCCAAGAGATGCCCAACGGAAATGCCCTAGGTCCATATGGTTTCACAGTGGAATTCTTCAAAGCCTGCTGGGAAGTGGTCAAACATGACGTTTATGGGGTGGTGGAAGAGTCTAAACGTTCGACCTCCATTGTGAAAGCGCTAAATGCCACAATGATTACTCTAATCCCCAAAGAAAATGAAGCAAGGACCCTAGACCGCGACAGCCACATAGCTTTATGCAATGTGGTTTGCAAGATAATCTCCAAAGTCATATCCAACAGATTGAAACCTCTCCTACCCACACTGATTTCTCAGGAACAGATGGCTTTCGTAGAAGGGCGATAAATTTTGGACAACATCATCCATGCCCATGAGATGATACACACACTGAAATTCCATAGGAGAGGGGGGATGATAATCCAAATTGACCTAGCAAAGGATTATGACAAAATTAGCTGGAACTATATGTTCAAGACTCTGGAATCCTTTGGCTTCACACAACACTATATCAACTGGATTGTCAGCCTAGTCTCAATGAAAATTTAATCGCTCTTAATCAATGGAGCCCCAACCAAACCCTTCTGGCCTTCAAGAGGCATCAGACAAGGAGACCCTCTTTCACCCTTCTTTTTCATCCTGATGATGGAAGGACTCAATAGAAGCATACAAAATACAACTATAGCAGGAGAAATAACATGCATCAAACCTTTCGAAAAATGCCCTACCTCCATGCACCAACAGTTCGTTGATGACACCTTACTCCATGGAGCACCCATGGTCAAGGAAGTAAAAGCCTATAAAATAATATTATAATATTTGGGGGAAGCCTCGGGAGCATAGATCAATCACTCCAAATCCATGATCTATTTCTTCAATACCAACTCTACAATTCAAAGAAACTTGGCAAACATTTTGGGGTTTGAATGCAAAACACTCCCAACGAAATACTTGGGAATATCCCTAACAGACAGAGCATGTAAAATGGAAATGTGGGAAGGAGTGATAAAAAAACTACAGGAGATGGTGAAAATATGGACTTACAGATCCCTCAACCTAGCAGAGAGACTTATCCTGACCAAAGCGATTCTGCAAGCAATTCCAACCTATATGATGTCAGTGCTTCCCTCTCCCAAAGGAATACTACAAAAAAATCGAGCCATCCAAAGGGACTTCCTATGGCGAGGAGTGGAAAATAAGAAAAAATGGGCCCTGGTGGCTTGGGAGAAGGTTTGCAAACCAAAATGAAAAGGAGGCCTAGGGTTACAAGACCCACAAGTAACCAACGAAGCCTATGGGGAGAAACTCTGGTGGAGATGGGTCAAAGAAAAATCATTACCGTGGGAAAACCTATGGAAGGTCAAGTATGCCCCGAACATCAACAACCAGGATCAAATTAATTTTATGGGCACTAGGGAGGGATCAACCATATGGAATCTATCCTGGTGAAACAAAACCTGGATCCATAAACACAGCTTCTGGGAAGTGAGGAATGGTAAAAAATACATATTCTGGGAGGATGCGTGGAAATAGGAACCCAGAATGGAAAATATGGACATGGAGGAACTCCAATAGGAAATGAACACGCAAGGAAAAATAAAAATCCATCACTACTGGAAACAAGAAAATGATCGCGAAAGATGGAGTATCTGGGACAAACTCATTCCAAAAAATAGAGATCGGATCGCAACAATAACAAAAGAGGTGGAGGAGGAATTGGGGAAAAGGAAAATTATAGTCTTAGAAGAAGAGGAACAATTAATATGGGGTAGAAAAAATGGTGGGGAATTCAACTTAAAGGAAGCTTGGAATTACATTGTGGACCTGGACCAAGAAGCTCTGACGCAATAGTGGGGAAAGATTTGGGGCAGCTCCCAGTGGCCAAAAATCAAAATGTTCAAATGGCTAGTACTTCACAACCAAATTCTAACCTGGGAAAACCTAAGGAAAATGGGTTTCATAGGCCCATCATGATGTCACCTCTGCCAAGCTAAGGAAGAAACAATGAATAACCTCCTTGATGAATGTAATTACACAAAAAAGATCTGGGATTGGGAAACAATCATCTTTCGCCAGTCCAATAGGACCCGAGGTAACATCAACACAACCATCAAAAACTGGAATGAGAGTTACAACGAAAATTAAACGGTGAACATATGTTGGAATCTCATCTCGGAGATGATCATATGGGAAATATGGAAAGAAAGGAACCGTGTCATCTTCAGGAATGAAATCATTCTGGAAGGGAAACTCAAGGAATCAATAATATCACAAATATGAGAAACAGTGTAGAGCCACAACTGCTAGACCAGAAAAGTGCAACTCACAAGCTAGGACTTCCGCATCCTAGAATATTTTCACCTAAAAGATAGGTGCAACAGGAAACAGGTAGGGTGACCACTGAAACTTAAAATAGGAGAGCACAACTGGAAACCCCCTCTGGTAGGGTTCCTCAAGTTGAATTTTGATGGGGTGGAAAAAGGAAACCCAAGAATGACAGGGATGGTAGGGGTGATCAAAGATAGTGGTGGTAACATAATCTGGCTGTTCGTTGGTAGTATGGGAAACTCAACCAACAACGTAGCGAAATTTGGAGCCTTAGAGCTCGGTCTCAAAATTCTAATTCGCGAAAGGATGACAAACACTATCGTGGAAGGTGACTCCACCTTAGTTATCAACACAATGAAGAGACTCCAAAATGGCACTAGAGTGGGCAAGGTTCAAAGACACTGGCACTTGGCACACTCCCTACAAAAAATACAGGAGCATCTACAAACGATGAACACAGTGGAGTTGCGCTAGGTACGCAAGTCAGCGAATGGCCTTGCAGAAAGAATCACCAATGATGGGGTTAGCAAGGAAAGACCGAAACTAGACACTACCTGGATCAACATCCTGAATGGACAATTGAGAATAGATTGCATCAAACTAGCGACAAAATATCGTGAAAACAACTTAAGAAAGGAAGGTCACATCGAGGAGGGCAGGGCATGGCCCGCTAGAAGGCATGAAGGACCTAGACAGGATCATATTATACAATAGGAGAGGGTACGACAACAAGGTCATGTCAACAGTAAGAATTGTGGGGAAATACCATGGGAAAGTATAGATGGCATACAATAGGAAACAAATGACATAAGGAAAGAGGGTTTGACACATACCAGTATCGATAAACCACGCCAAAGAGTAGGTACGAGGAGTAGAAAAGTAGCATATCAAGCGAGCAGGGACAAGGGCCCGCACAGGGATACCGACCGAATCAACATGATCATATGTACCATGACGGGGAAAAAGAATGGGAAGGCTCACCTCTATGGACGGAACATGATTGGAGGGATGAGCCCGAAGCATGGGAAGTTCAATAAGATCAGAAACAACAGATAGATGCAAACAGGAAGAGCACAATTGCAGGGGCTACCATATATACAAGGGCAGGGAAAGGAGGAACCCCTGTGTAGATAGGAACATGTTGAGAATCCGACAAAGGATCTGCCATAGACCAGAAGGGATGGAGCGAATGAAGTGAACGCACAACAAAAGAAACCCCTTGGGGAAGGAAATTCAGAACAATCCTCGACAGGTCTCAAGGATGGAGCAGGTGGAAAAATATGCAGAGGAAACCTTTCATAATCTGTTTTCACTGAAAGGAAAAGAGACCATTACCTGGTGGGAAAAGGAAGTCAAAGAAAAATGCAAGGGAAAATCATGGGATGCTCTGACTCAGGAAGCGGACTGGGTAACTGACTCGGGTGCCATGCAGTCCAGGGAAAACCTCTACCACAAAATAGTGGATATGGCGTGGCTAACAAAGATGATGATCTAAAAAGTGAGCTCGAAAATGGAAGATGCCATACTAGAGAAAAAAAAAAGAACACAAGAAACTGCTGAACGAAATATTGAGTCACCTCATTAGTCTGGAAACCATTACCAAACTACTAGCTGAGGTCGAGGAGGACTAGAAAGACAATATGGAGTAGTTGGATGCTCAATTCCACCTCTAATTATGCTATGTCCATCACATGGACATCACGCCAGTCGACGGAAACAGAGTGCCAAAACATATCAAAAATACCCACACGATCTCCCAGAAGGAGGAGAACAAGGGCCAAGTGGATGAAGGAAAGAAATACATCATTGTCCTGGACTAGTGTATGGTTAGTCTATCGTCAAGTCAGACTGGTCAGTCTAGTGTCAGTCTCAACTTTTGTTTTTTTCATGTCTATTGTGCTTATCTTTTCAAAAACTGGATATGGTAGGACTGGGTTGGTTTCCCATGGTGGTAGTCCAGTCCCACCCCTCATTTATTTCAGAAAACACAACTTGGGAACCTCTGGTTTTGTTTCCTTTTGGCAGACTAGGAAGTCCCCCTTTTTTGTATCATAGCAATCCTTTAGTAATACAGGCTCTTACACTCACTTACAAAAAAAAAAAGATAGGACACCAAAGGAATTCAAAATAGGGGAGCATGTATTTTTGAAAGTAAACCCAAAGAAGAGCTCATTGAAGTAGGGAAGCCACACCAAGATAGTAGCCAGGTTCTGTGGTCCATTTAAGATAATGGATAGAATATGTCCGATTTCATACTTGGTTACTTTATGGCTTCCATGAAAGTTCATAATTTTTTTCATTTGTCATTCTTGAAAAATTATGTGTATGACCCTAACCATTTTATTGAATGGACTTTGATTTAGGTGGAGAAAGAAGGAGACTTATAGGTGTAGCTATTGCATATATTAAATAGGAAGGTCACTATGCTTTGGAACAAAGTCATAGGGTAGGTAAAGTTCAATTGGACCTTCTAAAACCCTAAATAAGTGACATGGGAGCTGGAAGATGTGATGAGGGAGGAATACCCACATCTATTTTAAAATTTTGATGTAAAAATGATTGTATATACACCTGATGATGTGCATCGAGGATGGTGAAAAATTTAGGGGGAGGGAAATGTAACACCCTTGTGTTGATCCCTGGATTGACAATGTATATATGGATATGATGAAATGATGAAATCTAAATGGTGTAATATGTAAATATTGTACATTGAAGGTTAATAATAAAAATACATCATTGATCGCAGATGGAGAAGGATGAAATACATTGGGGGGGGGGGTATGATTCCACAATAGAGGAAAGAAAGGGGGCTTAATGGCGCCCAAGAGAAATAATATTTTTTTATTCTAAGCCTAATTCACTTATATTATATTTTATTATATTATCCTAATCCATATCATCCTTGGATTTAGTGTGAAAATGAGATAAGTGGGCTTCTTCTAAAGACATGTGGTGTGTTCTTAGCATGCAGATAAAAGCCATGATTTTGGTCATGCAAAGGGGATTGTTGTTGTTCGATCACCTTATTGGGGAGAGTTGGATATCTGAGAGATAAGTTTCCATCTTATGAATACAATGAAATTAAAGAAACTATTTCCATAAACTCCATGAAAATTATTATTGTGGGAAGGGGAAACTATTTCCAATGAGGAAACATAATTACTGCTAAGAATTGCTTGAGTTCCCAATGACGAGAATTCATGTTTAGCCTACATTGGAACCTAATAAGGAAGTGGGATATCCCGAGGGACTGTGTCATAGAGAAGGGGATCCACTTCTTTGTGTTGTATAGGATAAATAGGAAAGCGAGTTGGTGATTTGAGATTGTTGTAAGAGTGAGAAAAGTGCAAATTCTGAGAATTGAGCTATATTAGAGGATTAGAACCAACCACATGAGAACTCATCCTTGTGTGTTGTTAGCCTTACCTTGGAGGTGGTCCATTGTAGAGATATTAAGTGCAACGATGAACCTATGGTTGGGTGGAACATCCAGTTGGTGTTTTATTCCCTTATAGTGTTATGGTTTATTTTTTGTTATGTTGAATTTAATGATGTTTATGTTATTCCATGATTTTTGTTCTATTTACATGAATACATCTACATTTGTAACATTGAATGGTTAATTATATTTGCATAATCCTACTTATCATTTTGCGTGCATTCATAAATTAATATCAGGACAATGGGGGTATTGTTACCATAGCATAAAATTTTGATGGATGGGAGGAATTTGAAGTAGCCCACTACCCCAATAGTGTACAAGGGTGGTTGGGTACATTACATTACTTCACTAGGTAGAAATTTGTAGAGACAACCCAACCCATCCCTTGAGAGGAAAATAAAACGTACAATAGGGTTGGGGGATTCTACATAAATGTCCTTCTATTACTCATGGCTATTAATTCGAGTCAAATAAGAACAACATAACATTTTTTTCAATGGTCGGGAATGTGACACTTCATTCTGAAATGTGATTTGAATGACTTGGGGTTCTAACCAAGCCACATTTATGCATTTACAATCAAGCTATGCATGAGCCTAAGCAAACACTAAAGTAAGTAATGAATGGAGAGCATGGGATCAATCATATGTAGGCCAAAACCTTTCCATCCATATAGATGGGATAGCCATCCTATCTTATAGAAATGAGGGAAGACATAGTGAAATTCTCTTCCATCACTCTTGTATGATCTATTCTCTCTTTTTCCTAGCCATTCTTCATGTGAGAGAAGATAGATTAGTGATTAGATGAAAAATATGATTGTGGAAGAAGGAGGAGGAGC
>ML778569.1:75807-92104 GCA_009831015.1 Picea engelmannii
AACTTAAAATAGGAGAGCACAACTGGAAACCCCCTCTGGTAGGGTTCCTCAAGTTGAATTTTGATGGGGTGGAAAAAGGAAACCCAAGAATGACAGGGATGGTAGGGGTGATCAAAGATAGTGGTGGTAACATAATCTGGCTGTTCGTTGGTAGTATGGGAAACTCAACCAACAACGTAGCGAAATTTGGAGCCTTAGAGCTCGGTCTCAAAATTCTAATTCGCGAAAGGATGACAAACACTATCGTGGAAGGTGACTCCACCTTAGTTATCAACACAATGAAGAGACTCCAAAATGGCACTAGAGTGGGCAAGGTTCAAAGACACTGGCACTTGGCACACTCCCTACAAAAAATACAGGAGCATCTACAAACGATGAACACAGTGGAGTTGCGCTAGGTACGCAAGTCAGCGAATGGCCTTGCAGAAAGAATCACCAATGATGGGGTTAGCAAGGAAAGACCGAAACTAGACACTACCTGGATCAACATCCTGAATGGACAATTGAGAATAGATTGCATCAAACTAGCGACAAAATATCGTGAAAACAACTTAAGAAAGGAAGGTCACATCGAGGAGGGCAGGGCATGGCCCGCTAGAAGGCATGAAGGACCTAGACAGGATCATATTATACAATAGGAGAGGGTACGACAACAAGGTCATGTCAACAGTAAGAATTGTGGGGAAATACCATGGGAAAGTATAGATGGCATACAATAGGAAACAAATGACATAAGGAAAGAGGGTTTGACACATACCAGTATCGATAAACCACGCCAAAGAGTAGGTACGAGGAGTAGAAAAGTAGCATATCAAGCGAGCAGGGACAAGGGCCCGCACAGGGATACCGACCGAATCAACATGATCATATGTACCATGACGGGGAAAAAGAATGGGAAGGCTCACCTCTATGGACGGAACATGATTGGAGGGATGAGCCCGAAGCATGGGAAGTTCAATAAGATCAGAAACAACAGATAGATGCAAACAGGAAGAGCACAATTGCAGGGGCTACCATATATACAAGGGCAGGGAAAGGAGGAACCCCTGTGTAGATAGGAACATGTTGAGAATCCGACAAAGGATCTGCCATAGACCAGAAGGGATGGAGCGAATGAAGTGAACGCACAACAAAAGAAACCCCTTGGGGAAGGAAATTCAGAACAATCCTCGACAGGTCTCAAGGATGGAGCAGGTGGAAAAATATGCAGAGGAAACCTTTCATAATCTGTTTTCACTGAAAGGAAAAGAGACCATTACCTGGTGGGAAAAGGAAGTCAAAGAAAAATGCAAGGGAAAATCATGGGATGCTCTGACTCAGGAAGCGGACTGGGTAACTGACTCGGGTGCCATGCAGTCCAGGGAAAACCTCTACCACAAAATAGTGGATATGGCGTGGCTAACAAAGATGATGATCTAAAAAGTGAGCTCGAAAATGGAAGATGCCATACTAGAGAAAAAAAAAAGAACACAAGAAACTGCTGAACGAAATATTGAGTCACCTCATTAGTCTGGAAACCATTACCAAACTACTAGCTGAGGTCGAGGAGGACTAGAAAGACAATATGGAGTAGTTGGATGCTCAATTCCACCTCTAATTATGCTATGTCCATCACATGGACATCACGCCAGTCGACGGAAACAGAGTGCCAAAACATATCAAAAATACCCACACGATCTCCCAGAAGGAGGAGAACAAGGGCCAAGTGGATGAAGGAAAGAAATACATCATTGTCCTGGACTAGTGTATGGTTAGTCTATCGTCAAGTCAGACTGGTCAGTCTAGTGTCAGTCTCAACTTTTGTTTTTTTCATGTCTATTGTGCTTATCTTTTCAAAAACTGGATATGGTAGGACTGGGTTGGTTTCCCATGGTGGTAGTCCAGTCCCACCCCTCATTTATTTCAGAAAACACAACTTGGGAACCTCTGGTTTTGTTTCCTTTTGGCAGACTAGGAAGTCCCCCTTTTTTGTATCATAGCAATCCTTTAGTAATACAGGCTCTTACACTCACTTACAAAAAAAAAAAGATAGGACACCAAAGGAATTCAAAATAGGGGAGCATGTATTTTTGAAAGTAAACCCAAAGAAGAGCTCATTGAAGTAGGGAAGCCACACCAAGATAGTAGCCAGGTTCTGTGGTCCATTTAAGATAATGGATAGAATATGTCCGATTTCATACTTGGTTACTTTATGGCTTCCATGAAAGTTCATAATTTTTTTCATTTGTCATTCTTGAAAAATTATGTGTATGACCCTAACCATTTTATTGAATGGACTTTGATTTAGGTGGAGAAAGAAGGAGACTTATAGGTGTAGCTATTGCATATATTAAATAGGAAGGTCACTATGCTTTGGAACAAAGTCATAGGGTAGGTAAAGTTCAATTGGACCTTCTAAAACCCTAAATAAGTGACATGGGAGCTGGAAGATGTGATGAGGGAGGAATACCCACATCTATTTTAAAATTTTGATGTAAAAATGATTGTATATACACCTGATGATGTGCATCGAGGATGGTGAAAAATTTAGGGGGAGGGAAATGTAACACCCTTGTGTTGATCCCTGGATTGACAATGTATATATGGATATGATGAAATGATGAAATCTAAATGGTGTAATATGTAAATATTGTACATTGAAGGTTAATAATAAAAATACATCATTGATCGCAGATGGAGAAGGATGAAATACATTGGGGGGGGGGGTATGATTCCACAATAGAGGAAAGAAAGGGGGCTTAATGGCGCCCAAGAGAAATAATATTTTTTTATTCTAAGCCTAATTCACTTATATTATATTTTATTATATTATCCTAATCCATATCATCCTTGGATTTAGTGTGAAAATGAGATAAGTGGGCTTCTTCTAAAGACATGTGGTGTGTTCTTAGCATGCAGATAAAAGCCATGATTTTGGTCATGCAAAGGGGATTGTTGTTGTTCGATCACCTTATTGGGGAGAGTTGGATATCTGAGAGATAAGTTTCCATCTTATGAATACAATGAAATTAAAGAAACTATTTCCATAAACTCCATGAAAATTATTATTGTGGGAAGGGGAAACTATTTCCAATGAGGAAACATAATTACTGCTAAGAATTGCTTGAGTTCCCAATGACGAGAATTCATGTTTAGCCTACATTGGAACCTAATAAGGAAGTGGGATATCCCGAGGGACTGTGTCATAGAGAAGGGGATCCACTTCTTTGTGTTGTATAGGATAAATAGGAAAGCGAGTTGGTGATTTGAGATTGTTGTAAGAGTGAGAAAAGTGCAAATTCTGAGAATTGAGCTATATTAGAGGATTAGAACCAACCACATGAGAACTCATCCTTGTGTGTTGTTAGCCTTACCTTGGAGGTGGTCCATTGTAGAGATATTAAGTGCAACGATGAACCTATGGTTGGGTGGAACATCCAGTTGGTGTTTTATTCCCTTATAGTGTTATGGTTTATTTTTTGTTATGTTGAATTTAATGATGTTTATGTTATTCCATGATTTTTGTTCTATTTACATGAATACATCTACATTTGTAACATTGAATGGTTAATTATATTTGCATAATCCTACTTATCATTTTGCGTGCATTCATAAATTAATATCAGGACAATGGGGGTATTGTTACCATAGCATAAAATTTTGATGGATGGGAGGAATTTGAAGTAGCCCACTACCCCAATAGTGTACAAGGGTGGTTGGGTACATTACATTACTTCACTAGGTAGAAATTTGTAGAGACAACCCAACCCATCCCTTGAGAGGAAAATAAAACGTACAATAGGGTTGGGGGATTCTACATAAATGTCCTTCTATTACTCATGGCTATTAATTCGAGTCAAATAAGAACAACATAACATTTTTTTCAATGGTCGGGAATGTGACACTTCATTCTGAAATGTGATTTGAATGACTTGGGGTTCTAACCAAGCCACATTTATGCATTTACAATCAAGCTATGCATGAGCCTAAGCAAACACTAAAGTAAGTAATGAATGGAGAGCATGGGATCAATCATATGTAGGCCAAAACCTTTCCATCCATATAGATGGGATAGCCATCCTATCTTATAGAAATGAGGGAAGACATAGTGAAATTCTCTTCCATCACTCTTGTATGATCTATTCTCTCTTTTTCCTAGCCATTCTTCATGTGAGAGAAGATAGATTAGTGATTAGATGAAAAATATGATTGTGGAAGAAGGAGGAGGAGCCATGGGAGCGATGAACAACTGATTCACCATGAACCCTAGTAGCCATAGGAGGATTGAAAAGGATGCATGACATTTAACCTTACACTACAAATCAAGGGTTGATTCAACTGGTGAAGATTTCCTATTTCAGGAGCAATGCTTGACCGTGGGTGGTGGATTCATGGGGAAACAACCTAATTTTGAGAGCGATGGTGATTCTTGGATATGTAATAGTTGGTTATTATATTATGATTTTTTTTTTCAAGTGGTCAATATTGATGGACATCAAATCATGTATAGTTGTTTTTTGGGTTATGGATGTATGACATGTTTCTATTCATAGATGCTTTTTCATTTTCTCAATGTGCATGTAATATTTCCATTTTTAACTAATGATTACTTGATGCACGTAGTCAGCCATAGATGCATAAGCAATGCATGGGAGAGGAAATGCACATGAGTCTGTGTTATATTTTGACATTTTAAAATAATAGTGTATAATCTATAATGGTAATAGTAGATTAATTATATAGTATATTACATAATAATATAGGATATCATATCATATAGGGTACATGTAGGTTATGGTAATGGTATACTATATATAATGATTCTAGTGTTATATATATATATATATATATATATGTATGTATGTATGTATGTATGTATGTATGTATGTATGTATGTATATGATAGTTGTGAAATGCATAAAATTGGTTATATTAATGGTGAGTAGTAATAATAATAATAGTAGTAAGATGTATATTTAGTAGGTTATGTAAAATGTAATGTGTATGTGAAAGAGATGTATTGATAAATTATATTAGAGGATTTTAAATAATAATAACATATTTATGTTTAATGGTTGACAATATGAGTTTCTTCCTTGGAGGTCACAAGTTCAAATCCAGAGGGGGGTAGGGTATGTACACCTCCATAGGCTTTAGAAGTCAAATCACTGTGCGAAGGGGGTCCCTTGTCCCACAAACAAGGGGGTCTCATACACCAATTTGGTGTCTAGCTTGGCCCATGGGGGCTTCACCTTGTTGACCAATATCTTATCATGTTAATTCATAAAGGGGGTTTTTAAATTGTGAAAAATTAAGTCAATATATTCTATGTATGGGGGGGGGGATATGTAGGTTACAAGGGGGTTTATAGGTATTGGGGGTTATGAAAAGAGGTATCTAGTAAAAATTAGGGATATCTAGTAAAAATAGGGAGTTTTTATTGGAAAGATGTATTAGGAGGGGGAGTTTAACAAAATGATTTTTGGAGGTATTTATCAATATTTGGTGAAACTGGGGGTATTATTTAATATCCCATGAATGCACGCCCTATGTTACAGGTTCAGTAAAGGCCCCACAACTTGATCGTAACCTTTAAATTAAATTATTATTATTATATTGATGATATTATAAAATATAAATGATATACATTAATATGATATCACTTATTAATGTTATTTAAATATGATATTAGTATGCAATTGATTCATGACATTATAGTGTATATGTATAGGTGATAATAAATGCAAATAATATAAGTATATGATATTATAGTATGATGTGTATGATTATATTGTTGGAAAATTGATTTTCATTGATGCCAACCCTAGAAAAAGTCTAGAAGCCTCTAGAAGTGATGGGTGTATTTGAAGAAGTCTCCAAAGTGATCCCATTATAATGTATATTTAAGCATGGCCCTCATGGGAAGATGCTTTGAATAAGTCTACTAAAATAATTGGAATTATATTTAAGTGGTTAAGTGGTTAAGAAGCCCCAGAGGTGTGGTTATGAATCCCTAAGTTTATTGAATAAAAAGAGTATGAAGGACTTTTCAAAAGCATGCAAAACATCCATTGATTGTTAATCCTCGTCAAGTTGTCTCCAAAGTTAGGTGGCATGCCACATGGTTCCTCAAGGTTGAGGAGTTATGCCCTCTTAAATATGAAGACCTGAAGTATGGTCAAGAATCCCCTAATCTAAGGTAAAGAGTTATAAGTTGGCCCTAAAGTCAAGTAAAGGAGAAAAATTTGTTGCAAACAAGAAGTTACAAATCGGCCCTAAAGTCAAGTAAAGGAGGTACTTGCAAAAGTACAAATACACATTAAGAACCTCTCATTTTCAACATTCAATCTTGTGATCTCTTAGGACAAGTTTGGCAGTGAATTTTAGAGGGAAGATGAAGTGAAGAAGGGAGAAATTCTAATGGAAGATGAAGTCTTGTGATGATGTGTTCTAAGGTATGTTCTTTAAAGGTAATCTTCCAATTTTCTCTATAACATTTTTTCTAGAATGATTCAGATATAGAAAATTGGAGGATATTGAGAAGATATATCAAGGTAACCGTGGTACAAATTTCAGCTTTTGGGTTGATGTACTTTTGGAGATACACTCTTTGGAAGATAGGATTTTTGGCTAGTCCTATAACTGGTATCAAACATGTGTTCTGGGTAAAACAATCATAAATTCTTTGTAGATGATCCAAATTCCATGAGACTAATTGCATTGGAAAGAGTACAATATTTTATATTTTTTTTTGTGAGTTTCATAATAATATATGAAATATTGAGCACTTGGCATGTTGTACAAGTTATCTCTCTAGAATAGGATAAAATTCAGGAAGGTATTCCATTTTCACTATATCTCCTTTTTAGTGATGAATCAAGGAGCGAAACTTGGAGGAATTTCAGAGAAGACATCAAAGAAGATTGGATATATTGTTTAGACCCAAATTCATTATAGGTACAAAGTTATACTTGTTGGAATTTAGGGTTTGTGACTAATCCATAAACTACTCCCAAACATTTGTTCGAGATAAATTTAAGTAGTGATGTTGGGGTTTATTTGTCGACCCATGTGGACCTAGAATTTTTATGTGAATCCAGTTTCTATGTGGACCTAGTTTTGATGTATCAATGATAGTGACAGAAACAATGACGAGTTTTGTTGTTGATGATGTATCAATACCAGTGACATGTTTCGATGATGATGATGTATCAATATTAGTGACAATAATAGTGACATGTTGAGTCTCCATTTATATTTTAGGGAAGAAAGAAGGGGTAAGGAAATGGGGTTGGAACCTCCTTCCAGTTGGAGTTGGAGACTACAGGTATTTGTAGCTTCCTTCAGGTTGGAGCCTGTAAGTTAGGGGGTTGGAGCCTCCTTCCAGTTGGAACTAGAAAATATGGGGAGTTGTAGCTTCCTTAAGGTTGGAGCCTATAAATCAGGGGGTTAGTGTATCCTTTTAGTTGGTGCTGGATAATTTTGGAAGTTGGTGCTTCTTATGACTGTAATCTTCTGATATATATAAGAAAGAATTTCGTGTTTTTCTCCCATTTGGGTTTCCACGTAAAATTATTGTGTACCGTGTATTTATGGTTTATTGAATGAAATAATAAGTGATAAATTGTTTATGTCTTAAATGCTTACACATTGTGATTAAAAGTGGTAAAAAGTGCTCAATACTGATTCACCCCCCTTCTCAGTATTGGTGAATATTCCAACAATTGGAATCAGATAAATTCCTTCAAAAATAGTCTAATAACTGGAAGGTATATCATGGAGTGCATTAATAATGGAACACCAATGTCTGATAGTTAAAATTATGCCTTCTAGAATAGAAGGATGAAAATGTTTTTGCAGGAACATGGATTTGATGTTTGGAAATTAGTAGTAGATAGATACAAGTCACTTGCCACTCCCCCAATAGATAAAGATGGAAAGAAACTTTCTAAAAACAATTTGAAGGCTATGAATACTATTCTAGGTGGCCTTGCTAGTTCAATATTTGTCAAGGTTATGCATTGTGAATCTGCAAAGTATATTTGGGACAAAATTCAAAAATGTTTACGAAGGAGATGCCAAAGTCAAAGTGGAAAAGCTTCAAACTTATAGAGATCAATTTGAACAAATGAAAATGAAGGAAGATGAATATATTACATCTTATTTTCTGTGATTTGATGAAATAGTGAATGATATTAAATGATTAGGAAAATAAATTAAAGAACCAATAATTGTTCAAAAGGTACTAATGTCCCTTCCAATGAAATTTGTTCCTAATATTTCATCCCAAGAAGAAAGAGAAGATCTTGCTACGTTAATCATGGATGCGTTACATGGAATTATTACAGCTTATGAAATGATAAAAAAACAGTATAATCCATCCAGGAAGGAAGCATCTTTCAAAGCATCCAAGAAGACAAAAAAGAATAAGAAAAAGTCAAAGTCAAATTGCAGTTGCAACAATGATTTTCATGATGATTAAGAAATAACCAACTTCGTAAGGAAGTTGGAGAGAGACACTGACAAGTGTAAAGGTAAGATTCCCTTGAAGTGTTTTAATTGTGGTAAAATTGGTCATTTTTCTATCAAATGTCCTTATGATAATATTATATATAGGAAGAATCTCCCAATAAATAAAAGAAATATCAGAAAGTTGACAAGAAAAGAAACAAAAGGAAATCCTTCAATAAAAGCCTCTTCTCAAGAGAATATAGTTCCTCATCAAATAAGGATGATGATAGTGACAATGACTCAGAAACAATACTCTTTATGACATTGGAAAATGATGAGGAAGATTGTGAAGAAGAAGGTGAAGTATATATTGAAGCAGAACTAATCAACACCTTAAGTGAGCTAAAAAGAGAAAGGAAGAAAAACAAGTCACTCAAGGAATAATTGATCAAGCTAAAGGAGGGTTCTCAAAATCCCAACTTTGAAAATTCGAACATATGATTATGAAGATAAAGGTCTAAAACGTCCCCTCCATTATGACATCAATGTAAGTGAGTACAATAGTGGTAAATATTTTTTTTTTAAAATGTCAGTTAGAATACGTGATGGGTGACACTAGCATACTTCAATAAAACATATATGTTTGCATTTACATCACATCACGAAAAAAAATCAAATTCAACATCACTATAACTAAAAGATTATTTACATCGTACAAAGATAATCAAGATGTCTACATGCCCAACCGACCTGCAAAATTAGGACCTCCAAGACACATAATCAACCCTCAAGTCCAGGATTCGTCTGATTGATTTTAACCATTACAGAACTCAGGAATGAAGACTGTTCTGAGGAACAAGGAGATATCTAATTCCCTTAAAATTTATCCTATTATGAAATTTCAAGACTAATTCAACGACCATAATCATCATAAATTCTTCAAGCACAATAGAAAAACCTACTATGATTAAGCAATCATTTAAGCAATGGTCACATGTATAGAGAAAGAACATAAACAAATTTTTACTATAAGGAGTAACAAGAATTTCAACTAGTACGGAGTAGAGAATCTATCGCTCAAGTCCTGTAGACAAAAAGTACTATGGTTAACATAACACTATGCATAATAACCCCATCGAATTAAATGATTTTTCTTCAATTTAGAATCACAATTTACATTAAACTTCTACCTCTAACACTTCAATCTCTAACTTGGATTACACAAACATTTTCATCTCATATTCAGGGTATAGTTATCTATATCTAAAGCATAATTATTCTTCAGTTTCTTAGAAGTATTCAAGTATTGTAGGCACCAATGATCCTTAAAGTTTCATTACATAATAAATCCCCATTTTAGTCCCACTCTAAAATGTATCTTTTAAAATATAAACTAAAATTCTTTAAATATTTTCATATAAAATATTAACTCTTCACTATATTAAAAATGATACCATAAATTAAATTTGATGCTTAAACTTGTTTGAACACTTTTCCTAAATGAGTGTCACTCTTATCATTTATTAATTTTATTATTTCCTCGATTAATCTCTTTAAAAGTTCTACTAACTTAAAGTTCGTTAAACTCAACCATAACATAAGTTGCTTGGTACTTAAGTCACACCTACTACATTCAAGTTATTGGTGGTACCACTTCACTCTAAAAGGGTCGAGGAGATATATATTACTAGACAAATTTTATGAACTCAGGGTATAAAATTTATGACAACAAAACATGAAACTTCGAAATTTGTTTAAGATTTTATATCGCCAACGTTCATATGAATTCTTGAATTTCAATTTTGTAATATAAAGTGGCGGCGACTAATAAATTCCAAATTCTGATTGTAAATCAAATGACAATGAACCCAAATTTTATACATCTAGTTTTTATATTTTTAAAAGTACTTCACGGTTTTAAATCGAACTTCTCTCAATTTATAAAATATTTTTATCAACACTCAATTCTTAACTCTAAGTTAAGCTTCCATTTATGTGTGATAATCGATAGTGACTATGCTAAGATCTAGTTTTCAGATGTGTTAATTAAGTCGAAAGGTGTACACCTATTGACAATGAGCACAATTAATGATTTTTTAATCTTATTTAACCTTAAACCCTAATATGATGGCTATGCATTGAAGATGCTGGCATATTCTTAGTCGTCCTCCAAAATCAATGGGTCAGATTTATTGTTCATAACTCCGTTAATATGTTTACTTTTTAACATTTACCTAATCACATTAAAAAATTACTGTAAGGATATGTAATTGCCACGTTTAAATGATTAAGTAGGATTAAACCTAATATAACCAACATTTCATATTACCACACACGGATTACCACAAACATTTTATATTGGGGACACACATTCTTAACCGATACCTTTCGACGTTCTCAGCAGCAAGTTAGCGGCTATGCTAGTTATTTACACAATGATCAATGAACTCAAGTATAAATATGACAAGCCACGACGTCGCCACGATGTTATTCCCAATTTACAAATATAACTATGGTAATGACCACGAAACTCACATTCGATATTAACAATAATTATTGCAACAATAAAAAAATCTTAGCTTCGTTCTCAATTAATTACAGATACCAAGAGATTCTACAATTTTAGGATTACAATATTACAATGACAAGAAAAAATAAATTTCGGATTAAAAATTGGATTGTAAAATGACCAACGTAATCCAAACTCTATCTTTTAAATTAACTACAATGATTGAGTGGTTTCCACTTCCTAGATTTGCAATAGTTAACAGAGACAAAATGAAAATCAAAATTCTGGGTCTGCTAATTATATTGCAGCGATTTCAGTGAGGTTCTACACGCAATTACATTCAATATTGCAATAGATTTTGCAGTGACTCTAAAACTTAGGTTTTTAGAAATTCCACCGAATTAAACAATGACCCACAAAAATCATGTTCAATTGAACAATAATAATGCAGTGACTAAAGGAGTTCCAACATTGAAATCACAAGTCTTTAAAAACACACAATGAACATACACATTTTAAAATCGAAATGAGAGTAGCTTAGCCACGACCATAATATTCAAATCAAGATTTGAGTAAAAGAATTGCAACAACCCTACGAGGTCAGTTCATAGAGTTGAGACTTCAAATATGTAGTGCCCATAAGTTTTTACCTTAGAATTCGAAATGAACTTTACAACAACCACATGTCACACTACAAATTTGGTATGGTAATTAAATTACCAAGATCGAGAGGGTTCCTATAGGTTTAGGAATTCAAGCAAGTGCTAAAGAGAATCAATGAACTCCCACATCAGAATTTCCAAGAGCTTCAACGATAAGTGAAATTTCATTCCGGGGTCTGAATTTTTGTTCTTAGATATAATAATATTGCACTATCCTAAACTTAGTTTCCGATTGTCTACAAATCAACAACAAAAATCCAATTACAATGACTTGTTACGTTGAAAGGCGTACACCTATTGACAATGGGCACATTTAATAGGTTTTTAGTTCTTAATGCGTTTTCTATGGATGAGATTAAATATGCCTAGAATATTCTTAGTCGTCACAATAAATGAATGGCTCTGATTTCATCCATTAACTTTTGATCTGTTATAAAGACATCCATTTATATGTTTGCTTTTTTACATTTATCTAATCATGTTTAAAAATCACTGTGTTCACTAACTTATTGTCACGTCTACCTGATTAAAAAATATTAAGGTATTAAGGTGGCCGCGTTTCTGTGCTGGCATCACCAGCCATTACTTGGAAGTTTAACAGCCAGTCGCCTTTCGACGTTCACCAGCCGTGAGTTAGCGACTGTGCTAGTGAATATTACAACGATAACAAATATTTATGAAAATTACAACGGACACAAAATTACAATGATTCATAAACATTACAACGATTATAATGATTCTTGAATACCACCACGATTTGTGCAATAAATAATACAACGATTTATCAATATCATAATGATCTGTGTAAAGAAATATTACAACGATTTTTGAATATAAAGGAAATCCGAGTGTACAAATTTTCAATAGCCCAATGAAACTCCTAAATTTTGATCTTCAAATTAGATTGATAATTTTCATAATGAAATAATACATTCGACCAAGTGATTTAAAAGTGGAAGTATTCACATACAATTATGATTTCAAGGATTGAATCTTATTGACAACGAAACAAGAAATTCAAACTTCTAGACAATAGATTCAAATGATGTGAATATAGTAGTTCAATTCTATATTATCAAAGACTCTCAAGTAAACTTACCAAATTTGATTCCATAAATACAACACAATAGTAGCAATTTTTTTAAACTCTAATATATAATTTTCTCTTAATACAATTTACATTTCAAAATAAAACACTAGAACATATGAAGATGAATAATTGAGGATGTCCTCCAATGTCTTTTGCTCCTTCACTTTTTCCGCTTGCTAATTAAAGAGACTTCATGTTAGGAACCAAATATCAATATAGCGTAGAAAAACCTTAGAATAAGTACTCAACGCCTTGAAAAAGAGAGAAATTCAGATAATAAGCCTCTTCGAGGGAAAACCTCCTTATGCCCACATAAATATCCAAATACAAGATGATTCCAAATGAAAATGTCTCCTTGGTATATATAGGAGACTAGGAGGTATAATTACAACTAATGTATAATTACATTACTAATTTAATATGCCCCAATTAAGGGGTAATGAGCCACTATTTAGGGCTTAAAATGCCCCTCCCCTTGAGACAAGTGTTGTACGCAACGCTTGAGTAACTTTGGATGCTTCTTTATAAAATACTCATCTTCACAAGTGGAATCTTCAGCCGGTAGTTTCCTCCATTTAATGAGATACTCTGAAATGGATCTATTCCTCAGCTGGTGAATTCTTGTGTCGGTGATGGCTTCAGGATCCAATATGATTTTTCCTTCCTCGTCAAGTTATAAAAATATAGTTTGAAATGGGATCTTGTCACCTATAACCTTCTTTAAGCATGAAACATGGAAAATTGGGTGTACTCATGAAGATGCATGCAACTCCAATTTGTATGCCATAGTACCAATCTTTTACAACACCTTATAAGGGCCATAGTAATTTGGTGATAATTTATTATCCTTCTTGGCTTGCTTGAGGGACATCTGTTTGTATGGTTGTAGTCTTAAAAACACCCAATCCCCTACTTCAAAACTTCTTTCACTACGATGTTTATCTGCTTGTTGTTTCATGCGATTCTGTGCCATGGTCAGGTTGTCCTTTAATATTTGGAGAACTTGTTGTTGATGCTCGATGTGGTTTTCCACTGCTTGAAACATATATTTTTCTTTTAGAGAAGAAGTGATGGAATGAGGGTGGTATCCATAGAGTGCCATAAATGGTGTCATTTTTGTTGCAGTATTAAAGGAAGTGTTATACCACCATTCTGCCAAGGGTAACCATTTGAACCATTGTGTTTGTTTATTAGAGACAAAACAAGGAAGGTAGCCTTCCAGAGATTTGTTCACTATCTCCTCTTGTCCATAATATTGAGGATGATAGGATGAGCTATGAGCCAATTGAGTACCCAAACAAGAAAATAATTCTGTCCAAAAATGTCTAGTGAAGATGGGATCTCTGTCACTTACAATAATCTTTGGGCTGCCATGGAGCTTTTGAATTATCTCCATGAATGCGGTGGAAACTGTACTATATTTGAAGGGATGAGAGACTCCACAAAAGTGCGAGTACTTGGTTAGTCTATCAACAATCACCATGATGACACTCTTTCCTTCAGACTTCGGTAACCCTATGATGAAATCCATGGAAACCTCCTCCCAGTGCTGACTTTGGATGGCTAATGGTTGTAAAAGACTTGGGGTCTTAATTGTTTCCACGTTATTTTGTTAAAAAACCAATCATTCTTCCACAAACCTTTAAACATCAGTTTTAAGTCCATCCCAAAAAATTCCTTCTTGACCCTATGGTAGGTTTTCAAAAATCTCGAGTGCCCTCCTATTGGAGAGGTGTGCAATTCCAATGGTACCTTTTGTTTGAGTTGGGAGTTCTTACATAAATATAAGCGGTCTTTGTACCATAGTGAATCATTTTTCCATCTAAATGTATCTGATGCACTGGAATCTTGCTGCAACCTTTGAATGAGAGTCCACAATTTTTCATCATTCTTCCTTTCATCCCTTGCTTCTATTATCCAATCGGGCTGGATGATCGAGATAACACAAAGAAAGGCCTCAAAATATTCATCCTTTTTTTGAGAGTGCATCTGCCACAACATTTTGCTTCCTTTTTTTATAGACGATTTCAAAATCATAACCCAATATCTTGGTTACCCATTTTTGTTGTTCTTCTGAAGATAGTGTTTGTTCCAAGAAGTATTTAAGACTATCATGATCTGTTTTGACATTGAAGTGCCTACCTATTAGGTAAGGACGCCATTTCTTCAATGCATGTAGTATTGCCATCATTGCCTTCTCATAAATGGGTTTTTGTAGTTCCTTTCCCTTGAGTGGCCGACTTTCAAAAGGTAGGGGCCTTCCTTCTTGCATTAGGACAACACCAATTCCATTTCCCGAGGCATCACATTCCATAATAAAGGTTTTTGTGAAGTCTGGAGTGGTCAAGACAAGAGCTTTGCACATCACCTCTTTAAGTTGTTCAAAAGATTTAGTTGCCTCTCTAGTCCTTGAAAATGTATCCTTCTTAGTTAGTGTCGTTAAAGGTGTTGATATTCTTCCATAGTGTTGAACAAACTTGCGGTAGTAACCCGTCAAACCCAAAAATCCTCTAAGATTCTTCAATGTTTTGGGAATCGGCTAGTCCATCATGGCCTTAATCTTGTTAGGGTATACCTTGACACCTTCATGAGATACAATATGACCCAAATACTCTACCTCCTTCACTTCAAAGGAACATTTGGATGGTTTGGCATATAGTTGTTTTTCCTTTAGTAGTTTTAGCACCTTATCAACATGTCGCACATGATCCTCCAAAGACTTGCTATAGATTAGTATATCATCAAAAAATACTAACACAAATTTTCGAAGGAAGGGCTTGAAAATAGAATTTATGAACCCTTGGAATGTGGAAGGTGCATTTGTAAGGCCAAAAGGCATGACCAAGAATTCATAATGGCCTTCATGAGTTTGGAATGCTGTTTTTGGGACATCTTCTTCCTTCATTCTAATCTGATGATACCCTGAACGAAGATCCAACTTTGTGAAATAGATTGCTCCATGTAGTTCATCTAACAATTCATCAATGACGGGAATGAGAAACTTATCTTTAATAGTGATCTTGTTGAGCTCTCTATAATCTGGACACATACGCCATGAGCCATCTTTCTTGAATACCATTACCACCGGTGTAGAGTAAGAACTTTGGCTAGGTCTAATAATGTCATCCTCTAACATTTCTTCAACCATGCTCTCAATTTCACTCTTCTGGGCATAAGAGTATATGTATGGACTGATGTTACGAGGAACACTCCCAGGAATTAGGTGAATATCATGATCATGATTTTGAGTGGGTGGAAGACCTTTGGGAATATCTTCAAATAGTTTGGAATGCTTATCAATGATCCCTTGGAGATCTAGAGGAATAGATGGCTTAGATGTTTGAAAATCTAGTGAGCATAGTTGTGCAATAACACCTCGATGCCCCTTTTTAAATAATTTTTTCATGCCATTAGAGCTTATCACCTTATGGGGTTTTCCTGTGATACCTCTTAACTTAATTTATTTTCCTTCCAATGAAAATTTCATGAAAAGTTCTTGAAAATTAAAAGCCACTGTTCCTAATGATTGTAACCATTGGATTCCTAGTACAACATTAGCGCCACCCATGGGTATAGAAATCATTGGACTATTCATTACATATTCCC